>OY728157.1:115830531-116370531 GCA_963277665.1 Viscum album | reverse complement strand
TTATATATAATGATAAGGGAGGTGCAAAGATGTGTTCACACAAAAAATGTTAAAAATAGATGATTTTCGCACTTTGATGAAAATGATCCATGTAAAAAATATTAAAAATTTCAATAAAACTTTTAAAGAAGATAAATTGTTGGAAAATAATCCTAATCAATTATTGACTCATAGATAAGAACATTTGAAAAATCATTTAATAAATATGGATAAGGAAAAAAGGGATGTTTCACACTAAAAAGAAAAGGTAGGGTATGTTTCCTTACAATGGGTAAATAATGAGCTAGGGGGGAAATTAAATAGGTATAGGACAATTAGAACCCAAATAATGACCATAGGTGAATAAAATTATAGGTTTTTTAGATAGAAAGGTATAAGAATTCCTTATATGGGTTATCTTTCAAAATAAATCTCTATTTGAAAATGAGATTGGCGATGAAACCCTCATGGTATTGGTGATGTAAGAATAAAAGGATCTTGAGAGGAAGATCATGAAATGGACATTAAAATATCATGAAATTGAATATATTTAATAATTTAAATAAATAGGGCAATTAATACACCATATAAAATAAATAATGGTGTGTAATATCAAACATGTCTCATTGTATTAAATTTGAGACAAATAACCCCTTACAAATCAGAAAATTTTGATTCAAAACCCCTTGAAGTATATGATCTCAAATTAAAAATTCAATACCATGAATAATGAGAGGATCATGATAAAAAAATATTAAAGGGTTAGTATATACAATATTCTATATAAAACATTTTGTATAATAAGAAATATATCTCAAGGGATGAAAATTTGAGATAAGAAACCCTTAACCAATTTCCTCGATTAGTCGAATACACTCTTAGATCCTGTATAAAAAAATCTTAATCACCTATTTTATAACCTTTTAATATACATAAACTTTTATAAACTTCATTTATAATTATCCTTTACATGTATATTAGTTAGTTATTATTTATTTTCAATATCATGTGTAAGTATCTTGATCGTTTTGAATTAGATTCATAATAGTGGTGTTATTATTCATTATTATCCCCAAGTTCATTATTACCATATCACAAAAGGTACAAGAATTTAATGTTTTATAATTATTTAAATTTTTATAATTTCATTCTATTTGAGTTTTGGTTAGTGTCATTAAATATGAAATCAGTGATGATCACATTTCCGTAATTTTTAACGAACGGACAGTGGTATTTTAATTAATTAATTTAATATTAATGTCACCATTAAAGAACCAAAATAAAATCTTTATTTAATTATTTATATCATATATTATAAATAATTATGTTCTCATAGTCATCCATGATATTATTTTGTAGTATTGTTCAAGTAAGTGGTTACACCGACCCAAACATGAACATGTCATAATTAATGGATGATTATAATTATGAAAGTGGTTTATTTTTTAATAATATAATAATTAAAGAAAAATAATCATATTATTTATATAATTTTAATGTGGATAATAATATTTTAATATATTTTAATAAGTAATAATGAAACTGGATGAAAAATGATATATGCTACTTCGTGGAGATGGTTGTCTACACAACACAAGATTAACATTTTCATTTCTCATAGAATGAGAGGGAAAGAAGGTGGATTATAATTTTCCTCTTAATAATCATAATTATATTATATATTTCACATTTATTCTTAAATGTCGCCCTTATAACAAGTGAATAGAGGCGGGGTTGAAAAAACAGAAGTTGTCGCTTCGTGGAGGTGATAGTCCACACAACACAAAATTGATGATTTTTTTTTATTAATATAAAATAGGAAACATGTAACATCCTGAGATTTTAAGATATATTTATATTTAAATAATTTTAAATATTACATAGCTTTCTTAACATGTAATACTGAGTTTAAAATAAATAATGATATGCTATTAAAATATTATTATTTAATGTAATAGTTATCTCCAAGCTATTAGATTGGTGGGAATGAATAGGGTTAACCACATTATGAAAAATATTTATAAAGGTTTTATATAATGTATTTATTTATATTAAATATGTACTCAATTTTTAGTAAAATCATTTTATATTTCAAAAATACATTTTCTTCAAAAAAAGATTTTTATTGCATTTTGTGTCTAAAAATTATAATTAATTTTTATCACGTATAAAAAATTTATTTTATAAAATTAAAATCATTTTTAAAATAATCATATAAAAATTATCTTGGGATGAATACTTGGGAATTTTCTAAAAAATTAATTTTTCAATGAATAGTGAAAAATATCAATTTTTCAAATATTATCATTAAATCGAGTAATTTAAAAGTCTAATTATATGTTTTATTTATTATTAAAGTGATATTATACCCATTTTATTTAAAATAATAAAATTAATTTCATTAGGATCATAATTTTACATGATAATCATATAAATCAATTTTTATGCTTAAAACACATTTTTATGAAAACTATTTTAAAGTGCATAATGTTTTTCCATTTCAATGAATTTAAATAACCCCTAATGGGGAATAAATTAAATAAAATTTATATATTATAAATATATATATATATTAAAATTCAAATAATTATGATTATTAGTCGTAGAGTTAATATAAGATCATATTTTGCTTGAAAAATGCATTTTCCTGAAAAATTGTTTTTTATCATATTTTAAAAGTTTAATTTTAAATTAAATTATGAAACTTATATAAATTGGATTTTATATAATGGATTACATATTTTTAATAATAATAATTAGTATTATGTAATAAGTTCAACTTGATTTTTAGTCAAAATGAATAGTAAAAATAGTAAAAAATTCTTAACTATGGTTAAGGTTAAGACAGGTTTACCAGGGGTTAAACTAAAGAGATAGTGGTTAAAATTACCTAAACACTTTCCTTTATCCTCTTGGGTGAGTTTTTTCATCAAAATTTATATTTAATTAGTTAAATAATTTATTTTAAAACATTACTTTGAATTTGGGAACCCAAGATTAACTTTTGAGAAGATAGGTTATATTTTATTCAAATTAAAAACTATTTTTGAGTCTTTTCATTTAATGTAATAATTAAAAAATTACATTAGATTTTTTGTTGATCTAAAATTCTATAAACTTTCATTTTTTTTATTATTTAACCCAAAAAAATCATGTAAACCATTTTATTACCTTATTTCAAAATAAAATGATTTTTACTCTCAAATTAGTATTTTCCTAAAAAAAATCATATGTTTTAAATTATTATATTAAAGTAATTTATTTCCCCTATAGAAATTATATCTGATAAAATGAATTCAAAATTTGGAATCTGAATTTCCAAATTTGGTTAAAAGGCCCCTTTTATTTTTTGTCACATCCTGTGTTTTGGACGGGTTGTAAATTTAAAAGGAATTTGAGTTTTTCATTTGATGAACTATCCAAATTTTAAATTGATCTTTGAAACATAATTTTGGATGTTGTAACACTTTAAAGTATTATTTATGGATGGCTTAAAGTCATGTGAGGTTTATTTGGAGTTCAGAAGAGTTTTAAACGCATCAGGCTTTGAAAACTCAATTTTAAGAGAAGCAGATAGGGGTGTACGGTTGGCATACAATTAGTATTAATTGTGTGTCCTATTTTGTATATGTGAATAATTTTTTTGAAACCATGAATCCCTATAGGGGAAACCATGTGACCTAGTTTAGTTGAACAGGGTGACCCACGTAGTTGGTTCATGGTTTTCTAACCATTAGTTGCAACCGTGTGAGGGGGTATCCCTTTGGATAGTGGCACCACATGGTTTATTCACAGTTAACCAAATTGTGTGGCCAAACTATGTGGATCATAAAAGGGAATGGAAATTACCCTTTTACCCCTCCTTCCTCTTAATTTTTTTTCCTCCTCCTCCCTCAAATGCATAGTAGGGTCGTATGGGATCTCCCCTATCCCTTCTATTCATGATGAGATCTCGCTCATCTAGACTCAAAATCCACCATCATCAGTTGCATTGGATAGACATTGGTTATTCTATCATTTCTCTTCCTTCTTTTATCTATTTATATTTCTATATCGGATGATATTTCTATGCAAGCTAAAATAACCTATTTTCAGGGAATTTGTATATTCTCTTAATTTATCTCATTTTGGCTTGAATTAGATCTTGATCATAGAAGAATAAATATTCCTTAAAATAATCTGAGTGGTCTACATGTTTTCCCTTAATGTTTTTTTATAAAATACATTGTTGTTCTGCATGTCGAAATTTATGTGTGTTGCTCCTAAAAGCGGAAATACTTTAATTAAATTGGTTAGACCTTGTTAGGTATATTCCCATAAACCCTTAACATTGTCAATGGTCCTTGAACTTGATTATTATATCCCCTTTGGGTGTGTTTAATAAAATTAATTTGACACTTTATAAAAGTGCATGTGAGAAAACCACCTTTTCAGTAGGCTTGGCTTGTCTCCTAATTTATTTTGATTAAAATGAATAGATTGGATTTTTATGATGAAACCATGTCACTTGAACCCTTTGATATTCATAAATTAGGTGATTAATGAGATGAGTTAAAATGATTGTTAAATGGTTGAATACCCTTCATGGCCCTTATTATCACATGCAAGTGATTTGATAACTCGATATAATGAAATGTTTAATGGTTTTTATAAGCCCCTTAGTCCTTGATAATTTAATTTTTACTTGAATATTATGAAGTAATAACCTAAATGAATCAATTTAATTGTATTTAGGCATATATTTAAACATGTCCCTCTTTATTACTTGTAAATAAATTGATGAATGAAAAAATCATGATGAATCATTTTGTGTGGCATGGACTTTCCTCATATCCTTTGTCTATATCTTAAATGCTAAATGGATGGGAGACCATTTATTGGATTATGTTAAATTATTTAAGGTAATAACTTATTTTTATTATTATTAGATCATGGATATTGGTTGTTGTGACATGTTTAAGGGAAGTGTGGGACGTGATGCTTTACACTCCCTTGTTGTGAGATGTTGAGCATGATGCATCACATCGTTTGTTTGGATGTTGGGCATGACATCCCTTATAATTCATTTGAGACTGTCAGGAATGACATCCCTTATCATTCATTTGAGATTTTTGGGCATGTATTCCCTTATTATTTATCTAAAACTATTGGTAATGATGTACCATATTTTTCATCTGAAACTATTAGGCTTGATGTCCCTTATCATTCATTGAGATCATTGGGCATGATGTACCTTATTTAAATTATGAGTCTTGTATTATATTCTTATATGGATTCCTTGTCCTTACACCTTAGTTACTCACCAATGCATTTATATCTTTGTATATATATGTTTCTATATATGTATATATATATATATATAATGTAACATGTTTAGAGACATTATGGATTTGTTCAAAGCTTGTATGGTTGGTAAAGTGTCTTATAAAGAACCTAATACCAACTTGATTACATTTATTATTTACTACCTTGTATATTATACATATACACTAGTTTATTTTATACTCATGTACTAGATTGTATTATACATCATTGGTGGTGGAATACTTATATTTACGCACACCCTATTTGGGCCGCCATTTGGTACTTGGATAGACCTCTCGGTTGTTGGATAGGACCTTAGACATTTCATGCTTGTTTTTACTCATTATGGGCTTGTAATTTACATAGAGATAGGGGAAGAGCATGTACTGGGTCTACCTAAAAGAGTTAGAGTCTTTTATTTATGTATTTATTTTTTTAGTCTAGCCCTATTTATTGTATCATCTATTGTGTATTTTCTATTTTTATTATAACTTAGCATGTTCATGCATAGATTTCTATTTATATTTTTCCAGGTTATCAGTTTATTATTGATTTTTAATTATTATTATCTTCCATTGTTCCTATTATTCATTTATTATTATTCCATTTTTTTATTAATTTTCCTAAGATTAATTAAATAAGTGAAATGTTTTTTAAAATTGATAATAAATTAACCTGAAAGAAGCCTTAGATTGAAAGTAAATTTGATTTTTTTTGATAAATTCAAATCAATGCTTATGGATTTTGTTTAAATGGAATGTCAATTGAAACTTATAAATGAAAGTTCCTTTTTAACTTGGGAATGATGGGCCATATTACTAAATCTTTGTATGCTTCACTCAACCCTCTTAGGTGATTTTTATCATCATATGATTATTAGATAAACCCATTAAGGGTATGTTTAAATATTTGATAAATTTAATGTAAAGGGGTTGTATTTAAATGGGATTCTAATTGTAATTTATAGAGAGTTGAATCCATAAATTTGGAATGGATGCCCATATAATTGAACCCAAGATGGATTGAAGGGACCCTCATAAGTCAAATTATTCTTTATATTCTTTGGTACTTAACCCCATGGGGGTATGCCTATGATAAATGGGATAGTTATTTAAAGTTTTTTAATCCACTTATATGGTGTTACATATAAACATACAGTGAAATCTTACTTGACTAGCCCCCTTAATATGATAAAAGATCTTTTGTTTACTTTTAAGATTTATTTATATGAGGCTTCAGTTAATTAAAATTATAGTTACAACCTAAAGGGTGTTTTCCTCTATAGTTTGTATGTGATATTTTCATTAACTAATCCAGTTGTGAGGAATTTGGATAAATCATGTGATAAGTTTCCTATAATATTGTATACAATAAATAAATAAAGTGCTAATCACAATTGAAAAAATGTATTCCATTGTGAATGGTACTTGAGGTTTCACATATCTTATCCATTTTAAATGTTATAAATAAATGTGAAATTGATAAAAAATGATTAATTAAAACCCCTTGTGGAAATTTTTATATTGAAGAACCCTCATGTAAGGGTTAGATTTATAATTTCTCAGAGAGATGCTTTGAATGTGTAAGATACCGACCTTTATACGAGGTGTGATTTGTTTAAATTTTGGTTTAAATACCTTATCTTTGGTTAATAAAAGGATTATCAAGAATATGATGGGATTTGGGGGTGTCTTGAGGGTTTAGGACATGAAATAGAAGGAAAAGGGGCTATACTTTATATAGTATATTCTTGGAGAATAGTTAGTACAAATCATGAGCCTAAACTATAGGGCCTATAGGGGGAGGGTTCATGATTGAAAATCCATTCAAGGGGGATCCAAAAAACTATGTGTCCTTGTACATAGCCAAATTTACAGCCTCTATATGGTTTTCTAAACTATGTGGGATCCCCAGAAAATTGTACAGACCAAGCCTCCTCTTGGACAGAGGGTGGTGCACAGTTAGCACACGGTTGGGCCAACCATGCATCCAAACTTTGAACCACATTAATGGTGGGAGATTTTACCATTTTTTCACCAATGTAATTTAATAATTATTACCTAATTTTCCCCCATTTCCTCCTCTAGTATCCTAGGTTACAAACCAATATCTCCCAAGATACCCAAGCGTGAATCTCCTTTGATTATTGGTCATTTGAAGTGTCTTTGGTTGTAAATCAAAGCTATGGGTGAGTCTACCACTCATATTTATTTTATTTTAAGGGTTAGTAATGGTGAAATTTTTTCTCTTATTCTGAATCCATAAAACCTTATTTTCAAATATATCCTTAGATTGGGCATATAGGGTTTTTTATCTTTAATAAAGGTCCATGTTTGAGTGAGCGGTTGTCTATGAACTTGAGGTAGGTGGTCTATAAGTTATTTTCCTATATTCATGATGTTAATATTTTGTATGTGTAGTAAAAATGTGATTACATGTTATACATTTATATTTGTAATTATGAAATGTGGTTTGATAACCTAATTGATGTATGATACCCCTCATGATCCCTATAGGATCTGTTGAGGATGATTATACCAAGCTTATGGTCACCCATGGGATGTGACACTCCCTTTGATATGGTAAAATGTGTTTTGAAATGAAGTTTTAATGGGTTTGTTATATTAAACCATGTAAATTTTTGTCTTAACTTGAATAAGTTAAATGAGTTATGGAATGTTAATGGGTAAATGTGATAAATGGTTAAGGAGGCATGTCCATGTGGATAAATGGTTTAAAAGGGTGACCAATGGTTGTTATTATGCTTAAATGATGATATAGTTTTGTTAAGTAATTGAGTAAAGTGTTGAATAAGATAAACCTTGGTAATTCTATAAATGAAAAGGTTTACCCTTGTTGTTGTTGTTGTTGGTTGGTTAAAAAGTTCACTGATGATTAACCATGGGAATAAATGATAAATGGTGTGGTTGGGATTTTGGATTAATGTTCATCTCCCTTAGTTCAGGACATACTTATGATCTTGGCCCCACTGATGTATTGTATGGTTTGGATGTTGGATTTATACTCCAATATCCTCTAGTATAGACATAATCTGGATACCTGTACTAATGCTCTAGGGTAAAATAAATTAAGTTAATTGATTTAATGAACTCCCATGTGATTTAAAGTGTAAAACCACTTATAGTGTGTGGTCCATAATTCTGGTGTGGGATAAAGTAGGTTTGGTGTGTTGGTACCATAGTGGTAATCAAGAGTCCTTGGGGAAAGTTGATAATTGTTTAACTAAAAACCAATTTAATTTTACACTCTAGTTTATTGATTATATGTACTTTTTCATACATTATTATTTTAATGGATATTATTATAGAAAAAATTTGTGGTGTCGTGATGAGTTGTACTCACACCCTACTTGGGATATCATTGGATACCTAATTAGACTTCATGGTTTTAGTTCAGGATAAGGTAAAAGGCTCTATTTTAAACATCTGATATGATATTTGGGACAAAGCATGGATGTGGGGACCAGACATGACATTGGGACCCATTATTTGGGATTTTTATTAGCATGTTATTTTTAGTTTTCTAATGGAACATTAGACTCTCATGACATGGAACATTTATTATGTTGTATTTTTTTACTTCCCTAGTTTGGGAATTTGGTGTGTGATGTTTCGTTATATATCATTATTTCATATTGTTGTTTATTATGATTTATATTTTTTCACACTGGTAAGAGTATATAGTCTTCCCATATGTTTCATTAGATCTACATTTCTAGTCGGCAGCCTCTAACGTATGGGGAGGTGTGATTGGGGTCATTTATCACACAATATTGGGGCACCGGTTCAGCGGAACCCAAGCTGAGGCATTATAAGGTGGAATCGGAGTGTTTTCTTTTATATTGTATTACTATTTTGGAATTTTGGAGTGGATTTTATGATGTGTTAAGCCTTTTAAATAATCTCATTTATGTGAGTAACTAACCCATGTGTGATGGGAAACCCAAGTTCTTAAGTTAATATTGTTGTTCTTGATGTTTCCTATTGTATTTGGATGTTATTTTACCTTGGGTGATGTACTTATTATATGAGGTTATTATTTTCTAAGTTTTTATTTGTGTCCCAACATGGCATAAAGTTTTTATATTCATGAATCATTTTAGTAACTCATGACTTATGTGTCATGAATCATATTCACCACTCATGGAAAATAAAGTTATGGTGGGTTGTGGGGAATGAAAAGTATTTTCTAGTTTTCTTATAGTTTTAAGAAAATATTGCCTAATAAAAAAGTTGAAAAAAAAGAATAAATTTTTTTAAGTGAAATTTGAAAATTTTTAATGGTTAAAATTGTGCCTAATGTGGGTGTTGTAAGTATTTTATAAGTTTAAATATGTTAAAATGGTGTCAAATGGGATGTTTTGAATTAAAATTTGGTTTACCTTGAGTTTGGAATGGGACATGATAGGGATGGTTGAGGGTAAACTGAGATTATATTCCTTGGGATAGTGTATGAGTAATGGTTTTATTAATGATAGTAGTGAGACCTATTTTTTGTAGACTATTGGAACTATAGGTTATGTTTAGTGAATGATCAATTGTAATTATAGAGAGATTCCACCAAAATGACATATATCATTTGGGAAACATGAGGAAATTTCCAATAATGCTCCACCAGTAATGGGACAAGAACCCCCATTGGTTTGGGGAAATAGGGGGAAGATAAGTTTTATGATAACTTCACTTTTTTTATATAGCTTATATAGAGATATATAGGGTGGGTTACTTCGAGTATGTTTGATCTGATTAGAGATTTTCTCCTACAAAACCCTCCAATGTTTGCTAAAGATGGTGGACCTAAGGTAGAAGAGTTGCGTATTGGTTTTATCCAGATGATACTGGATCACTTAGAGACCCATACTCAGAAAAGGTTCAAGTTGGTAGTATATATGTTTTTAGGACCAGAAAAATATTGGTGGGATATTTGAGTTCATACTAAGAAAGAAGATGGTATGTTTTGGGATGATTTGTAGGAAAATTTCTTGTAAAATATCAATCTAAATACTCTAAAATAGGAGATAGCTATTGAATTTATGAGTTTGACTCAGGGGAATATTTCCTTTATGGATTATGCTATCCACTTCACTAACTTGCAGTACTTTGTTCCAGTGTTGGTAGGGGTTGAGGTAGAAATAGTGAGACATTTTCAAGATGAAATTAAATGTGAGATCAAGTCTTAGGTGAATATATTTCATTTTAAGAGGTTTGATAAGGTGGTGGATCGTGCCCTTATTTATGAGGGGAACCTAAAATAGGATTCTAGTTTTGGACATTTGGTTTCAACTGGGTAGTCTAGTGGTGTGGATTTTGATAGTAGGAAGTGTCTCTTTGAGATTGCTCACTAGGAAGTGGTGGACAGAGTATCTAAGGGAAAGGATTAGCCCCCCAGGGTAATGATCAGGTGTTTTTCTATATTTGTGCAGCAATCTAGGAAACATGTTCAATCAGTGTCCCTAACTACCAGTCAAGTTCCAAGAATGAGGATAGATGGTACAAGTACAAGGGTTCTACAGAAACCCTCAACAGGTGGGTAGTGATGTAAGATCTAGACCGATGTAGAGTACTAGAAGGGGGTCTACTACCCCATACTAGGAAGGTAGTTAGATTTATACTGTCCATATTGGTAGGGTCTAAGACATTATACTTTAGGTCAAGATCATCCTTATCAGTAGAGTGGCACAGAGCATGGGACTTGGATAGGAGTACATGGTAGAGGGATAGTCCATATGCATGCATTTCAACCTACACTCGTCTGTGGTGAAGTTGGGCCATCAACAGTTCGAGGTATGATTCTTGTATCTTCTACACTTTCTGTTTCTTTATTTTATACATGAGCCTTATATTCTTTTATATCTACCTAGTTTTTAAGTATTTTAGGTCTGATAGTGGAGTATATGGTTGGGTTCATGTTGATCGACATGTTGATGAGGGTGAGATCATAGGGTATCTATCAATGTAAGGAGTGTGACCTTGAGGTTGGTGGTTACCATCTCCTTTGGGACTTGTACATGCTTGAGATGATATGTTTTGACTTGATACTTGGCATGGAATAGTTAGTTACCTAATAGGATCATATTAATCATTACCATAGGAGAGTGAGTTTCATGTATCTTGAGGGTGACACATATGTCCATCATATGGAATGGAATGTCCAGGAAGGCCATGCAGGGACAATTCATTGGATTTTGTGTGATCTCACAACTCAGGTGTAAATTCTTATGCTTTACAATGGGGGAGTGGATCGTGTCATCTTAACTCCTATAGTCGATCAGTTCCAGGACATGTTTCCAGGGGATTTCTTAGGGGTGGAACCTGAGAGAGAGGTCGAGTTCATGATTGAGCTGATAATAGGGGCTAAGACAGTATCTATTCCACATTACATAATAGAATCAATAGAACTCCAAGATATTAAAAATCATATATAGGAGTTATAGGACAAAGGGTTTATCCATCCGAGTACATTACCTTGGGGATAATAGGTTTTATTTTCCAAGAAGTAAAATATAATGTTATGCTTATGTGTTAATTATATAAAGTTAAACTGGATGCTAGTTAAGAACTGATATCCACTTATATGCATAGATGACCTTTTTAAAAAGCTTAAGGGTGTTTTAATGTTCTTTAAGATCGATTTTAGGTCAGGATATCATCAGTTGAGGTTTAAAAATTTTTATATACCATAGACTACTTTCATAAGTAGGTATGGTTTGTATGAGTTTTTTGTGATTCCTTTCGGTCTGATGAATGTACCAACTATGTTAATTGATTTTATGAGCCGAATATTACACCCTTATTTGGACCAATTTTTAGTTTCATTATGGATGAAATCTTTGTGTACTCCCTAACTCATGATGATCATACCACACATCTTTACATCATTTTGAGTACACTAAGTGAGCATTATCTATTCTCCAAGCTATCTAAGTTTGATTTATAGATCGACAAGTTAAATTTCTTAAGTCACATCATCTTGGAGGAAGAAATTTTAGTAGACCCAGATAAGGTTCAAGTAGTTGTATCTTGGGAGAGGCATAAGAACATTTTTATAGTCTAAGATTCTTGGGTTTTTAGGTTATTATTGAAGGTTCATCAAAGAATTTTCAAGATTAGAAGCACTAATCTTGGTATTGACCAAGATTGGTATAAGGTTTGAGTGTTCTAAAGGATGTGATAAGAATTTTCAAGAGTTGAAGAAACGTTTTACCACTGTACTAATCTTGATCTTACCCAATCTGAGTAAGGATTATACTTTATTTTATGATGCATATGGGATCGGGCTTAGTATAGAGTTTATATAAGGAGATCGAGCTGTGGAATACAGATCATAGAAGTTGAGGCAACATGAACAGAACTATTTTATACATGATCTCGAGTTGGCCTTGATGGTTTATGCCTTAAAGTACTAGAAAAACTATCTTCTGGGTGAGAATTTTATCATTTATAATGTTCATAAGATCCTTAAATACATATTTTATCAGTATGATTTAAATATTTTATAGTTAATATAGGTTAATTACATGTAGTCTTTTGACTTTGAGCTAGATTACATTTTAGGTATGGTAAAAAGTGTTGCAGTTCCATTGATTCAGAAGACACAAACCCATGTATTTTAGGATTCTAGTTCATAATAGAAGATGATGGATTTTTTTTATATGTATATAGGTGTTCAATAGGTGTATGAGCTGATGGAACTCATGTCTATATCTATTGATCCATCTCTTATGAACCATGTTAAGAGGAGGTAGCATGAGGACTCAGAATTTCTAGTTTTGAGAGATGTTTTTAAAGGTAAGGAGACAACTTTCGATTGGAGTATTGATGAGGTTGATATTATTCAATTTTATAGATATGTTGTGATGAAAAATTGTATGTAGGAAGAGATGATACGTGAGTTTTATCCCTCAAAGTGGACGGTGCACCCTAGTTTGACCAAAATGTACTGTGATATTTATAGACAACATTGAAGATTAGTAACGAGAAAGGATATATATTTCATGTTTCATGACATGATGCAACACCTAATAGTATGTGAAGGGAAATAATCAATGACCTTATAGACTTTTACATCCATTTCCCATTCTAGAATGAAAGTTAAAAGATGTTACTATGTATTTTTTAGTGGGACTTATAAGGATGTCTTAGAAGAATGACACAAAATGGGTGAATATATATCGGTTAACAAAGGTTTCAAATTTATTACTGATACAATAGAATCTCACCATTTACCAGTTGGTTGAATTATATGTCTAGTAGATAGTTCATTTTCAAGGGGCACCTCGAATTATTATTTCATATTGTGATCCATATTGTACTTCATGCTTCTGGAAAGGGCTACAGAAAGCATTGGGTACTTAGGTGTTTTTGAGTATAGACTTCCATCCATAGATGGATGGGAAATCACAACATATCACCCAACTGTTATAGGACATATTGAGGGAATGTGTCCTAGGATTTGGTGTATCTTGGGAGAAACACTTAGTTCTTGTTGAGTTCTCCTATAACAATAATTATTAGGAGACTATTCAGATGACACCATATGAGGAACTCTATGGTAGGCCATGTATATATATAATAATTTGGAAGGAATTATGGGAATTAGAGTTTTTGGGACTGAATATTGTGTAGGAGACTTCAGATTAGGTTCAGTTGATTCAAAAGTGTATGGCTGTGACCTAGACTAGACAGAGGTTATACATGGATTGATGTCATTGACCACTTGATTTCATGGTGGGTGAGTATGTGTTCCTTTGGGTGTCTTCGATATTGATTCACCCTTGGATTCAAACAGAGGGTAATTTAACACCTAGATATGTGGTATTTTTTGAGATTTTGGAGAGGATTATACTGGTGGTGTGTTGATTGGTTCTTCCACAGTGGTATAGTGGTATGCATAATGATTTTCATGTATCAAAACTTTGGAAGAATCAACCTGACCTGTCTCATGTGGTTGATGTTGATTATGTTGATCTTGAGGCCAATACATCATTTTAGGAGAATATGATTTATATTATGGATCATAGTGACAAAGTTTTGTAGGGTAAGAATGTGCCTTTGGTCTGAGTGTTGTGGTAGCATGGTAATGATTAGGAGGAGGAAACTTGAGAGATGGAGGTGGATATGTTGGTCTGATGGCCCAGTATTTTTACCATGGAGGCTTAGTGATTTTTGGGACTATATCTTGAGGATGAGCTATTATAAGGTGGGTATTTTGTAATATCATGACCTTCATATGAGGCATGTTCCATTTAAATTTTGGTTTTACTCCCTTATTTTTTGTTAATAAAATGATTCCTGAGAATATGAGGGCCTTTGGGGTGTCCTGGTGGTTTGGGACATGAAAGAGGAAGAAAAGGGTCATATTATGCATGGTTCATGATGGTTAGTACAACCATCCACCTAAAATTCACGTCCTATAGGGGGCGGGTGCATGGTTAAAAAAACCATGAAAGGGGGATCTTGGAAACTGTATGGATATATATAGAGCCAAAAACATGGCCTCAATATGGTTTAGATAATCTTGTAGGATCCCCAAAAAACCATGTGACCCACGCCCCTCTTGTATAGAGGTTTTTGCATGGTTGGTGCACAGTTTGGCCAACCATGTGGCCAAACCGTGTGCCACATTAAAGGTAGGGAATTTTACCATTTTTACCTCTTGGTATTTAATAATTATTACCTAGTTTTCCCCTAATTTCATCCTCCAACATCCTATATTATGAACCAATATCTACCAAGATTATTAAGGTAGATTCTCCTTCACTTCTCGGTCATTCGAAGCATCGTTGGTTACAAATAGAAGCTCGAGCGTGTCTATCAATCCTCTTTATTCTATTTTCTAGGATAATCATAATGTAATTTTTTCTCTTATTATGAATACATAAACCCTTATTTGACAAAAAATTATTATATTAGGTGTAGAGGGTTGTTTGATCTTGAATCAAGGGTCGTGTTTGAGTGAGTTATTGTCAGTGACTTTGAGGTAGGTGTTTTATATGTTATTTTCTCATATTCATGATTATAATCTTATGTATGGATTTTGAAAATGTAATTTTGTTTTGTGAATTTATGTTTTTAATTATAAACCGTGGTTTAAAACTCTAATTGTTATATGATACTCCTCATGGTCCTTTTGGGATCCATTAAGGATGTTTAGACCAGGACTATGGTCACCCATGGGGTGTGACACTCCCTTTGATATGGTATAATGTGTTGTGAAATGAATTTTTATTGGTTTTATGATATTAAACCATGTAAATTGTATTTGTATTAACTTGAATAATTTAAATGAGTTATTTCATGTTAATGGGTAGATGTGATAAACTGTAAGATTCATGACCATATGGGTAAATGGTTTTAAAGGGTGAATAGTGGTTGTAATTATGCTTAAATGATGAAATGGTCTTTTATATAATTGAGTAAAGTGTTAAATGAAATGGAACTTGGTGATGTGATAAATGAAAAGGTTCACCCTTTTTTAGTGGTGTTTAAAAAGGTCACTCATGATGAACCATGGGAATAAATGATAAATGCTATGGTTGGTATGTTGGATTACTGTTCCACTCCCTTGGTTCAAGATATATGAATGCTCTAGGACCCACTGATGTATTGTATGGTTCAGTTGTTATACTAGTAATGCAAGCTCCTCCAGTATAAACATGATGTAGATACTATGATTGATGCTCTAAGGTAAAATTATTTAAGTGAATTGATTTAATGAACTCCCATGTGATAGAAAGTGTAAAAGGCCTTATATTATATGGTTCATAATTCCAATGTGGGATGAATAAGTTTTGGTGTGTTAGTGATATAGTGGGAATCAAGAGTCATTGGGGATAGTTGATAATTTTTTAACTAAAAATAAATAAATTTTACTATCTAGTTTATTGATTATCTTTACTTCTAAATACACTATTATTTGACTAGATATTATTGTAGACACTGTTGGTGGTGGATTATTAATCTTTACTCACACCCTGCCTAGTTCATCATTTGGTACTTGAGAAGTATTCATTGTTTCAAGTCAGGATAAGGGAAAACGCTCTATGTTAGATGGATGATATGGGATTTGAGATAGATCATGGATGAGGGTTCTGGGCATGAATTTGGGACCCATTTTGGGGATTTTTCTTAGAATATTATTTTTAGTTTTCCATCAGTACATTATACTATCATGAAATGAAATATTTATTATGTTTGATTATTGTACTTCCCTAGTTTGGGAATGTGGTTTGTGATTCTTGGTTATGTATCATTATTTCATGTTTTTGTTTATTATGATTTTTGTTGTTATATCACTCTATTAAAGAAGGTATAGTCTTCTAAAGTGCTTCATTAGATCCTCACTTCTAACTGATGACCTATGGAATATGGGTAGGTGTGCTTGAGGTCATGTGGTGCACCAGATTAGGGAACCGGTTTAGTGGAACCCGGGATGGGGTGTTACATAATGGAAATGTGATCATTGATTTTAGGTCTTGGTTATCTACTTATCCTTATTCTTCTTTAACCTAAAGTATAGGTGGTAGGCCCTAGTGACCTTTTAGGAATGACTATGGTTTAAAAGTTGATTATTTATGATTTAGTGAGGGGTTGACCTTTGTGGTTTCACCCTTGGAAATGTGAGGTTTCTGATTTTAAAGAGGTGTTACAAGGGATATCCTAGCATGTTGAAAACTGAAATTCCAGGTAGCATAGTCATCTTGACTTTGTTGATGGATGAATTATGGGAGTGTGAGTTGGGTCATGAATTGGGTGGTACAGTTTGTACATATGCTATGTGTGGAAAGTGTAGTTCATATAGGTTGTGCATGGGATTTGGTTGATATTTAATGTTGGTGAGCAGTTGAGGGAGATATGAGGACCAATGGTTTTAAATAATTTATTTTTATGGGTATAGTGACCTGGATCTTTGGGAAAAATTAAAGGAAGTTCCTAGTGATGAGGGATAATTTTAGAATAGACTAGGTTCCATGAGATTGGAAACCATGGTTAGACCTCGACACACTTTTTCGGGATATTTAGTGTGAGGATTTGGCTAAATACAAGTAAAGCCTAGTTGATGTGAGCATGGATTGGGAGATAAATACATTCCTATCGATGGAATATTATTGTACTTCTCTTTTAAAAATGATCACACCCAATATATTGACATTGTATTGAGTATGCTGAAAGAGTTTTAGCTATACATTGAGCTATCGATCTAAATAAAATCTCTTTTTTAATTAAAGTGCTTCTTGGCAATTATTCTTGAGGAGTATTTTAAGGAAATCTAGATGGTGCATAAATTTTGTTGGTAATTTGAGGGTGTTTACCCTTGTTATGTTTTTAAATTCACATAATACCATGGAAAATATTCTCATAAAGTGGGAATGGGTGATGGATGATGTTTACACAATAACTTAGGATGATCAATTTTTTAACCATGCCAGTCGTTATATCTGATCATGGGTTATGGTAATCTAGAATTGTTTTTTTAGTGAGATGACATGCATGCTTCTAAGGTTGGGAGTGGGATCTCAATCTCTAGTGGGAGACCCTCATGTGAGAAGGGTCATGAGACCTTGATACCAATGGTGAGATGGTAGCTTTGGCACTCGTATTCTATTGTATAAATGGAATAATGTATGGAGGGATTTCTGGGAAAATTCCAAGTAAATATTTGAGTAAAAACTTGGTGGATTCTATGTATAGGCATCATCCTAGGATGGCTTGTGATAATCCATGGATTAGATCAGGTATCTATCGATGTTGGTGTTATATCATTCTAATGGTTTGATTAGAAGATGGATCGACTATGTGACATCACTAAAATTTGGGTATGGTCTTTTTTGAGTATGCTCATAATGATCGTAGTACACCTTGGGATAAAGGATTTTGGAATCTATTTTTGGTGTTGCATCAGTTATGAAATATGAGAGTTTTAAAAATTAGTAGTCAGGAGGAGGTTCGACTTTATTTTCTTCTAATAATTGATGCAGATGATAGAGAACTGAATTATAAATTCCATCGAGATGTTATGGGTTTAGTTTAAAGGTTTACTATAACAGTTCAAGGATATTCCACTATAATAATTGTGAGCTTACTCAATTGGATTTCGACCATGTTAAACAAATTTAGGTCCAAAGAAAATTTCCTCGTGGTTAATCTGTTAAATGTGTCAGTAGTGTCACTGAGACACTAAGGATGTTCTTTAATAGTAAATTATAATGGTCAGGAGCACTATGGCTTGGAATTGGCCAGGGTAAATATAGAACCTATGGTCGGAAGTTCCATAGTCTTCTTGATGAAAGCGATGATTATGTGATCGTTTATTAGGTTAGGCAGGCTTTGATAAGTGTCATATTGATGTTTTGATAGTTTTTAAAAGTATTGTTTTGAGTTTTTTTAGTTTAAGTTCCATATGATTGAAGTAAATATTAGAGGAACATTAGTCATTTTGAAACATAACACAACTATTTGATTTATAATTCATGACCTGATTAGGTCGGGTGACATTTTTTATTCCCAAAGGCTTCTCAAGGAAGATAAGTTCTAAGGTGGAGAAGTTGTAATGTCCCTTGTTTTGGAAAATTTATATTTTCAATGTAATTTGAGTGTGTAATTTTGTGGATGGGACAACTTGTAAAGTGATATTTGTAACATAATTTTTAGTGTTGGAACACTTTAAAGCATTTTTTATGGGTTTTAAGTCTCAGAATGTGTCTCAAAAGTTTGGATGAGATTCAAAAGAATTGGGATCCAAAAGCTAATTTTTTTAAGAGAGGGAGAAAAGGGTGTATGGTTGCAGAATGTTTATTACTAACCATGTGACCCAAACCATGTGGCCTATTTTGTATAGGGGCACAATTTATTGAAACCATGTGTCCCTCTATGGTAAACCATGAAACTCGGTGTAGGTGCATTGGGTGACCCGCGTGGTAGGTACGAGGTTTGTCTAACTGTGTGTAGTAACCATGTGAGGGGTTTTCCCTTTGGATAATAGACCCACATGATTTTTGAAAGGTTATCCAAAATGTGTGGTCAAACCATGTGGCTTTTTAAAGGGGGTGGAAATTACTCTTTTCCCCTCCTTCCCTTTAAAACAAGTTTCCTCCTTATCCTCCCTCAAAAACATATTAGGGCCACCTAGGAGCTCTTCTCTCCCTATTAGGCATGATGATGTCTCCCTCATCTAGAGTTGGAATTAGTCTCCATTGATTACATTGGATATCCCTCGGTTATTCTATCATTACTCTTTATTATTTTTTCCATTTATTTTATTGTATTAGTTGTTATTTCATGAGAACTAATATTCCCTATTTTCAGGGTATTTGTCTATTCTTTGTATTTATATCATTCTATCTTGAATCAAAGTTTTATAATGGATGAGTGGGGATTATTTATCATAAGGTAGGTAGTCTATATTTTTTCCCTTAAAGTTTCATCATTTATAAAATGTGTTGTTATTCTGAATGCTGAAATTTACATGCATTTCTCTTAAAAGTTGAAATATGTTAATTAAATTGGTTGAACCTTGTTATTTATATTCCTATAGACCCTTGACATTTTACAAATTCATTTACCTTAATTATTACCACCTCTTTGGGTGTGTTTAATAAAATGCATTTGACACTTTATACAATTGCATGTGAGAAAACCACCTTCTAAGTGGGCTTGGATTGTCTACAAATTAATGTGGTTTAAAATGAATAGATGTGATGTGGATAATGAGACCATGTCACTAGGACCCTTTTTTATTTATAAATTACAAAATTAATGAGATGAGTTAAATGAATTGTTAAATTATTGAATACCCTTCATGGACCTTATTATCACTTGTGAGTGATTTGATAACTCAATATAATGAAATGTTAAATGGTTTGGATAATCCCTTTGTTACTTGATCATTTAATTATTACATGACTATTATGAATGATAAACCTAAAATAATCAATTGAATTGTATTGAGGCATGTATTTAAACATGGTTCTCTTTATTACTTGTAAATGAATTAATAAATGAAATAATCGTGATGAATCATGTTGTGTGGAATGGAATTTCCTCATAGAATTTTTCTATATATTAAATTTTAAATGGTTGGTATACCATCTCTTGGATTATATTAAAGTATTAAGGTTAATGAATTATTGTTATTATTATTAGATCATGGATATTGGTTGTTGTGGCATGGTTAAGGGAAGTGTTGTACATGATGTTTCATGCTCCCTTGACATGATATATTGGACATGAAACTTCACATAATTTATTTGGATATTTGGAATGATGTCCCATATCATTCAATTGATACTATTGTGCATGAAGTATCTTATCATTCATTTGATACAGTTGGGCATGACATCCCTTATTATTCA
The DNA here is from genome assembly GCA_963277665.1 of Viscum album. Taxonomy (NCBI): domain Eukaryota; kingdom Viridiplantae; phylum Streptophyta; class Magnoliopsida; order Santalales; family Viscaceae; genus Viscum; species Viscum album. The sequence goes on along the minus strand of OY728157.1, from coordinate 116,349,878 downwards.
TCTAAAGTTGTTGGGTATGAAGTACATTATCATTCATCTGAAATTATTGGGCATGATATAACTTATCATTCAATGATGTCATTGGGAATTTTAATACTCTAATATTTTATGATTTTTTTGAATAAATTAAATTTATTTAATAGCTTTCATTACACATAAAATCATGTTTTAACGAACCGTGACAAACTATTAATATTATTATTTAAACATGAATCTTATTACCTAGCCATTAAACTTGGTGAAATTAATAGGAATGAAAAAATTTTAAATATTAATTATAATTATTTTACTTAAATAAAACATATTTATAAAAAATTACTTACTTTTTCGTAAAGTCTTTATATGTTTTGAAAATACTATTTTCTGAGAAAAATATTTTTTATTTATTTTTGTAAACAATAATAATTTGATTTTTAACAATTTTAAAAAATAAATTTGAAAAAATAAAATTAATTTTTGAATTCATCATATAAAAATTATCCTAGGGTGAATTTTTGGTATTTTTCTAAAAAAAATAATCTTTCAATGAATAGTGAAAAATACTGGTTTTTATTGAAAACTTCAGTTTCATTTAAAAAATTATAAGATTTTTTTTTATTTTAAAATTGGTTTAAAAGTAAAATTAGTTCAATTATATATATATTAATCCAATTTAGGTCATTGTAATCATTTTTATGTTAAATTTTTATATAAAAATGTTTTAAACTTTTGAACATTTTCTCTTTGGAAAACCACTTTCTCACCGCGACTACGGGTTTAAAAGTAAATTTTGCCACTTCTATAAATTGAATTTGGAAAAATTGATTCTATATTTGGAATAATAATAATTTATATAATATAATAATATAAACTTAATCTTTTACCATAATTAATAGCAAAAATAATAAAAATAATTTGTTGTTGTTAAGGTAAAAATGTGTTTACCGGGGGTTAAACTAAATAGATAAGGGTTAAAATTGACACAAAATTTTCAAACACCAATCGGATGGAAATATTTATAAATTATATATTATGTTATAAATAATGATACATTTTATATCTATGTTTCATGAGAAAAACGTGGTTACACCTTTTTCTTTTCAAAAATTACAAGTGTGTCACTCACCTCACTTATAAAAGGTCACCCCCTCTCCTCTTCTATTCACACTTCCAAAATAATTTGGTTCAGAATATAGCTATCCAAATAACTTCCTTAATTTACTCCTATAATCATAGAATCCTTATTTAGATCATAAATCCATCCTAGGAATGATTTGGTGCAAACCCAAGATGGTTACCTGAAGAAGAGGAAACATTCTTCAATGAGTGTTTTTATTTTATTTCTTAATACAGCTCCTTCAATTATTATTACACCATGACAATATAATAACCTCATTATATTAAATATACTAATATATTTTTATTTTAAGGTCATTATCTACATCCATCTCTTATTCCCTCAAATGGGAAATGATAATGTTTCTCGTGTGTAAAGAGGATACCGCCTCGCGAACCAATGTGACACGTTTTCCATCAGCACATCTCACAATTGGGTATAATAATGGATATAATGAATATATATAATATTTTTAAAATAACTATTATTATTTAAATATATTATCATATATACCTTTTTCACCTTTCATTCTATAGATAATATGATAACATCATTCGTGTGTACGGTGGACTACCACCTCGTAATGTGATGTGATCTATTTTTCACTTACATTTTACATGGAAGATAATAATTGATAAATTTAATAAATATATGTTATATATATAAAATATTTATGATTATATAAAGTTAATATATTATTTACCTTCCTTTTTCATCATTATTCAAGGAAATAGAAACGGCATTCATGCGTACGTACAGTATACCGTCTCTAAGAACGACGTATTTCATTTTCTATCTCTAATGTATATGGATTAATCTAAATACACATATAATGAATATATATGATATTTATATTGTCTTTAAAATTATTGAGATTATGTAACCATGATAAAATTAAGAGGACCAAAAATAACAATTAAAAACATGCACAAAAAACAAAGCAATTATTTCCTGAAACATGACTTTAACATGGAATTGTTAATAAAAGAGTGATAAAAGGTCATAAGTAAATAAAATATGTTATGATATATATAATTATGTTTATTTAATAGATTTATCATAAACTTATATTTATTATATAGTATTTTTTAATGTGGATAAATGAAGTCTATACTTAAGGTATGGGATTTTAGTCTCGATTTTCCTTCTTTGAGACATATGTTAGGTTATGCACCTATCTTTTTTTATGAGGTGCATATAAAACCTCTTTGATATTTTATACCATTAATATATGTATTTTGATGATATTTAATGTTTCATTTGATGTTAATATTTAATGGTACTTATGATTCAAAAGATTCCAAAGTGTTGAAGATTTTATGTTATAATATCATCAATTATCATGAATGTTTATGATTATGATTACGATGATGAAATATTATGATAAATCTCTCAAGAAACTTTTTAATTTTATATCCTATGGTTATTTTATGAGAATATATTTTTTTTTCATTTATTTTCCTCTCTTTATGTACTAAAGGGTCCAAAATAATGTTTTTAATAAAAATCGTATTTATTTCTCTCTTTGGTCGAAAACCATTTTTCTTCAAAAACCATGTTTTATAAAAATGTTTTAAATTTTTTTAAAAAATTATAGAAAAGAATTATTAAATAAATTTTTACCCATGTTTTAATTTTTATAAAAAAATGTAAATTAATCTCCATGTTGTTTTCCAAAACAAGGCTTGTTTGGCTTTTACCAAAAATGTGAAAGGAGTTTTTGTTTTAACATGTACGGAATGAAAAAAAATTCCTAATTTCATGACCATTATTTTATTGTAAGATTAAATTGTAATATTTAATGATTATTTTCAAATAAAAGGATATCCAAAAAAAATTATGAATTTTTCGTTTTAAAAAACATTTTTTCAAAGAAATGATATTTTCCTCAAGAAAAGTTTTAAATGATTTTTCTTTCAAAATAATTTTCCATCTAAGATGAAGTTATTTGATGTTACTTAATATTTATTGGGGATATGATCCAATGATACCATATTTATTCTTTATCTGTATGGATTGTGTTTATGGTGACAAATTATACCATATTTATTCTTTATCTGGATAGATTATGTTTATGATGACAATATTTTTATGAAACCCATTTCTCTTCCACATGTTATACCATGATAAAATTCTTATAAAAAATGATCATTTTTATATAGTTTATGCTTTGATGAAATTATGAAATGATTATAAAACCTATTTATTTTCCATAATTAATATTATGATGAATGTTTTTTAAAACCATTTCTTTTCTTGGGTTCTGATATGATGAATGATACATGATCTTGTGGCACACATATGTATTATTTTAATTTTTTGATGGGTGGGAACTATATATCCCTACAATTAATTGGGTAAAGATTGATATCTCATGGGATAAACATAACTATAATGGTGATTGAACCCAATTTAGTAAGATACTCTTTCTACTATGGTAGTATTTGGAGTGATCCTTTACTACTATGATAGTTTATGAAGTGAGATCATTCCACTATGAGAGTCTTAGAAATGATCCTTGAACTAATAATGAAATTATTTTTTATGATTATGTGTATGCCATAATTCCATGTCATATGCTATTGTTATAATCTCATGGATTGTGTTATTTGATTACTATATGATTCATGTCTTATGAACTGCAACTCTTTATGACATGATCCAAGATTATTATCTTTGATATGTAGGTTATGGTTTTTAAATGTTATGTTCATGTCCTCATACCCTTCTACTCATGTTATTATTATGTATCTCCCAGGTCTACCCTTACTGAGTATTTGAGTTCACCATTTATTATGTTTATTTTCCCCATGTTATTAATAAATATATAATATATGATTTTTCTAATGAGGGTTATTGAAACGCACGACCGATTGTCACCGATCGACCGTTCAAGGTTCTGGTGCTCTACTAATGTGTATAGCAGCACTCGGGTCGAATCCTCGGCAATGATACTTTGTAATAGTAATTTGTTTTTAGTTGATTGTTTTTTTGATTGTGGGGTTTGTTTGCAGAGCTTATGAAATAATTTATGGATAATTTTTGATTTAACAAATTGTTAAATATTGGGTTGAGTTCATTATTAGGGAGTTAAGCTTGTGATATCCTTGATCTTTGCTTTATATTGCATTTAAATTAACACCCACTTCATAAGATGATTTTGATCAGAATTCCCAAGTGTTAAAGCTTTAATCCAAGTTGTAACTTAACTTAGGTTTATAATTATTACCATTACTTGTTTATGTTAGTGTATTTTTGGTTCCAATAATCCATGGAAACCACATGTTAAACAAAACAAGTTATTAATCCATGACATGCTAAGTCCAACATACACAATGTTAATTCAATGAATACTCATCGAGCAAAAGCTCTCAATCGCTTAACATACCTAAATTAAAACTCACCCCAATTAGAGATTCACTCAGACATTTGGGTATTTAATAATCTGGTTATAATTATTATTATGATAAATTAAGAATAGAAGAAAAATAAAGGGATAAGAAAAGAGTGGTGTGTCGAACATACACACAAACGATAATGAGAATTAAGAATAGAATTTCGATTGAATGAGGAAGAAAAATAAGGGAAGGGGATTCGACTGTATTTAAACTATTTTAAGAGAATTAATATTAAACTACAGAAGGTGGATTAGAATAAGATATATTGAAGAAGAAACTTTCATTAAAACCGAATTATAAAAACAACACTTACGAGATTACAAATGAAGAAAAGCACAAAAGTGAAAGGAAACAAAGAGAGGAGGAAGGGTATATCAAGTAAAAACTTGAGTATGTCAGGTCCTCCCAAGCCTTTATAAAGGCTTTGGTCGTGCCAATATGTTCTCCTCTCTTTTGAAATTCCAACCCTTTGAAGGAGAGGAGCGGATGAATTTATATCCCAAAGAAGTGGACTGTTTTCATTCCCAATTTGTCCCTCCACTTGCATCGCCATGTTGGCTATTAAGACAGTATAATCTCAAGAAATATACTTCTTCAAAGTTGTATATATAAAATTACTCTGTATACTATGAAACTTTGGCTTCCATTGGACTTATGGAGAAAATGTTATGGCGGTTTTACTAAACAATTATAATCTGTCCATTTCAATCCAGACTTTTTAATGACCATAATGTGAATGGGTTTTGGAATAGGAATATTCCCTTAAATAAAAATAATTTCTTCAAGAGAGTTATCTGGACATATATATTATTTCACACTGAAAAATATCAGCTAGAATGGATGTCCACATCAGAAGAAATGTCAATATTTTTGTGTTGCTTTTATTTCTCAGCCAGAATGGTGGGCTGGATTTCAATGCATCATTTGGGACCATTTTTGTTATTATTAGGACTTGAAATTTTTATCCTGGACTCATTAAATTGTCCCCAGATATATGGTGGATAATAATGGAATTTTTACTTCTGTATTTATCCCAGTAAATCAATATTCATGAATAGTCCAGTTTCTTCACAGATTCTTTGTTCTTGTTTATGAGGACCATATGACCCTTCAAATGGAAGAATTGGCTCATGGTACCTTCTAATTAAATGTTTTATATTTAAAGGAGAATACTAAAAAACAAGAAACACACAATTTGGATCAGTATAGTGATAGTTATTATTAAAACAGTAAACTGACTCAATTGGACTACTTCTAAAAATGCTCAAAAATTATACTTAATATTAAAACATTAATATTTAACACAAATTATGCACATTTCATATAAAATAAGTAAATGGATTATATAATAAGTAATGAAAATATTAATAACATCAACTCACCCACACTTATTTTTGTGCATGTCCTCATGTGAAACAAATATAAAAACATGACAAAATGATTTTCACTCACCAACAAATATTAAAATTTTGTTTTCTCCAATCAGGGGAGGCTTAGACTATTTCACTCATCCATTTTGAATTCCACCACAAGTTGTTACAGAGACAATGTTCCAAAAATAATTCATTTTTTCAGGCTCAAATTTAGAAATGGAAAAGGTGGATACTCAAAACTCACACCTCTCAAGATGATAAAATTAATTTGTGGAGGTTCACTCTTTCACCCAAAAAAAGTGAAAATCTTAGAGTTTGAAAAGATCTCTAAGCTTCCAATCCCTATCCAAAATTCAAAAGAATCAAGAGGTCTTTTTAAGGGTTTTTTTGTGGCTATGGGACGGTAGGAATATAATGTCTAAGAGAGAGAAGAAGAGGGTTAAAACATCAATATGGAAAAATCCATTCACATTTTTTTTAAAATAAAAAATGGAAGGAAATGAAAACACATATTTACAAGGGAATGATTGTGTGAAGAAAGACATAATAGAGGAAGAAAATATAAAGGTAATGAGAAGATGGAATATTTACAAAACACAAAACTTCTACCAATAAGAATATAATGCAAATGTTCTTTTTTTTCTTTTCCTTTTTTTTCTTTGTTTTTTCAAAAGTTGACCTTGAAACAGATCTCACACTCATATCCCAACCCATGTTTGATCTCCTCATGATACTAATTGTAATAGTTATAATAAGATCAAAAGTTGAGGAAGAGTTATTTTTGACCTACCCAAGACAAAACCCATTTTTTTCTTTATTTTTTGATTTTTTTCATCATTTTTTTTGAAAACTTGTCAACAAAATTTAAAAAATTACATAAATGGAAGTAAATTACATTCCCCAAAACACACTGAATGACAACCTCTCCCCCACAATGAAATGTATGCTTACCCTCAAGAAGATGATAACTCGTTGAAAATCAATAATAGGGTACCCAAACAATGAGATCCATTCCCCCCACACTTAAATTTCAAAAAATTATGCAATGAAAATCCATGTTGATATTGGTGGGAAAAGGTATTGGGCTTGTAATGTGGCTATCAAGGAAATGGTTTTCATAGGCTCGAAGGGGCTTTCAAAAGGAGGATTAATTTAAAAGAAATGGAAAGCTATTTGGCTATTGTGATTATCATGTGGTTCAGAAAATGCCTCTATCATATTAATTCACACTAAAGTAGGAAATTCAGATCGAAGTTCCACAAACTCAAGACTCACAAATGGGGGTGAAAACACACATTTTGAAAAGATGGCCATAGGTGGCCATGACATGAAAGAAAATTTTGTTCCTCATGGTTTGGGAAAATCATTTTCCAAATAAAAAATTGAGAATTAAAAATGTATTATTCTTGATGCAAAATTATTTATCCAAATATATGATGAAAACACAAAATTTTTGAGATGAAACCATGTCTTTTGACTCCCCAAAATGGTTGGACAAATTTTGAAAATTTATGGTGAGTAAGTATGACTTTTTTTGGTTTTTTCTTTAGTTTTGTTTTAGTGTTCTTTAAAATACACACCCACACAAAATAGAAAGAGAAAAAGAAAGTGTTTGAAAGAGAAAGTGGTAAAAAATGAAAGAGAGAAGAAGAAGAAGAAAGAGGTAGAGAGAGGAAGAGATAGAGAGAGAGTTAAAGGGAAAGAGGTGCCCCTGGTTTGGATTTGGTAGGTCGCCATCTCCATCTAGTGGTGGGTCGACTACAGAAGTTGGGGATCCAATAGAAGTCGATGTTGATCCAGGATTGTGCATCCTCTCATAGTGATTCTTTAAGCGATTTCCATTAACTGTGAATGTCTTTTTGGAAGAGGGGTCTTGGACTTGCACTGCACCAAACGGGTAAACATTAGTAATAACAAAAGGACCTTGCCAAAGAGAATTAATCTTACCTGGGTAAAGCTGAAATCGAGAATTAAAGAGAATTACCTTATCACCTTAATGGAATACCATTCTCAGGATGTGTTTATCATGGAGTAACTTAGCATTTTCTTTGTATAGATTATAATTCTCATATGAATCAAGTCGAAGCTCCTCCAGTTCAGCCAATTTCAACACTATTTCTTCACCAGATTTTTCACAATCAAAATTACAGGTTTTCACAGCCCAAAAAGACTTATGTTGTATTTCAACTAGTAGATGACATGTTTTACCAAAAACTAACCTAAAAGGAGACATCCCAATGGGTATTTTATAGGTAGTTCGATAAGCCCAAAGTGATTCACCAAGTCTTTTAGGTTAGTCTTTTCTGGTGGGTTTTATAATTCTCTCAAGCACTCTTTTTACTTCTCTATTAGAAATTTCACCCATTCCATTTGTTTGGGGGTGATATGCAGTTTAAGTTTTATGTAAAACCCCATTCTTTTTCAAAATATATTCCATGGTTCTATTAAAAAAATGGGTTCCTAAGTCACTTATCAAGGCACGAGGTGTGCCAAATCGGTGGAACACGTGTGTCTTTAGGAACTCACTAACAGTATGTGAATCATCCTTTCTAGTGGGTTTAGCCTTGAACCACCTAGAAACATAATCAACCTCAAGAATAATATATGATAATCCATTAGAAGGAGAGAATGGTCCCATGAAATCAATTCCCCAAACATCGAAGATCTCGCAAAAAATTAAAGGCTTTGGGGGAATTTCATTTCTCTTGGAAATTGTGCCAAACTTTTGGCAAGTGGGACATGATTGACAGAACTCATGTGAGTCCTTGAAGAGTGAAGGCCAAAAGAATCCAGAGTCTAGGACCTTTCGGGAGGTCCTTTGTGGTCCAAAGTGGCCACCACCAGGCATTGAGTGACAGAATTCTAAGATAGAGGAATGTTCATCTTCATCAACACATCTCCTAATTACCATGTCTGCCCCAGTTTTCAAAAGTTTATTTTCTTCCCAAAAATAGTGTTTTAAATCACTTTTTAACTTCTTTTTCAGTTCTTTTGAAAAAAATTCAGGTTAAACACCAGAAACCAAGTAATTTACAATTGGTGCATACTATGGTATTTTTAGAGTGAGAGATGAAAGGAGCTTAGTGGGGAATTCAGGATCAATGATTTCAGAATGAGAATAATTAGAAATTCTACTCAAGTGATCAGCCACAGGGTTTTCTTTACCTGGTCTGTCTTTGATTTCAAGATCAAACTCTTGGAGCATTAGGATCCATCTTATTAGCCTCGGTTTGGGATCACTTTTCTTGAGTAAGAACTTTATAGCAGAATGGTTTGTGAAGATGATTATTTTGGAACCTAAGAGATAGGGCCGGAATTTATTAAAGGCAAAAACAACTACTAAAAGTTCCTTTTCAGTGACAGTGTAGTTATATTGAGTTTCATCCAATGTTTTTGAGGCATAATAGATGACATGAGGAATTTTTTCTCTTCTTTGACCAAGAACAGCCCCAACAGCTCTATCAGAATCATCACACATCAACTCAAAGGGTAAGGACCAATCTGGGGGTTGGATTATCAGGGCAGATGTAAGAGAAGTTTTGAGTTCAATGAAGGCTCTCTTTCAAACCTCATCGAAATGTAAAGTGACATCATTTTGTAGCAACCAAGTGAGTGGGAGGGAAATTTTACTGAAGTTATGGATGAATCTTTGATAGAAACCGACATGACAGAGAAATTAACGGATTTATCGAATAGATTTGGGTTGAGGAAGTGAATGGATCACTTCAATTTTTGCAGGATCAACTTCAATACCATCTTTTGAAACTATGTTCCCTAGAACAATCCCATTTGCAACCATGAAGTGACATTTTTCAAAATTTAACACAAGGTTACACTTGACACACTTTTGGAGGACTAAAGAGAGTGAATTCAAGCAAGATTCAAATGACTCACCATAAATGGTGAAGTCATCCATGAAGACTTCTATGCAGTGTTCAATGAATTTTGAAAAGATTCTCATCATAAACCTCTGGAATGTTGCAGGAGCATTGCAAAGGCCAAAAGGCATTCTTCTATATACATATATTCCAAAGGGGCATGTGAAAGTATTCATTTCTTGGTCTTGAGGTACGATTGGGATTTGGAAGTAGTCGGTTTATCCATCAAGAAAGAAGTAGTGTGACTTTCCATCTAATCATTCCAATATTTGATCAAGGAATGGAAGAGGGTAGTGATCTTTTCTTATTTCAACATTCAATTTCCTATAGTCGATGCACACACGCCAGTTTTTTTTCACTCAAGTTGTGACTACCTATCCATGTTCATTTGTGACAACAGTTATCCCACCCTTCTTAGGTAAAACTTGAATTGGACTAACCCATTCACTATCATAAATTGGTTAGATAATACCAGTTTGAATAATCTTGGTGATCTCTTCCCTAACTACCTCAAGGATGAGTGGATTGAGTCTTCTTTATGGTTGTCTAATTAGTTTGGATGATTCCTCAAGATGGATGTGATGCATGAAAAGAGCAGGGTTGATTCCTGGTATTTCATCTGGGGTCCACCCTAAGGCCTTTTTGTTCTCCTCGAACACCTGAACAATTTTGGACTCCTCAGTTTCAGTAAGTGAAGAAGAGATAATGACAGGATAAGAGTGATCATGGAAAAGGAATGCATATTTCAGGTGTTCAGGAAGAGGCTTCATATCAGTCTCATCTTTCATTTGTGGGTTAGACAACTCAGGAATGGAGGAAGGGACTTCAGTTGCTTCAGATTCATTTTCATTAATACTATCTAAGGTGGATCATTAGAGATCAGAGTTGATGTGGGATTCAAGAGAGTTTTCAAGTTCCTCTAGATTGATGGAGTCTATGAATGAGAGGTCCACATCAACTTTTCCATTTATGACTTGGTTAATCATGGTGCAAATTTCACAATATCCTTTGTCATTTGAACATGAAGAACATGATGGAATGGGGTTCAATTGACTCTCAGAAGTATCCTTATAATAATGGATTGAGAATGCAGAGTGATCCTCATATGGGTATCGCATGGCTTGGAAAATGTTGAACTTGACCAATTGGCCACCAAATTCCATGGATAAGATGCATGAATGGACATCAATCTTGGTTCTCATTGTCATTAGGAATGTTCTTACTAGAATTAGGGGAGATCGATAAGATTTTGTCTCACCTTCCATGTCAGGGACATAAAAATCAGCAGGGAAGATGAGATCATTGACATGAAAAAGGACATCCTCAATAATTCCCTCAGGACTAGCTGTGCTTTTATTGTCCAATTTAATGACAACACCTGTTGGATGTAAGGGACCTAGACCAAGGTTGGAGAATATGGATTTGGGCATGACATTAATTGAGGCTCCTAGGTCTATGACTGCATCATCAAAGTTGGAACTTCCAATTTGGAATGGAACCATAAAGGTCTCTGGATCTTTGCACTTTATGGGAATAGACTGCTGGGTGGAAACATTTTCAAAGGTCCTAAGTTGCCTCTTGTGGGTGCACAATTCCTTAAGAAACTTGGCATACTTAGGAATTTATTTGATGGCATCTAAGAGAGGAATGTAGACTTCAACACGTCTAAACATGTCAAGCATTTCAGGATCAGGTTCAAATGACTTATTTGGATTAGAGACAGCTTTTGGAAAAGGAATTGGATTCCTAAGTGGAATGGAAGGAGGTGATGGAATGGATTTAGATTCCTTTTCAATTTTCTTTTTATTTTCATTTTCTAGGTCAACATTCAAAGGAGGGTTGGAAGACTTATCTTGAGTCATAGAAATTTTCTTTCTCGATCTAAGTGAAATTTCACTTACATTACCCTTGGGGTTGGGTAACGGTTGAGCTGGGAGTAGGGAATAATTTGATGGTTGCTGCTGACTAAGGTGGGATGTAAGTTGACCAATTTGGGTTTCAAGGTTTTTGAGACCAGAACGGGTAAAGGAGGAAAGATCTTCAATAGTGATTTTCCATGTCTGCTTGGAAGAAGAGGCCTATCCAAGATTGGTATTAACTTGATTTTGGTTCTTGGGAAAGCGATTGTATTGGTTTTGGAATTGGGAAGGCTCACTAGGATAATGGAATCCAGGAGGAGGATTGTTCCTTTGAGGTTGAGGAAGAAAAGGATAAGGTTGTTGGAAGTTACCAACACCTTGACCATATTGGAATTGGTTTGGGTTTTGAGGAGTTAATTGAGGAGGATGAGATATGGGATTACCATACCTAAGGCCTTGGTTATATGAAGAAGAGAAGGGCTCAGAGTGAGGTTGGTTGAAGTTTCTAAAAAACTGACCTGATAGTTGAGAATTGGTGTTCTGCTGAGCATATGTTGTATTGAGATCCATTGGTCCAGATGAATCGGATTGATCTTCTTGAAGTTTTAGACATGTGTCAATTGGATGAGATAGAGAGTTGCAGATTCCACAGTTTTTGACAGGTCCAGGAAACAGTGATTGTGGAGTAGATGAGGTTGGGGCTTTGGATGCCACAGCTAGTTGTCGCACAAGACCTGTAAGTTCACTCATCCACTCGGTCGTATTGTTTGGATCTATTGATTGATTATATTGTGCTTGTTTGACTTGAGAATATGCTCGAGTATGGAATTATTGTGTGTTTTCATCCATGTTACTTATTAGATCTCTTTCTACTACAGGAGTTTTATCAACAAGAGCACCGCCACTTGCAGCATCAATGAGAGTTCTCTCCATAGACAATAACCCCTCATAGAAGTATTGGATCAACATTTGGTTAGGAATTTGGTGGTGTGGGCAGGTTGCAACAAGCTTTTTGAACCTCTCCCAATATTCATGGAGTGATTCACTTGGGAACTGACAGATACCACTTATTTCCTTTCAGATAGAAGCATTACGAGAAGCAGAAAATAGTTTCTCTAAGAAAAGTCACTTCATGTCATTCCATGTGGTTATAGAACCAGGAGGTAGGTAGTAAATCCATGACATAGCAGTGTCAGCTAAGGAGAAAGGGAATTCTTGAAGTTTGATTTGTTCTTCAGAAACCCCTTGAGTCTTCATGGTAGAGCACACCACTTGAAACTCTTTAAGGTGGAGATGTGGATCCTCACTGGCTAGCCCATGGAAATGAGGGAGAAGATGAATCAAACCCGATTTGAGTTCGAAGTCAGCTTCTATGTTTGGATATTGAATACCAAGAGGTTGGTAATTCATATCAGGGCCAGCAAGTTCTTTAAGTGTTTGTTCCCTAGGATTGGTCATATCTAATTCAATTGGTTGGACAAGGACTAGTTCTTGAATTATTTGATTATCTCTTATGTTCCTCCTAAGTTGGTTAAGTGTTTGCTCAATTTTAGGGTCAAACAAATCCGCGGGATTGTTTGGAAGGATATGGGGAATTCAGATAGATTTTTTAAGAAATATGAAGACGAGTTTTTTTGGGTATTTTTTCAGTTTATGATTTTTATGAGAAGACAGGTTTTTCTTTGTGTTTTTTTTCAATTTTTTTTTAAATTTTGATTTTTTTTGTTTTTTTGATTTTTTTACAATAACCAGAAACTAATGACTACTTAAAGAACCATCCCTAGAAATGGATCCATTTTAAACCCACTTCTGATTGTAACCTATCGACCGGTCAAGGTTTCGATGCTCTGCTAATGTGTATAGCAGCACTCGGGTCGAATCCTTGGTGATGATACTTTGTAATAGTCGTTTGTTTTTAGTTGATTATTTTTTTGATTGGGGGGTTTGTTTGCAGAGCTTATGAAATAATTTATGGATGATGTTTGATTTAAAAAATTGAAAAATATTGGGGTGATTTCATTATTAGGGAGTTAAGATTGTGATATCCTTGAGCTTTGTTTTATATTTCATTTAAATTAACACCCACTTCACAAGATGATTTTGATCAGAATTCTTAAGTGTTAAAGCTTTAATACAAGCCGTAACTTAACTTAGGTTTCTAATCATTACCATTAATTGTTTATGGTAGTGTATTTGTGGTTCCAATAATACATGGAAACCACATGTTAATCAAAACAAGTCATTAATCCATGATATGCTAAGTCCAACATACACAATGTTAATTCAACGAATACTCATCGAGAAAAAGCTCTCAATCGCTTAACATACCTAAATTAAAACTCACCCCAATGATAGATATACTCATCCATTTGGGTATTTAATAATCTGGTTATAATTATTATCATGATAAATTAATAATAGAATAAAAATAAAGGGTAAGAAAATAGTGGTGCGTCGAACACACACACAAACGATAATGAGAATTAAGAACAGAATTTTGATTGAATAAGGAAGCAAAATAAGGGAAGTGGATTCAACTATATTTAAACTATTTTAAGATCATTAATATTAAACTACATAATTTGGATGATAATAAGAGATATTTAGGAAGAAACTTTCATTAAAATCTAATTACAAAAACAACACTTATGAGATTACAAATGAAGAAAAGCACAAAAGTGAAAGGAAACTAAGAGAGGAAGAAGGGTATCTCAAGTGAAAACATGAGTATTTAAGGTCCTTCTAAGCATTTTTCAAGGCTTTGGTCGTGCCAATATGTTCTCCTCTCTTCTGAAATGCCAACCCTTTGAAAGAGAGGAGGGGGATGCATTTATAGCCCAAAGAAGTGGACTGTTTTCATTCTCAATCTGTCCCTCCATTTTCATCATCATGTTGGATATACAGACATCAGAATATCAAGAAATATCCTTCTTAAAAGTTTTATATATAAAAGTCTTCTATTGAATATGAAATTTTGGCTTCCATTAGACTTATGTAGAAAATGTTATGGTGGTTTTACTAAAAATTATAATCTGTCCATTTCAAGACAGAATTTTTCAATGACCATAATGTGAATGGGTTTTGGAATAGGAATATTACCTTAAATAAAAATAATTTATTCAAGAGGGTTTTCCATCCATATCTCCTCTTTCACACTGCAAAATCTAATCTCGAATGAATTTCCACATCAGGAGAAATGTCAATATTTGTGTGCTTCTTTTATTTCTCATCCATAATGGTGGTCTGGATTTCAATGAATCATTTGGGCCAATTTTTGTTATTATTAGGCCTTGAAATTTTTATCCTGGACTCCTTAAATTTTCCCCCAAACTATGGTGGATAATAATGGAATTTGTACTTCTGTATGCCTAGTAAATCAATCTTCATGAATAGTCCAGTTTCTTCACAGATTCTCTCGTCTTGTTTGTGAGGACCATATGACCCTTCAAATGGCAGAATTGGCTCATGGTACCTTATAATGAAATGTTTTATATTTAAAGTAGAATCCTAAAAATCAATAAACTCACAATTTGTATCAATATTGTGATATTTATTATTAAAACAGTAAACTGACTCAATTGGACTACTTCTAAAAATGCTCAAAAATTATACTTAATATTAAAACATTAATATTTCACACAAATTATGAACATTTCATATAAAATCAGTAAAGGGAGTATATAATAAGTGATGAAAATATTAATAACATCAGTTATAGTTTTGAATAACTTAGTGGGAGATGATGTAGTTAACCTATGAACCGGTTTTTTATGTTTCTAAGTTTCTAAAGGCACTATACCTTTACGATTCTCATCTATGCGTCTGTGTAATGTAATGAATGTTAATCAAATAATGATTTGCTATATATATATATATATTAAAATCTTGGATTTTTTATAGTTGGTATCATAGGATAGGTTTAGTTAATATTTGGAAACTAGGATGAGAAAACTTTTGTGAGAACCTTAGGATAAGCCTAAGTATAGGGTAACATCCTAAATTTTTTTTAAGAGATTATTTGTTTTACCTAAAAATAAATCCCAGTATAGTTACTACAAGTAGACAAGGTTCTTGAATAGATGTACCTAGGGGTAATAACTCCCAAAAAGGCACATCGGAATTAACTCGATCATTACTTGGTACACGACAATGGGCCTTAATGCACACCCGGTTTGATAATCTCGAGGGATGTACTTTGGAGGTTCATAAAATTTTTATAAACCATCATTAAGGATTTTAATAATGATCATGGATGGCCTAGGGTAAATATAAGGTTTTATATATTTAAAATAAATTGTCTTGATTTTGATATCCTAAATGATTTTTCATGATTATGTGGTTTTCCACTATGATTAGTGTCACTCACACTATGTTGTTTGGTTTTAGTAGATGGATTTAACCCAAAGAAATCATGTTAATATTAAATGTTATGGAAAATATAATGATTTTACTTTTAATAAATTGAAACTTATGGGATCTAGAATGTAAAATATCATTATTATTCTCACAAAACTTTCTCAAGATATAAATCATGCTTTACTTACAAATGAGAAAAGGAGAGAAAAAAATTCTATTGATTCCTTCATGAGTCAGTGTCCACATTCTTTTAGTGGGTCTTATGATCCACTAGTTTTTAAGAAATGGATCAGCACCACTAAAAATATATTTCCTATCCTTCAGTGTTTGGAGCATGATGAAGTCATTTTGGTTGTCTACCATTTATAAGGTAAAGAAGATCAATGGTGGAATATTATTAAGAATATGAGGAAATAGTATGAAATTGACTCCATGGATTGGGATGAGTTTAATGAATTATTTTTTAATAAGTAATTTCCTTGTATTCTTTGTATGAGGATGGATAAACATATCCTTGAGCTATAGAATAATGATGATGAATATGTAGGTACTTATGAGGCAAATTTTAAGACTTATGATGTACAATTATGGTATTATCATCCAACCTAAAAGTAAGGTTAATCGATTCTTTAGTGGATTAAAATAAAGTATCTTAATGGATTTTTTCATAAGATACTTTATTAGATATGAAGATATTTATTGATGTGCTATCAATGTGTAAATGGAGGTTGAATTTACATATCAATATCATGGTTTTGATTAGAAGACAAATATGTAATTAAAAGGAAAATATAAAAAACATAGAGAGAATAAGATGAGATTTCCTTTATACTCAAAGTATGGGAAGAAACATTGAGGAAATTGTTTTAATGGGACTATTAAATGTTTTAAGTGTGTAATGGAAGGTCATTGAGCAATATACTACTAAAGTGGTGGGAAAAAGTTATCTAATGATGTGAATAGAGATAATGCTCTATATAATTCCCCACCAACACTCTAATGTTTCAAATGAAAGGAGTATGGGAATTATTCTAACCAGTTCCCAAATGATAAGGTTAATAATGATGATCAACGTTAAAAACCTCTTAAGATAAGGGAAAAGTGGAAACATAATGTGATCACTATTTATGATGATTGATGAAATAACGATGTGGTGAAAGTTGCACTTACCATTCACTATAGAACTGCTAATATCTTATTTTACTCTAGATCTACCCATTATTTAATATAAAAATAATTTTCCAAGGGTATTAGGATGTCGCCCAAACAATTAGATGTGGAATTAGTAGTGAAAACCCCAAATAGTATGATTATCACATCTCAAGTATATTATTCCTCTATAATTGAAGTTTATGGGGATGTGCCACCTACAAATCTTATCATTATTCCTCTGGTTGAATTTTATGTTATCTTAGGAATGGATTGGATTTATATGCATAAATCCCACATCAATTTTCAAGAAAGGGAAGTCAAATTTGATATTACAAACTAAACTATGATCATCTATCAATGTGATGATAAATATGAACCTTTGATGGAAATCACATCCATTTAATGGGTCTTGATTCTTATTCAAAAGTGGAATTTATCCCAGATGTTTGGGTAGAAACTTGAATTTGATGATGTTATTATTGTGTGGGATTTTATTTATATATTTACAGAAGAGTTTATTAACCTTCCACCAAAGAAATAAGTTGAGTTCTCAATCAAACTCATACCTAGTTCCATGCCTATTTCAAATTCTCCCTATATAATGGACCTAATTAAGTTATAGGAATTGAAGAATAAACTCTATGAGAATCTTAACAAGGGATAAATTCATCCAAGTGTTTCATATTGGGGTTAACCAATTCTCTCTATCAAAAAGATAGATGGATCGATGTGAATTTGCATTGATTATCAGGAGTTGAACAAGATCATAATCAAGAAAAAGTATCATCTACCCCATATTGATGACTTGTTTGATCATCAACAAAGAGCTCAATACTTTTCTAATATTAAAATTCATTCTATATATCATCAATTGAGGTTCAAGGAGGATATAACCAAGAAATAATTCCATAAAATGTATGGACACTATGAATACATAGTGATTTCATTTGGTCTTACTAATTCCCCACCCATCTTCATGGATTTAATGAATAGAGTATTTATAGATTAACTTGATCAGTTTTTGGAAGTACTTATAGATGATATTCTTATATATTCAAATAGAAACAAAGGTAATCAAGATCACTAGAACCTAATAAAAGATAATTTGAATAAAAAATTTACCAAGTTTGAATTTTTTCTACAAAAAAGTTTCAATTTTAGGTTATATAATTTGAAGAGTGGGTATATCCATAGATCCATCAAAGATGGAGGCTATTAAAAATTATCCCAGACCAACTACGATGATTGAGATCTAAATATTTCTTGGTTTTGATGGATATTATCGATGGTTTGTATAAAATTTCTCATGATTGTATAATACACTCACCAAGTTAACTAGAATGGGAAACAATTTCATTTTGTCATATGAGTGTGAGGAAAATTTTAAGGAACTAAAGAGAATATTATTCAGCACACTTGTGCTTACATTACTCTATAGTAGAGAAAGGTTTTTAATATATAATGATGCATTCAAAAATAGATTAGGATGTTTTATTATGTATAATTACATGGTTATAGCTCATGCCTCATGACAATTTAAGGTTTATGAGAAAAATTACCCAACTCATGATTTAGATTTAGATGTGATAATTTTTTCTTTAATGATATAGAGGAATTTTATTTATAGAGAAAAGTGTGATATATATACCAATCAAAAAAAATTAAAGTGTATATTCAAATATAAGGATTTAAATATGCATAATAGAATATGGTTAGATATGATTAAAGATTATGACTTCTCAATACATTACCACCTAGGGAAAGCGAATAAGGTGGTCGATGCTTTGAGTCGAAAGGATCATGTTATCTTATTATGATGAGGATCACAAAAGATACAATATTACTATATTTTAAAAGTATAGATCTATAAATCCTAAAGGAAGGGTGGAAATATTATCTTTATCAATTGAACTTTCAACAATATATCCGAGTGAAGATTAAAGAGACATGGAAGGAATATATGGATCTATAAAAGAAGGATAGAAATATTCTTGAGTTTAACCTTTATCATGATGGAATGATAAGGTTCATAAATAGTGTATGTGTTCCATCCATACCAAATTTGAAGGAGTTGTTATAGAAATCTCATAGTTATTCATTCTATATTTATCCTAGAAACATTAATATGTATAGATATTTGAAATAGTGTTTTCGGTGGGATAGAATAAAGAGATATATCATAGAGTTTATATCTTGGTGCTTGGGGTGTTATCAAGTTAATGTTGAGAGATAAAGTTTTAAGGGTATGTTGCATCCATTACCCATACTATAATGGAAATGGTAAAATGTTACCATGGATTTTTTCATTGGACTCCCCAAAACGTCTAAAGGGTGTAATGATATATGGGTAGTAGTTGATCGACTTACAAAGTTAGAACACTTCATTAGGATCAGAGAAAATTTATCTTTGAATCAACCTTTTAGGATATTCATTAAGGAAGTGGTAAGGTTTCATTTATTACAAAATTTAATTATATTTTATCAGGATTTAAGGTTTACCTCAACTTTCTAGTGAATTATTCAGTAAAATCTTGATACATAGTTGAGTTTTAGTACTACGTCTCATCCTCATAAATATGGTCAGTATGAGAGAATAATTAAGACCCTAGAATATATGTTGAGATCTTATTTTATAGATTTCAAAGGAGGTTGGGATCAACACCTTCTGTTGGGAAAAAATCCCTCAAGGTAACATTGTAGTATTTTTGGATCGATTGTGTTTTTTGAAAAAGCAGGTTTCCATGGTAAATTGTCAAGTTCCAGAGATATTGTTGACAATCAATGTTGAAAAAGAATCATGACAAAGGAATGGATGATCTGGAGGTGGTACAAAAGAGAAGTACAAGGTGGCGTCGTTTCCCAGTGTTTGCCAAATTTTTGGGGTCCAAAATTTGGAGGTTGGTGAGCATCGCGAAAAGTGGATATCCTTAAAGATCTCATTTAAATATGGAAAAGGCATGAGTTTCTCAAAGATAGGATTCATGGATTGAATTTCACGAAGACAAGAAGAATGTTGACGGTGTTCTTCGCGATTACGTCAAGCTTCACGAATGGCAAAGGTTGAAGCGCATCGCGGCAGTGAAGGGATTTGTGAGGGAGATTTGCGGCGAAGGCGCGAAATAATGGTGACAGCGATGCTCCTTGATCGAAAAAATTGTCATAGTGCTTCACGAAATTGAGAGAATTTCGGCAGAAACTTTGGAGCTTCTTGATTTTTGATGACGTGGCGTTGACTTCGCGCGGAAGGATTGAGGGTTGGTGGAATCTCCTATAAATAGAGGTCGACCCCCTCGATAGAAGCATAGAGAGTTTTCAAAAAAAATATTTTGCTCTCGGTTCACGAAGGTAGTTCGTGAAGGTAGTGTTCTTCACGAAAGAGTGGAGCTTCGTGGAGACTAATCTAGATCCACGAAGGAAGTGTGCTTCACGAGGCTACGTGCTCTAAGGAGTGTGCTTCGCGAAGAGGATAGAGCTTTGCGACGACCTAAGATTTTCAAAGGATTGAGCTTCGTGAAAAGGCAGGAGATTCGCGAAGGCTTGTTTGAGCTTCGCGAAATTAGGAGCCTCACGAAGTAGGGTGCTTTAAGAAGGTATTTCCAAAGGAATTGCTCAGTGTTCAGGGATAAAGGGGTATTCATCAGTGGATGAAAGTTGGACTTTAACAAAGCATCTATCAACAGTTGAGGATGCATGTATTCATGAAAATGAAGAGACCTACAATTCTATAAACTATGAGTGGATCCCTTACAAGTGCAGTGAGCAAAGGAAGAGGAAGAAGGTAATCCTTTCTATCGGAAGTGAGCCAGTGAAAGAGAAACAGAGAGTGACCCTTGGGAAAGCAGTGAGCTGACCCTACACTTTGTAAAGGTAGTGAGCCTAGGCATAGAAGTGATCTATCCTGAACATTATTGGCAGTGAGCCTTAGTAGATTTGGTACAGTGGCACATCACCGTTGTATGCTTCTTGGACGTAACCCAGTGAGGGTGAACCAAGTAAAAATCTATGTGTCTGTCTGGTTGATTCCCTGCATTGAATTCAAAGCATCATCATCAGATAAAGAAGAAAAGAAGTGGTCATAATAAACACACAAGTGCAAACAAAGAGACCCTTGTAATAAAGAGGTCAAGATCCAGTGGGGCAGGAAGAATTTAGAAAAGAATATCTATACCCTGATTCACCTCCCTCTCAGTTTATATAGGCCCCTATTGGTCCTAACACCTTCCTTTATTTGAGTTTCTATATAAAATAGATTTCACATGAGTATTTAGACGGATCCTTATTAATTCCTCTATGGAAAGAAGTGTAGAGCTCTAGTATTTTGGAATGAAGTTGTAGAAAGAAAGATATTAAAACATAGGATATCTAAAGAAATGATATATAAGGTTAGAGTCATTCAACAACACATAATAGAGGCACAAAGTTGATAGAAAATCTATGTTGATAATCACTGGTGTGATCTAGAATTTCAAGTTGGTGATAATGTGTTTCTAAGAATTTCTCCAAGGAAGAAGGTTATGAGATTTATAAATAAATGAAAAATAATCCATAGTTATATAGGTACCTTTTAAATTCTTGATTTTATCAGAATGGTATATTATTGGTTGGAACTTCGAGCAAACCTTTCTCAAGTATATGATGTGTTCAATGTATCTCTCTTGAGGAAGTATATACTTGACCATTCACAAGTAATGAACATAGAGATTATACTGTTGGAGAATGATCTTTCTTATAAGGAACAATAACTGGAGATTCAGGATCATATAGATAAATTTATATGAAACAATACCACTCACCTTGTCAAATATTTTTGGTGAAACCATCAGTTTGAGGAAGCTATGTAGGAACCTGAGGATGCAATTAGGAAAAAGTATCCTCAGTTGTTTGTACCAAAGTGATATAATTATGAGGGATAAATTCATTTTAATGTTGGTATAACTTAAAAGCTTAGTTTTTATGATTTTTTTATAATAAAATAAATATCTTTGATAGATTTTGTTACATGCAACACAGAGTTTTAACAAACTATAACAAACTATTAATATTATTTTTTAAACACGACCATTATTACATAAATGTTAAAATTGGTGTAATGAATATGAATAAAAAAATTAAATATTAAGTATAATGGTTTTATATAAATAAAACATATCAATAACAAATTTCTTAGCTTTTTCTAAAGTCTTTATATGTTTCAAAAATAATATATTCTCAAAAAATGTTTTTTATATATTTTTGTGAAAAGAATAAATTAATTTTTTAAAAATTTAGAAAATTAATTTGAAAAAATAAACTTAATTTTTTAAGTTATCATATCAAAATTATCCTACGGTGAATTTTTTGGATTTTTTTGAAACAGTAAATTTTTTCGATCGATGGTGAAAAATACTCATTTTATTGAAAACTGCGAGTTCATTTAAAGAATTTATAAGGTTAATTTTTGAATTAAAATGGTTTTAAAAGTAAAATTAATTTAATTATATATATATATATATCAATATGATTTATGTCATTTTAATTATTTTAAAATTTAATTTTTATATAAAAAACCTTTTAAACTTATGAACATTTTCTCTTTGGAAAATTGTTTTCTCGTCGCGACTGCCGGTTTAATTTTAAATTAAAATTTTTCAATTATATGAATAGAATTTGTAAAAATGGATTCCATATTTTTAATCATCATAATTTATGTTATATAATAATTTAAACTTTATTTTTTACTATAAATAATATAAAAATAATAAAAATTATTTACTACGGTTAAGGTAAAAATGGGTTTATCTATGGATTAAACTAAAATGACAAGGGTTAAAAATAACCCAAAAAATTCCCAACACCAATTTTATTCACATATTTAGACATTATATCTTATATTATATATAATTATCTATTTTTTATCTTTTTTATGAGAAATACATTGGTACACCTTTTTCTTTTCAAAACTTTCAAGTGTGTCACTCACCTCACTTATAAAAGGTCACACCTCTTCTCTCCTATTAACACTTAAAAAATAATTTTTTAGGAAAATACCTACCCAAATAAATTAATTAATTCCCTAATATAATCCTAGAATCATTATTCTGATCATAAATCTATCCTAGAAAGTTTTTTGGTTAAAACCTAATAAGGTTACCTGAAGAAGTGGTAATATTCTTGAACAAGTGTTTTTATTTAATTTCTTCCTCCACAAATTCAATTATTATTACAAAATAATGATATAATAAACTCATAATATTACATATATTTATATTCTTTTATTTTAAGTTCATTACCTACATCCATCTCGTTGTCCCTCAAATGGGAAATGATAATGTTGCTCGTGTGTACAGCGGACTACCGCCTTGAAAAGCGATGTGATCTGTTTTTCACTTACATTTTACATGAAAGGTAATAAGGGATAAATTTAATTAATATATTTTATATATATGAAATATATATTATTATGTAAAGTTAATATAGTATTACATCAAGGAAATGGAAATAGCATATGTACGTACGTACGACCTACCATCTCCATGAACGGTGTATTTCATTTTCTATCACTAACATTTATAGATTACTATAAATACATATATACTGAATATATATGATATTTATATCTTTTTTAAAATTCCATATATTATGGAACCATGATTAAAGTAAGAGTACCAAAAATAAAAAATAAAAACATATACAAAAAACAAATCAACTGTTGCCCAAAATGTGAATTTAACATAAAATTGTTAATAAACTGGTAATAAAAGGTCATAAGTAAATAATATATGGAGTTATATATATAATTATGGTTATTTAATATATTTTTAATAAACTTATATTTATTATATAGGATTTTTTAATGTGTATAAAGGAATTTGAGACTTAAGGTAAGGGATTTTTATCTCAATTTTCCTTCTTTGAGACATATGTTATATTATGCACATATCTTCTTGTATGAGGTGTATATATAGACTCTTTGAAATTTTATATAATTAATATAATTATTTTAATGATATTTAATTTTTAATTTAATGTTAATATTTAAAGCTACTTATGATTCAAAAGATACCAAAGTGGAAAAGATTGTATGTTATAATCTCATGGATTATTGGGATTGTTTATAATTATGATTATGATGATGAAATATTATGATTAATATCTTAATAAACTAATTAATTTTATTCTCCCATGGTTATTTATTGATAATACATGTTTTCACTTCGTTACCTCTCTTTCTGTATTCAAAACAAAAAAATAAATTTTTCAAGAAAAATCTTCTTTATTTATTTCTTCAATCGAAAACTCTTTATCTTCTAAAACCATATTTTCTTAAAAAAATCAAAAATATTTTTAAAATTATAAAAATTATTTATTAAATAAAATTTTACCCATGTTTTTATTTTTATAAAAAAAATTTAAAGTAATCTCCATGTCATTTTCCAAAATAAGACTCATTTTTCTTTTACTGAAAATATGAAAGGAATATTTGTTTTAACGTGTATGTCATGAAGGAAATTTCCCAAAGTCATGATCATTATTTACTTTTAAGATTTATTTGTAATTTTTCAAGGTTTTTTTAAATAAAAGTATTTTCATAATATTTTATAGATTTTTTAATTTTAAAAAAGGTGATTTTCAAAGAAAGGATATTTTCCTCAAGAAACGTTCCAAGTGATTATTATTTCAAAATAATTGTCCATATAACATGATATCATTTGATGTTACTTAATCTTTACTGGGTATATGACCCAATGATTCCATATTTATTCACTCTTTGGATGGATTATGTTTATGATGACAAGATGTTTATGAAATATGTTTCTCTTCCATGGGTTATACCCTGATAAAATGCTTATGAAACCTTTTTCTTTTTCCATATTTTATTCTTTTATAAAATTATTAAATAATTATAAAACATATTTATTTTCCATAGGTCATGTTATGATGAATGTTTATGAAACCCATTTATTTTATTGGGTACTGATATGATGAATGTGTTATGATCTTTTTGCACTCATATGTATGATTTTCATTATGTAACAAGTGCTAACTATATCTCCCTCCAATGTATTGGATAAATATTGATATCTCATGAGATAAAAAATACTATAATGGGGATTGATCCCAATTTAGTAATGTAATTTTTTCACTATGATAGTCTTGGGAGTGAACCTTGACTACTATCATGGTTTGGGGAGTGACCTCATCCCACTATGATAGTCTCATAAATGGGCCTTAAAATACTAAGGAAATGATTTTATATGCTTATTTGTATGTCACAATTCAATGTATTATGCCATTTTTCTGATCTTATGGCTCATGTAATTTTATTCCCTTATGATTCATGTCTTATAAATTGCAACTCTTTATTCCATGACCCAAGATTATGATATTTTATATGTATGGATTGGTTTTCAAATGTTACACTCACATTCTAATACCATTATTCTCATTTCATGTTTACGTATCTCCCTTTTTACCCTTACTAAGAATTTGATCTCACCCTTATGTTAATTTTCCCCAGGTTATGAAGAAATATATTTTTTTCTAAGAAGGGTGATAGTTATGAAGAACTTAGTTGGATATGTTGCAGTTCACCTATAAAACATTTTTTTATTTTTCCATGTTTCCAAATCCACTATACATTTATCATCATAAGGTGTGTGTTTGTATGATGTAATGAATGTTCATCAAAAAATGATGTAATGTCTATGTATGAAAATCTTGGGTTATTATAGGCATGAAATACCTTTTTTAAAGTATGAGGCTTTAATGGTATCATTATGTGGATTCCTTGTTCTTATGCCTCATGTCACAACCCCCTCTCTACAAAGTGTACCCCTCCTGGGCCGACAATGTGAGAAGGGAGATAATGACCCCCGAGTCCCACCTCCAGTAGGCCCTAGGTTGGCGACTAACACCGATGGTATAATAAACACACAAATGGTAGGCCTTACCCTCTAAGAGAACATATGCAGAAGAGAGAGATAAGATAGACACCAATCAACTCCAACTCATAATTGGAATATAAAAGAAACCCATGTTCATATATGAAATTTCATGCAAAGGTACTACAACTGGAAGGGAGAAACTACTAGTACCCAAAAGAAAGTAAAAATAGCAGCAACCACAAGCCCGAACAGCTCCTGAAACTCCAAGCCAGTAGAAACCATCTTGATCTCCAACCTACTTCAAGTGACCTGAAAAACAGTTTATATATACATCGGGTGAGTATAACAGTATACTCAGTAGGATCCTCCCTGAAGATTCTCATAAAAAAGTAAAGAAAGCATGTTAAAGCACAGTGAACAACAACTGAAACTAACTCATCACCTAAATAGGTATACTAAGTTCCCAACCTCACTATGGCTACTCTCACCAAGTAACGCATACAAGAATATATCATATAATAAAGAATATCAATGGTACCCCGCTACTACTTCCCCACTGGTTTTCCGCTTTTCCCCAACGTCGCACATCCTAAGCATCTCTCTCCAAAAAGGCTTGCCCACAGACACCTGGGCGAAGCATCACAATATGCACCTCGTGCTCCACAAAGGCTTTCCCGCAGACACCTGGGTGAAGAACCACACCATCCTTACAACCAAAAGTAACCAGGTAGTTTCCGGGAGCCACCAAAGCTCGCATAACGTATATCATACGTCGGGTATTATACATAAATCCATTACAGCCCATACACCGAGTAAGGATCCTCATGTCATCACAGCGTACACACGTTACACATATAGTAGTACATAGAAAACTATATCTAGAATATATGTGTGTGAATAACAACAATCCATTATATCCCTCTACACACATATATGGGTAAAACTAACCAATGTGCCAATCATCACAAGTAACTACCAAGAGAAGAGAGTGGGGCCAAAGGGGGTAGTCATCCATTCATCCTCCCACTAGAATGTTGGGGAAAACACCCCCCAGGGATCAGAATCCCTGGGGTGTTAGTTTCCCTTACTAACATGGTGGAGTAGCGTATAGAAACACAAAAAGTACAGGATATATTATAACTCGCAACCACACTATGGGAATTACCTAGTATTAGACACAACTACAGCTAACGTCTCTCAGACTCTGGGATGCTACTTCTAAGAATAGGTATCCTATAAGAACATAACCATTTAAAGAGCTTTATTAGAATACATAATTCCCTTTTTATCAGTTCTACTGTATGTTAATTAATTCTTTAAACATTAATTACCATAAACAATTCCACATTTAAATTTCGTTAGCATCACACCCAAATTCAACTGTTCCTTCAAAAATTACAACCCCATAATTATGTTCCAGCATCTCCATCCCCATGGGTCAACACCATTTATTCAAATATTAATTACAGAATTACTTTCCCATATTCCTAGGCATTCTATAAAATCATTCTATACTACTAAACACAAGGGGGATCAACCTGGTGAGTAGATGTACTACCCGTCGACTCTTTGCCACCTATAGCAAGAGCATAGACCCATTCCACCTTGAGAAGCTAAACACGGAAAGCACGTGTCATACCCCGTGTGTCTTCGCCTCTTTCAGGAGAAGGGTAAGCAAGACCAGCTACCTTGAGCAGTGGGGAAAAGTAAAGCAGATAAACAACCAATCAAAATTACCAAGCATCCAACAATCACATCTACTTAATTCCATAATCCTGGGTGTCCTCCCTAACACCTATATGCATAAACTGATGCATCTCTCCACTCTAAGCATCATCTGTTTCCACAACCAAAAACCTCTATGCCCCCACATATCACAACAGCCACCCAGGATCACATCACAGCACAAACAGCAGGAAAACAAACACCACATTTAATTGGGCACTGGACCATTTAAAAATCAAGAGGGTAACTCAGAACCCTTTAAGGAATTATCAAAAAATCAGTTCTTTAATCCATCATGGGTTAACCGATTTGTTATTTGTAGGTTCCAAATTCGGGAAACCTAACTAGTAAGTTGTCATAAATAAATAAAAATGATTACTGCACTAATTTGATTAACATCAAATTACAACAAGAACCAGATTCGTCTACATGCATCTTTATCTTTAGCCAAACAATTATCAATTAATCCCAATTTGCGTTCTTTACCAATTTTTATCAAGAACGAACAGTAAATCAAAGTAAGCATAGATATCACACTATCTAGAAAAACATGAGGAAATAACATACGATCGATATCAATTTATTTATCCAGTTTAAATATTTATTATGTCAATTCTATTATCATCCAGTGGGATTAAACATGCTAACAATACAGTTTCACATAAAAGAAAATAGAAGCAACGAATCCCCTACCTCGAAGAGTTCTTGACGTTCTTTATCCACACAACAGGTCACGATCTTCCTCTCGTGCCAATTGCATCCACCCGAGGATTCCACAGAACAACCGCACCAACCAAACCCCAAGAAAAATCCCATTAGAAGCATGGATATTACATGCTTTAATATGGGAGGGAGAAATAGGAGAAGATGATCCCAAAGGAACTACTATAAAACATACCTTATTTCGAGGATTGATCAATATAGCTCGGTTCCATCAAAACAGAGCGGAACCGATCCGATGAGTAAAGTTTGATTGTGAAACTCCTACAGAAAGGATTGAAAGGTTCTAGCATCTCATAGACGAGAACAAAGAGGAAGGACAAGGGAGGATGATATCTTGTCCCTTTTGAAGATAAATGGGGTGACGGTTTAAGATACGCTTAATTCCCCATTAAAAGAGGATCGCATTAACCCACACAGTTTGACCGAGTAAAAACATCCCGAGCCATAGGAATAATTAATATAGGATTTATGGTCTTTGAATCATCTGTCTTAATTTTAGGGTTGCAAAGTCACAGATGGTTCACCATTCCAACACCGTATGAGGGTGATATGTTGGATGTAAGATCCCGTAATAATAATAATAATATTATTGGGTGTTTTGTGGACCCGATCCACGAACCATAATTTAATATTCCACATTAGACATTAATCGATCGTATTAATGATAGGATCACATCGCCACTGACGAGAATTCAATCAGACATCGCATGTGGGAGTTATGGCGGGTCGAAGATTTAATAATATTATTAAATCTATTATTTTCTGAGCGCTTCAGGTACCCGATCCAAAAAACCAAAAAAGACATCCAATATTGGACTCATAATTTTTTTCTCAAAGTCAGGGTCGCACCACCGCTGACGGTTCGTAAAATCGAGGTTGCACGAAGAAGTTACGGTCGAAAAAGTGTTTTATCAACAAAAATAATAATATGACTATTATATTATTATTTTTTAATTGATTTATTTCAAATACCCAAATTCACGCACCACTCTCTCTAATTTGGTGCACCTCACTCCCTTTCACCTATCAATTTAAATTCTTCTCCCACGAAACTCACACGGCATCTTTCTAACCCTAATTTTCCCAAAGTAATGGAACGGAGAGGTCCGAACCATTACACCTCAACTCCTCTCTAGTTCATATATATATTTATATATATATATATACATTATGGAATAAAGAAACATTCTTTCTTAGACCAAAACTGGTATGGTCGAAAAAGTGTCTTATGAGGAACCTAAGCCAAACTTTATTACATTTATTATTAACTGAATTGTCTATTATACTTGTATACTAATTTATTTTATACTCATGGACTGGATTTTATTATATTCCATTGGTGGTGGCCTACTAAGTTTTATTCACACCCTATTCAGGATACCATTTCATACTTGGATGGACCTCTTAGTTGTAGGATAGGATCTTGGACCTTGAATTATTGTTGCTACTCATTAAGGGATAGGACTTGGAATGGAGATAGGGGTCGAGCATGTACTTGGGGTTCCTATAAAAGTTTGAGTCATTTATTTATTTATTCCTTTTTTTAGTCTAGACCTGTTTATTGTATCATTGGTTGCATATTGTCAGCTCGTATTATGAATCAATATGTTCATGCATGGATTTTTATTTTTATTTGGATGGGTTATCGATTTATTATTTATTTTTATGTATTATTATCTTCTATTGTTTCAATTATTCATTTATTATTCCTCCATTGTTTTATAAATGATCTAGAGGGTATAGTATCTCCACTATACCACCTTTAGACCCTTACTACTAGTCAGTGGCATTTAGCATCCAGGGAGGCACGCTTGAGGCCATGTAACCAAATGATCCAGATAATTTTTATGGAGTTATATAGGTTGATATGTTACATTTTTTATTATATGATTAATTTATCATGGTAAAAAGTTAAATTATCATGGTTGAGGTTAAAATGAGTTTAAAGTTATTTAACTAGGATATAAGGCTTAAAATGAATCCAAAACTTGTCAAAATGTGATTAGTTGAATTTATTTTGACCCCATAATACCTTATCTTAGAAATTGGGTGGCCTTGGTTCCACTTTACATGATTATAATATATATATATATATATATATTACTTAATATTTTAAGTAATTCTAAGTGTGTCATTTCACACCAATATAAAAGGATACCACCTCTCCTCTATTATCCACACTTAATTATCCCTATATATCATCCAATATCTACCATAATACCTTCCTAGTTTCCTTCCTCATGTCTTATATCATTTTTAATTTCCAAAATACCATCTTTTCAAGGCTTAATGTGTAATCCAAAAGTGGTTTCTCTAAGAAAGGGAACCCATCTTCACCAAAATATTTCATTTTAATTCTTCCTTTACCACCTTCAACTATGTCCTAAAATTTTCAATATAATAACACCAGTATATAAAATATACTGAAATTTTATCATGTTTATTACATAATATTTATTCATCTTATTCTCCATCAAATGGTAAAAAAACAATCACTCGTGTGTATGGAAGACTCCTGCCCAGCAAACTGATGTAATTTTTATCACTGACTCACTCTAAAAGTAAAAATAATGGAACCAATGAATATATATGATACATATAACATAATATTGATATTTTAAGCTAATATCTCATCTAATATTTTAACCTTTCACCCATTAAGGAAACAATAACGTCTATTGTGAGTACGTATGGACTACTATCTCCAAAAGGCAATGTGATTCATTTTCCATGCCCAAAATTCAAGAATGGTTCTAAAAAAGTATATAATTAATAAATATGATATTTATAACATTAACATAATTCTTTATATGATTAAATTATATCCTATAGACATTAATTGGAACTTCCATGACAAAACATGCATGAGAAAACCAAGCAGCTAACACCCGAAACAATGTTAATAATGAAAGATTATTAACGAACGGAAAATAGGATGTTATAATAGAATAATATATGATATTATAAAAATTAATATAGTTTATGTATAAATTAATAACTTGTTTAAAGCCGTTACATGGTATATTAAGGCATTTTTAATAGAAGGAAAGTGTGAGGTGAGGGGTTTTTTAGCTCAATTTTCATTCATTGGGTTAAACTTCTACTTCATTGACTATGTTATGAAAATATTATGTCTAATAAACTCTGAATATTTTACGTTTTATTTAAAAAAAATTATTTGGATTTAAATTTGTTACACATAATCA
This sequence comes from Viscum album, assembly GCA_963277665.1. Classification (NCBI taxonomy): domain Eukaryota; kingdom Viridiplantae; phylum Streptophyta; class Magnoliopsida; order Santalales; family Viscaceae; genus Viscum; species Viscum album. Next base: position 116,318,248 of record OY728157.1, on the reverse strand, counting down.
CCCCCATTGATTAATTTTCACATTAATGGTATGATCTTTGTAAGGGATTTCATCTCAACTTCCACTCCATTGATACATATCTGGTATTATTAACCTATTTAATTTTATGTGGTGTATATATTACCCATTTTATGTATTTAAAATTAATATATATTTATTAATGATGATTAAATTTTCATTTCAAGTTTACTCTTTCAAAGGGTTGTAATTTTAATGTTACCAAAAAGGTAAGAATCTATTTTATAATCTCATTTATTTATGATTCCTCTTATTTTAATTGAAATAATATTATAATATATTCTTCATAAAATCCATATTGTTTATTATCATATAGATATTTAAGAGTTTTAAAAGTTTTATTCCAAATTTTTCTCTATTTATAACATGAATCAAGAAAAGTAATATTTAAAATAAAATTCAATCTTATTTCTCTTTTTGATCAGTTATATTTTATTTCGTGTCCATATTTTTCAAAATTGTTTTACAAAAGTCCTTTTTATTTATTAAAATGATTTAGTAAGGAAATTTTATGTTATAATTAACTTATTAAAAGGTTTTAAAGGAGTCATTCTAAATTTTTCTAAAAGTGTCATTTTTTTCTTTCTTTACAGAATGAATTTTTTTAACGTATATGGTGTTAATAGATTTTCCCGCTGTCATAAATTTTTTATGCTATTTAGATTATTATACAAGTTTTCAATAGTTTTATAAAGAAAAAACTTTTATGAAAACTTATTTTAAATGTTTATATTACAATTTATTTTATTATTAAAAGACTTGATTTTACTAAAATATACTTTTCTGATGAATTGATGGTCATTTATCATCTCTTGATTAATTTTTTGGTCATTAATTTTCTCTTGAAACATTAAATTTATTATTATAATTATACATTAAATTTATATTAAATATCCATATTATTTGTATCGTGGATGTTATTATTTCTGAAACTATATACCATTTCTACATATGATGTTTTACCTTTAAAGTTATTTGATTGGCTATAGAAATATTGATATTTTGTATTATTTACTCAATACAGATATTTATTGATATAGCATATTGTTTATGAATTAAATTGATTGTTAAATATATGAGTAATGAATCGTACATGTAGTAACAGGTGGGGATCTAAATTATATAGACCCTTGATACATCGACGGGTCTTATGAGACAAATCAGTTGGCCAAAATTATTAAATGGGTTTTTGGTGTATTTCTTCCCATAGTTTAAACTATCTTAAAACAAATTTGTGACTGTATAGATATTATGATATCTAAAATTATGATGTAAAACATTATGCATTCCCTCATTGATAATTAAATTGTTATTATCTATGAGATTATTGCATTGATATTATCCATGGATGCTTTTCATGCTCAAGTTATTGATTATATGGAATTGTTTCTAGTTATTTACCTTTCCATATTGATTATGCCTTATATACTAATAATAGATTCTATTTTACTCACCCTTATTGAGTATTTGAGATCATAGTTATTTTTTTCTCTTTCCTTGGTATATGAAGCAGTATTATTTGATGATGTTTCATGGGTTCTGAACTTTTACTTTTGTTATATTTTAATAATTTTATTCTCAATATAAAATGGGTATCATGTATGTAACTAGATCTACCATAATACTAAACTGGTCAGTACTTTTGGATTATATCCCCTATGTCTATGCCAATTTAATAAAGTAGAAACTGGATCTAGGTTATTAGATTTGGGGTTATTACAGTTAGTATCAAAAGAAGTTTAGTATAAACCTTGGGAACTACATTTAGAAAAACATAGATTAGGAAACTTAAAACTATGACTGACTTTGAGGATAATTCCAATATATTATATGGTTTCCTAGAAACATATCTCTATTTGTATACTACAAGTGGATGTAGTTTTGATACAAATTAATCCATGGGTAGTAACCCTAAAAATTGTTGATAAAGTATATATAAAACATTATTTTGGTGCATGGTGAGTGATCCATTACTATGAACCCAGTTTAACACTCTTAGTGAATATTCTTGGGTTAATTTACATTTTATTTATAAACCATTATGATGAATGAGATAATAGAACTATATAAACCTATGATATGTCATAGTGATATGAGATAACCCTAAAGTGTATTGGGTTAATAAGTATGAGGTTGATCATAAGTTTAAAGGAATAGATACCCATTTTAAGGTTTTATGTGATGGGAGTTTGACATGATTAAGAATATTTTGAGAGAAATTTATAGAAATATATCCATTTGGTTTATTATATGTTTTAGTGAAAAGTTTATTTGAGGGATAATGATTTTATATTTTTTTGACATAAGTCTGAAGTGGTTGATAACATTTAAGGTTAATATAATTATTTATTTTAAGGTAATAATTTTCAATTAAGATTATTAGATTATGTGGGAAAAAATAGGCTCCATAGAAAAACCTAGTGGGTAAAAAGTGATTTGATGATTAATGTTATTTTTGAGGATGTTCGTCATATTTTTGGGAAGGTTATAGGAATTATATTAGTATGGTTTTAGAAAAATAAAAACCCATAGGTTTGGTGACAACCCATCATATCAAACAAGGTCATGGGACTTGAACCTACAATCATAGGGCGATAAAGATAAAATACCTACCACTATCCTACATGATGTCCTAGTTAGTATGAAATTTTTTTAAATGATTTGATGGATAAATATTAAGATGATTTTTTGAATCATATTATAGGATCAAATATTTTTAATTTTTTTGGATTTTAAGATAATTAATGATTTTTTGGGAGATGTTTTATTGGGTTGAAGTATATATAGCATTTAGGTTTAACATAAAGTATTATTTGAGAATAATGTTATTTCATTTTTAGAGATGTAATATGAAGGGTATGAGATAACCTATTAGGTTAAAACATTATTTAATTTTGAGTTAATTGACGTTATTTGGGATATATGGTTATTTATCTAAGGAATTATCTATGTTAAACCTTTAGTTTTATGGTTAAACCTTTAGTTTTATGGTTAAATTTTGGATATTAATATATTATTTATTTATTTGAGGGTTTATTTATTTTGGATATTATATTACAACGTGCTCATTATTTTAGTTTTAGTAAATATGGTATAAATATATTGTTGTTCTTTTGTGGGTTATGTGATCCATAAAAAGTTTATTTTATTGCTTTATGTATGAAAAAATCATTTTAAATACCCATCGTTTGGAGAAAGGTTGAGATTGTGGTGGAAATTTATTAATGGATGAAATTATAATTTTCAAGTAAGTATATTTCCTTATGTTCTTAATATATATTGTAAAGTAATTTCTCAACCCTAGAAAAAAATATTGAAATAAAAAATTTATCCTATTATGATTATTTCTAATTAATCGATGGTCTTTTCACCCATCACAGATTTATGGTTTTTTTATCATTAACTTTATTTTGACCATGTTTTATATCACTCTCTATTATTCCTTGAATGTTAGTTTTCTCTTCCATGTCTATATTTTAACTTTATACCACTATTATCATTATATAGTAACCTAAATACATGATATTTCAAGTAACCTTTATGTTTCCCACTTTCCCATTTCAAAAGAAGATTTATAATCCCTCTCTACAATATAGATTTTTAGCAATGGTTAAACCTTTAATGGCTGAGATAAAATTTTGAGGGTGAAAATTATTTAAGGGGGTATAATTTAACATACAGATATTTTAAGATATATTTAACTTTAAATAATTTAAATTTTTTATAGCTTTCTTAACATGCAACATCGAGTTTAAAACAAACCATGATATGCTATTAAAATATTATCATACAATATTAAAGTTATCACCTAGCTATTGTATTGTTGGGAATGAATATAGTTAAACACATTATGAAAAATATGTATAAAGGTTTTATATAATTTATTTATTAATATTAAATAAGTACTCAGTATTTAGTAAAATCATTTTATATTTCAAAAATATGTTTTCTATAAAAATGGTTTTTATTGCATTTTGTGTCTGGAAATTATAGTTAATCTCTTACAATTTTATAAATTTATTTTATAAAATGAACATAATTTTTAAAATCATCACATAAAAATTATCTTTGTATTATTTTTTTGAATTTTCTGAATAGTTTTTTTCACTAAATAGTGAAAATATTAATTTTCAAATACTTTAATTAAATAAAGTAATTTAAAAGTACCATTATATTTTGGATTTTGTATTAAAGTGATAAAATATTCATTTGATTTAAATAATATAATTAATTTAATTATTATTATCATTTTACATTATTTTTATATTACTCGATTTGTATTCTTAAAATGCATTTTTCTGAAAACTGTTTTAAAGTGCATAATATTTTTCCATTTAAATTAATTTAAATAATACATAATGAGAAATGATTTAAATTAAATTTATAGATTATATATCTATATATATGAATTTAAATTCATATAATTATTATTATTATTCATAAATTTAATGTAATATCATCTTTTTCCTAAAAAATGCATTTTCCTGAAAAAAAACGTTTTTCATCATGTTTTGTGGGTTTGATTTTAAATTAAATTCTACCAATTATGTGAATTGAATTTGATAAAATAGATTCCATATTTTGAATAAGAATAGTTAATATTATATAATAATTTCAACTTAAATTTTTCCATAATGAACAGTAAAAATAGTAAACAAAATATGTTACCATAATTAAGATTAAAACAGGTTTATCAGGGGTTAAACTAAAGAGATAAAGGTTAAAATTACCTAAAAATTTGAAGTTATCATATTAGGTGAGTGTATTTTAAATAAAATATCAATTTAAGTAGTTAAATATTTTATTTTAAAACATTAATTTGAATTTGGTAACACAAGATTGACTTTTAAGAAGATTAGTTGTGTTTTATTCAAATTAAAAATTATTTTTGAGTATTTTCATTTAATGAAATGGTTATAAGATTCCATTAATTTTTGGATTGATAAAAAAGTTTAAAAAACTTAATTTATTAATTATTTAACTAAAAAATATTGGAACAAATTTTATTACATTATTTCAAGGTTAAATAATTTTTACTCTTAAATCGGGTATTTTCCTTAAAATTATTTTTCATGCGTTTTGCGTTATTATATTAAAAATAATTTCTTCACCTTGTAGAAATTAAATCTGATAAAATAGATTAAAATTTTGGATTCACAATTTTAAAAAAACAGAATTCCCCTTTTATTTTTGGTAATATAGTTAATTTATCATGGTAAAAAAGTTAAATTATCACAATTGAGGTTAAAATGAGTTTAAAATGGTTTAACTTGGATATAAGGATTAAAATGTATCCAAAACCTCTATAAATTTTATTTTTTTAATTTATTTCAACCCTATAATACCTATATTTAAAATCGGGGTGCCTTTGTGCCACTTGGCCTGATTATGATATATATTATTTAATCATTTAAGTAATTCCAAGTGTGTAATTTCCCACCACTTTAAAAGGATACCACATATACTCTATTCTTTGCAATTATATATCAAAAAATACCTACCATAATATCTTCCTAGTTTCATTATCCGTGCCATATAGTTTCTGGTATTTCCAAAAGTCCATCCTTTCAAGGATTAATGTGTAATCCGAAAGATGTTTCTCTAAGAAAAGGTAGTCATATTCACCAAGATCTTCCTTTTTACGTACCATATACGGATATGTTATTATGTTTATTTCAAAATATTTATCCATCTACTTCTCCATAAAATGGGAAACAAAACCATCACTCGTGTACATGGCGGACTACTGCCCCGCAAACTGATGTAATTTGTTTTCCATCACTGACTCAAATGAATAGTCATAATGATAAAACCAATTAATATATATATGATACTTATAATATAATATTGATTTTTGAAATTTAGTATAACATATACATCCTTACCCTTTCATCCATCAAAGAAATGATAATGTCACTTGACCATACATATGATCTACCATCTCCACAAAGCGATGTGATTCATTTTCTATGACAGAATTTCAACAATGATTATAAAAATTTATATAATTAATAAATATGATATTTAAAATATTAATATTATTCCTAAATTTATCAAAATATATCATATTCATAAGAATTGTAATTTCTATGACAAAACATGCATGAAAAAACTAAGTAGTTAACACCAAAAATAATGGTAATAATGAAATATTTTTAATAAACAGGTGATAAGATATTATCATATGATCATATATAATATTATAAATATAAATATTGTTCTATTATAAATTAATAACATGTTTAGAATCATTATACAGGAGTTTAAATCATTTTCATCTAAAGGGAAGTGTGATGTAAGGGGTTTCTTAACTCAATTTCCATTCATTGGGTTAAACTTCTACTTCATTGAATATGTTATGTAAATATTATGTGTGTAATGAAATTTGAATATTTATATTTTATTTTTTATTTTTTATTTTTATTTATATATGTTACACATAATCACTCCATTTATTAATTCTCACTTCAATTTTGTCATCTTTGTAAGGAATTTTGTCTCAATTTCCACTCCATTGAGACATATTTGGAATTTTGAACCTATTTGATTTTATGTGGTGTATATATTGTACCTTTTATTTATTTAATATGAATATATATTTATTTATGATTATTAAATTTTCATTTCAAGTTTAATCTTTCAATGGGTTACAATTTGAAATCTACTAAATAGGTGAGAATTTATTTTATAATCGCATTTATTTCGAATTTCTCTTATTTCATTGAAGGAATATTATAATATATCCTTCATAGACTCCATATATTTTCTTATCCTATATATATTTAATTATTTTAAATGCTTTTCTCCAAATTTTCCTTTATTTTTAACTTAAATCAAGAAAATTAATATTTAAAAGAAAATCTGATCTTATTTATCTTTTTGATCGGGTATATTTTATTCCCTACCCATATTTTTCAAAATTATTTTAAAAAAGACCATTTAATTTATTCAAATTATTTATTAAGGAAAATTTGTGTTATATTTTACTTTTTAAATTTTTTAAAAGGAATATTTATAATGTTTTATAAAAGGTTCATTTTCTATTTTCATTACAAATGGAATATTTTTAACATATATGGTCCCACCACCATAACCATTTACACTATTTAGCTTCTTATTCAAGTTTTAAATGGTTTAAAAAAGAAAAATAATTTATTAAAACTTATTTTAAATGTTTTTATTCCAATTTATTTTATTTTTAAAATACTTGATTTTACTAAAATATTCTTTTCTGATGAATTTATGGTTATTTCCCATATCTTAATTAATTTTTGGTTCATTAACTTTCCATTGAAACATTTACTATAAAACCCCAAGGATTTATAAATAAATTTTATATTTAATGCATGAAACACTGATTCTATACAAAACACCACTTTTTAACAACCTATCCAGTAAACATAATTTTGTCACCTCTGGGTTTTGAATTTTGAAAAACTCACATACATGGTTGCATTCAGTAAGATATTTAGAGTATGATAGGATCAACTTAAATTTTTGAGGAATATTAACTTGACCCATATTAATATTAATGTACCCTTATGAATAATAATATGACCCTAATGAATAGTAACCACACCCATGAAAGTATAAATAAAATTTAGGCACCTTATAAATGAAATAGAATATTTTATAAATTAATAATTAAGTGTTGGTATTTTTATGAGTAATAAATATTTAATTATAATTTTAAATTAATAAATTAATAAAATTAATTTTCATTAGATGTATTCCTAAATAAATATTTTGTTGTCCTGTGATTTTAGGATAATTTTATGAGACCTCTGTTAATTTTTAAATGTATTATAAAATCTATTTTAAATTTAAAATCGGTATTTTTCAAGTAAATAATGATTTTATTTAAAAATTAAATTTATCTTATTTAGAAAAATATTTTCATAAAATGGAGTTAATTTTTTAATTCTACACATGAAAAAATGGTTAGGGTTAATTTTGGATATTAATCTTAAATACTTGAATTTTGGTGAATGGTAAAATACGATAATTTACAATAAATGATAAATACATGATTTATTGAGTCATAGGTGATGTAAGACTGATGTAATCACACTTGTTTAGAACTAAAATTCACTTATTACTCTTTGAGTCACAATAATAAATACTATTTATAGTCCTGATCCAAAATAATAAAATAATGATTAAAATTGTGGGAAATAACCCCTCTCCTCCACTATAAAAGCCACTCATCACTCCTTCTCTTCACTCCTCTCAAGCCTTCTTCCTTGCCTAAATTATACTAAAATCTCCTACCAAGATCTTCCACACATCTATCATCCCTAAGTATCTTCAAAATACCAAATCCTCTCCCCTAAAGAGGCTCTCAAGGAAGATAAATTCAAGAGGTAAATTCCTCTTTTCATTTCTTTTATTTTCTTTCAAGTTTCTTTATTTTTATTTCCTAACCTCATTTCCTCCAAATTTTATGATAAATTTATTAACTTACTTGTACTTTAATTTTATTATGATAATATAATAATTCATCATTATATCTAATTTCTCATCCCTTTATACTAGAAATGAAAACACCATCCGAGATGTGTTAATTTATCACATTCAAGGATGACGGGTTTTCAAATTATATTATCATCTTAAATTCTAGTCATGAAAAAAAAATTATGGTTGAACCAGATCATAGTATATTTAATATTCTGGAATCATTTTTTATACATTTTATTAATTTATAAAACAAAATGAGTTCCTGGTGATCGAAAAAAACCGCCAAATTAATCCAAGTGTTTATCATTAAACTTTTATCTAATGATTCATACTCACCCAAAGTAACCAAATGAATTATATGATAATTTAAACTTATTTATAAACATTAATAAAATATAAAATCAATTCTTGAATTCAATTCTCATTTTACATTAACTTTTATAAAAATGAACCGATCATGAAAACTATTGAAACGAGCACTCACAAACGATGATATTGAATCTCTTAACTGATAAAAACAACCATAAATAAACTTAATAAAATTATAATAAATCAAATAAATGTATAATAGGTTCTAAATTATTTTATTAATAATTATAATCTCATATTCCAAGACCTTAAGTTCAATAGAGAAACATATTCGGACAAAGGGTAAGGATTTTTTACCCAAACCTCCATTTTCATTTGGGTTACTCTTATTCTCTACTTACCTCAATTAAACTATTATTTATTATAATTTAATTCTCATAAATTCTGATTTAATGTCCTATATATGTGTACCAATAATAATACTTCTTTATTTTATGGTGAGTTACATGTTTTAGAAGTATCTTTCAAAAAAAATTCCAAAATACAAGCCTCGTTCAAGGGAATGTCTCGATTTCTTACCTATTTTTAAGGGAAATCTATAATCTATTTTTATCAAATATTTTTTTTATAAAATTACACATTTTATTATGAAAAAAATAACTTAATTAATTTCTAGTTTTATACAAATATTTTTCCAAAATAACTCTTCTTTTCAAAGTAAAAGAGTATTTATCTCAAGAATTACTCGATGATTTTATAAGAGTATCTTCACCTATTTCAACACTCTTGTTGATTATTATGTTTAAATTTGGTTAATGTTTTATGATATAATACACCATATATTATTTAATTATTTATGATTAGTTTTATAGTGTATTTTATATCTTAATACCATTCACCATATTACTCTGAATGGTTAGTGTTTATGTTTAATGATTGGGGAAAGTTATTTACATTTCATATGTTAGTTTCAATATAAATGTATATTTTGGTTATGTTTAACCCCATTCATATGAGGAATGCATTGGAATTAGAAATTTATGTGTGTGGCCCACTATATCCCCTCTATGCATCGATAAGTCTCATGAGACAAAATAGAATTGGGTTTTGGCCGAGGCCTTACCCTAGTATTTTTAGACATCTTGGTCAAGGCCTCGATGATATGTTTCAGTTGTCTGGCATTATGAATTCCTTCATTATGAAACTAGATATTGATATTATGTGTGATTATTAATCTAGTATAATATCCATGGTTATGTTTTATGTAATTACTTAATAAGATTTTATTTCTTCCATATTATGCTCAAGTATATTTTTAAAGGCATGTATTTTAGTTATTCATCATGCATAGAGTTTATGTTTATATTTTCTTCCACGGTATTATTTACCCTTACTGAATATCTGATCTCACCCCTTTCACATGTTTTTTCCCCAAGTTGTTAAGAATTATAAGATTAATGACTTGAAAAGATAATCTAGGAGATTATGTGTGATTCAAAATAATTTGATATGTTGTATTTCCTTTCAAGTTGTAATATTGAACTTATGTTTGTATCTTGTTTTCTAATTATACTAAACTATTAGTTCCTTTAGGATACATCTTCCTTGTTTATATTCCAATGTAATAAAATAAGGCACCTCCTTTGGGCAACTGGGGTTGGGTCCTTACAGTTGGTATCAGACAGAGGTTTAGTAGAAAACTTTGAAACTAGAATTAGAAAATATAGATTAGGGAACAAGACCCTAAGATAGTCTTTGAGGATAAACGTACAAGAACATCCTGTAATTATAGTAAGGAATATATTATGTGGATCTTTCTATAAAATATATCTCTATCTGGATACTAAAAGTGGATGTTGTTCTGGCATAGATTTACCTAGAAGTAACAACTCCGATAAGGAGTTTCAGGCTTGACTCGGGGTATCCTGGTACATGAAAACGGGCCTTACTGTGCACCTGGTTTGACACTCCTGGGGGTTATGCTTAGGATAATTCACATTTTCTTTACAAACCATTATGAAGGAATTAAATGTAAATTTTTTCTCAAAGAAACAATGTTTATGATTAAGAGATTAGTTATGGATAGGATTTCAATTTATGATAAGTATTTTTTTAAGTTGATATTATACATTATGATTCATAAACTAATCTAGTGTATTCCATTATTTATAAATTAATCCTAGTGGAAGGAATGGAAACCACATGAATGCATGTATCCCATGTAGGGATTTCCCTCCAATGTAAGGTAGTGATGTTGGATCTGGTGCTACAACTAGTGATGAGAAAATTATAACTATACTGGGATAGTTGACTCAGGTTATGAACAATAACCTTACCCATATGGAGCATCTGGATCCACAGTGTGGAGAAGTTGTGTTATATTTATTTATTCAAAAAAAGCATCTATAATTCAATGGTACTACAAACCCATTCGTATCAGAGTAGTGGATAAGTTTTTTAGAGAATATATTTCTCTCTTTGGGATGTAATGAAAGAGAGAAGGTTTTAATGGCAGTTTATCATCTATCAGGAAATGCGGATCAGTGGTGGTCTTTAATTCAAAACAAAAATGAGGAGGAATAAATATAAGAAATGGAATAGAGGTATTTTAAGGAAATATTCTCAGAAAAATACTTCCCTCATGAATAGTGAGTAGATATGGAAAGAGATGCCATACACCAATATGTTGGGATGAAGTTGGTGAAAGAAAGCTTGTGGGTTCAAAGATTGTGGAGGAAACAACAACAAAGTTAAAAACTATTCAAACCCATATAAAAGCATCTCATAGTAGGAAAAATAACTATACTGATAATTGAAGGAAGGATTTGGAATTTCAAGTGGGAGATCATGTTTTCTTAAAAGTATCTCTATAGAAGGGTGTTATAAGATTTGGGAAGAAAGGGAAACTAAGCCCTAGATATATTGTCCCTTTTGAAATTCTAGAGAGAATTAGAGCTGTGGATTATCATTTGGAAATGTTGCCTAGCCTGTCTAAAGTACACAATGTGTTTGATGTCTCATTGTTGAGAAATTACATTCTAGACCCAACGCATGTCCTCGCTTCTGAAGGTATAGAATTGGAGCTTGACTTATCTTACTATGAAGAGACTATATAGATTCTATACAATAAAGAACAGGTGTTGAGGAATCGGAAAACATGGTTGGTAAAGGTACTTTAGAGAAAGCATAAAATTGAAGAATAGACAAGGGATCCTAAGGACTTTGTGATGAAGAACTACCCAAATCTTTTTATGAGGTAACATTCGGGAATTTTGAGGATGAAATTTTTGTATGGGGGAGAATGTAACACCCCAAGGATTTGTGAATAAATTTAATATTGAATGCATGAAACACTGAGTCTCTACAAAACACCACTTTGTTACAACCTAGCCAGTAAACATAATGTTCCACCTTTGTGCTTTGAATTTTGAAAAACTGACATACACGGTTTAATTCAGTAAGATATTTAGGGTATGATAGGATCAACTTACATTTTTAGTGAATAGTAACTTGACCCTTATGAATAGTAACATACGCTTATGAATAGTAATATAACCCTTATGTATAGTAACCACACCCATAAAGGTATAAATAAAATTTAGGCACCTTATAAATGAAATAAGATATTTTATAAATTAATAATTAAGTGTTTTTATTTTTTTGAGTAATAAATATTTAATTACAATTTTAAATTAATAATTTAATAAAATTATTTTTCATGAAATATATTCTTAAATAAATATTTTTTGTCCTATTATTTTAGGATAATTTTATGAGACCTCAGTTAATTTTTGAATGTATTATAAAATCAGTTTTAAATTTAAAATATGTATTTTTCAAGTAAATAATGATTTTATTTAAAAAATAAATGTCTCTTATTTAGAAAATTATTTTGATAAAATGGAGTTTATTTTTGAATTATACACATAAAAAAATGGTTAGGGTTAATTTTTTGGATTTTTCTAAAATACTTGAATTTTGGTGAATAATAAAATACGGTAATTTACGATAAATGCTAAATACATAATTTATTGAGTCATAGGTGATGTAAGGATGATGTAAGCACACTTGTTTTGAAATTACATGTACTTATTATTTTTTGAGTCACAATAATAAATACTATTCATAGTCTTGAACCAAAATAATAAAATAATGATTAAAATAATGGGAAATAACCCCTCTCCTCCACAATAAAAGCCACCCATCACTCCCTCTTATATTCACTCCTCTCAAGCCTTGTTCCATGTATAAATTCTTCTAAAATATCCTCCCAAGATCCACCTCAAGTCCATCAGCCCTTGGTATATTCAAAATACCAAATACTCTCCCCTAAAGAGGCTCTCAAGGAAGATAAATTCAAGAGGTAAATTCCTCTTTTCATTTCTTTTATTTCCTTTTAAGTTCCTTTCTTTCTTTTTATTTCCTTACCTCCTTTACTCCAAATGTTATGATTACTAAATTACCATACATGTACTATAATTTTTTTATGATAATGGAATAATTCATCATTATCTCTCCTTTCACCTCCTTTTATACTAGAAATGAAAACACCATCCAAGATGTGTTAATTTATCACATTCAAGGACGGTGGGTCTTCAAGTTCTATTACCATCTTCAATTATGGTCATGAAACCATTTTTATGGTTGAAACAGATCATAGTATATTTAATATATCCTCTTTAATGTTCTAGAATCATTTTTTACACATGGAATTAATTTATAAAACAAAATGAATTTGTGGTGATCAAAAAACCACCAAATTAATCCAAGCGTTTATCATTAAAATTTTATCTAATGATTCATCCTAACCCAAAGTAACCAAATGACTTATATGATCATTTAAATTTTTTTTATTAAAATTAATAACATATAACATCAATTTTTTAATTCAATTCTCATTTTACATTAACTTCCATACAAACAAACAGATCATGAAAACTAATGAAACGAGTACTCACAAACCATGATATTGAATTTATTAACCCATAAAAATGACCATAAATGAACTTAATAAAATTATAATAAATCAAAAACATGGATAATAGGTTCTTAATTAAGTTATTAATAGGTATAATTTCATATTCTAGGACTTTAATTTCAAAATCATAACATATTCGGACATAAGGTAAGGGTTTTCTACCCGAACCTCCATTTTCATTCTGGTTACTCTTATTATCTACTTACCTCAATTAAATTATTATTTATTATTATTTAATTCTCATAAATTATTTTTTAATGTCTTATATATGTGTACAAATCATAATCCTTCTTTAATTTATGGGTATTTACATGTTTTATAATGATCTTTCAAAACAATTCCCAAAATACAAGCCGGATTCAAGGGAATTTCTCGATTTCTTACCTATTTTCAAGGGTATGATATAATCTGTTTTTAACAACCATTATTTTTCTAAAATAACTCATTTTATTATGAAATAAAACTACCTTAATTCACTTCTGGTTTTATAAAAATATTTTTCCAAAATAACTCTTCTTTTCAAAGTAAAATAGTATTTATCTCAAGAATTACTCAATGATTTTATAAGAGTATTTTCACCTATTTCAACACTCTTGTTGATTCTTATATTTAAATGGGGTTAATGTTTTATGATATTATCCACCATATATTATTTAATTTTTTATTATTAATTTGATATTGTATGTGATATCTTGATACCATTCACCATATTACTCTGAATGGTTATTTTTTATGTTTAATGATTGGGGAAAGTTGTTTACATTTCATAGGTTAGTTTCAATATGAATGTATATGTTGGTTATGTTTATCCCCATTTATATGAGTAATTAATTGGACTTAGAAACTGATATGTGGGTCCATTATATCCCCTTTATTCATCGTTAGGTCTAATGAGACAAAACGGAATTGGGTTTTGGCCGAGGCCTTACCCTAGTATTTTCAGATGTTGTGGTTGAGGCCTCAACGGTATGTTTCAATTGTCCAGAATTATGCATTCCCTCATTATGAAACTATATATTTATAGTATATGTTATTATTCATCTAGTAAATATCCATTGTTATGTTTTATGTAATTATTTAATCAGTTTTTATTCCTACCATATTATGATCAAGTATATTTTTAAAGGCATGCATTTTAGTTATTCTTCATGACTAGATTTTATGTTTATGTTTTCTTCCAATATATTATTTACCCTTACTGAGCATCATATCTCACCCCTTTCACATTTTTTATTTTTTCTAGTTTGTGAAGAAGTATATTATCAATTACTTGCAAGGATAATCTAATAGATTATGTGTGATTCAAAATAATTTTATATGTTTTATTTCCTTCAAAGTTGTAATGTTGAACTTATGTATGTATATTGTTTTCCAAAGCTACTAAACTATTATTTCCTTCAGGATAAATCTTCCTTGTTTATATTCCAATGTAATAAAATAAGGCACTGGCTCTAGGCAACTAGGGTCGGGTCCTTACATTCACTTTCTTGTGATCATTGGACATTACATTTATCTTAACTATCCATATTATTTGTATCATTGATATAATTATTTCCTAAACCATATACCATTTATAAATACAGTGTTTTACTTTAAAAGTTATTTTATTTAGTGGGGAAATATTGATATTTTGTATTCTTTACTCATTAAGAATATTTTTTGACAAGGCATATTATTTATGAATTAAACTGATCATTCAATATATGAAGAATGTATTGGAAATGCAGTGATGGGTGGGGCCTGGAATTATATATCCCCTTAATGAATCGACGGGTATCATGAGACAAATTAGTTGGCCAAAATTATTAAATTGATTTTTGGTGTATGTATACCCATATTTTAAACTATCTTGGAATAATTATTTGATGGTATAGATATCATGATATTTTAAATCATAATGTCCAACATTATATATCTCCTTCATTGAGAATTTAGTTTTATCCATGTGATTATTACTTTTATATTATCCATGGATGTTTTTTATGCTCAAGTTATTTATTAAATGGCATGTGTTTCATATCAGTGGTGTTATTTTGATGTATTTTCTCTTTTATTTTTGGTCTTAACTTTATTGCATGGATTTCCTAGGAGTTTTTGAAAAAAATGATGGTTTTAAGTCCAGATAAAATGAGGTGCGTGATTTGTGCATGGTGATTAGAAACCATGTACCCGCCCAGTGCAAACTGTACACCCTAAACAGTCGCATTGTCCAGGACGCACGACCTAAAACACAGGCATGCGGCCTTCCCAGACTAATTTTGCAACCAGGATAGTGGGATTTTCCATGATTCATGGTTAGGCACATGGGTTTTCACACCCTATAGGTAAATTGTGTGGTCTATATTCCCCTTGGATAGAGGTACCGCACGGTTGGTGCATGATCTAGAAAACCATGCAACCTTCCAGATCATTAAAAATTTGGAAAATCCTAAACTACTCTCTGATTTTAATACCTTAACCTCTCATTATAACCCTATTCCACCACATCTACCCTAGGTGCACCTCCCTATCCTATTATCCTCCCTTGGGATCAAATATTTTGGTGTTTTGTCTTAGGATATTCATGGAAAAATCAAGTAAGATTCTCATATCTTCTCTTATTCCCTTATTTTGGTCTCTTATCCCTTCTTCCTTATGTTATTATTTCTCCAACATTTAGATTGACCCATATTTGGTTTAATATCATTCCTTTGGTTTTAATGTTGTTGTTTTTTGTGTTATATTGCCTTTATAAGGTCTCCTCTTGGTACGACTTGTGGTTTCTAACTCATTTCGGGTGATTCGAAGTGAAAAAGTATATGGTTCCATGCCTTGATGTTAATTGATGATTTTATTATGATTTATTTAGTTTCCAAATGGGTTTATAAATTGTGGGGGTGGTTTGAAAGTTATTTCTCTGGGTTTGGTGTGTGTTCATGGTTAAATGGTCAATTTCCATTTGAAATTGTTGTTTGTCAAGTGTAGTTTCAATTATTGAAATTATGGTTATATAAATAGGAGGTTTAACTTGATATAGATATTATAATATATCACATGGTAATCATGGGTATATAGGTGGTAATACTATGTCTATTACACTAGGCAGGTCGGTAGGGTTGAGTCCTAGTCTCCTTAGAAGGACTACATCACAACACTAACTAAATAGTCATGGTGGGGATTGGTTGGATCAAGAAGAAGACGGTCCATCATGTCTAGGATTTGATCACTGGTAGTATGAGGATCCTAGGAACCAAATAACCCTATTTACTTAGGTATTTACCATGTTTCTCATTATATTATTTATATTTGATCTTTTTTTCACTTTTTTTCTTTTTATGGTAAATCATGTTTTAATTAAATTGTATTCTTATGTTTCTTAAAAAAGGCATGTTAATTTATCATTTAATGTCATCGCATGGAATCTTTTTTTTTTTGTTATCCTACTGTTCAATTTAGATCATGACCTACATACACCCTTAGGAATATATAGACCCTTTTATGTTTTACCCAAGTAAATGTAAGGCCTTTCATGGTGACGGTGGTGGTTATTTGTGATAGTAGTTTCTTGTTGGATAGGTGTTGGTGGTGGCAGAATAACGGTTTCAACCCACATGTTACATGGAGGCTTGTATGTCTAATCGTTCCTCTCCCCTTTTTGGTTATTTTGGATTTTGGTTGTAAATTATAAATGTTTAACACATGTTGGTAGTGTTTCCTTTGATCTTTTATTCCATGGTTATAATGTGATTTAAATTTTGTGAATAGAATATATTTGGATTTTATGGGTGAAATAATTCCCAAAGGTGTTACTTAGTGCTCATTCACTATTTTCTAAACTGTGGGGATTGGGAATTCCCTTCAGTTCATGCCACAGTTTGGTTAGGGTGTCAAGTCTGATAGCATCCCAAATCGGTTTGTGAAAAAAATGGTATCGGAGTATGTTTTTCACTTTCTTTGGTTTATTTTATTTGGGAGAGTCTGAATAGAGAATATCTAGGACTATCGGGGATTGATTTTCTAGTTACGAGTGGGGTGTATGTCCATCACACCTCATAAAAGGCCTTGGGTTACCATGGGATGTTCGTGATTTGGTTTGACTCTATAACGAAGTAAGCTTTACGTACATAGACATTACATTTCTTTTTCAGAATAATTAACACATTACACAAATAGATACCCAAAGACTATATTATTTTAGTGTCTTTTTAAACTCAGAACACATTCTTCTAGCTTGGATAAAATATCTTCAACATCCCCCATAAAGATTTTCCCATTTAGTTTTCCTACTTAAAACCTTTAATTGCATCCTAGGGAAAAGAAACATAAAAAGGGTGATATCAAATCTTCAATAAGGGTAAACATGGAGAACATTAAACAAAACATAAACATAATAATTTAAAAACATAAACATATATTTTTAATATCAAAATCTTGAGTCGTAAAATAAATCTTGGTAGTATATAATGCATAAATCATAAAGGGACATTAACCATGATAAAATATAATTTGCATAAAATATAGAATTGCGGAAAAAAAATAATCACAGAATATTATTTCCATAGTAGACAAGGAATTAATTCCATTACCATCATAGTGTAAAAATTCCTATACTAAACCGATTTCACACTTCATTCCATCCATGTATTACTAAACCAGATTTTCTTGTTTTTTCGGGCCTGTCTTACTGAACCGGATTTATTTTTCATTATATTAATATTTATCTCATAAGATATAAATATTTACCTAATTCATTTTAGGGAGATATATGTCCCACCCATATCATAATTAAATCATTCTTACGTGTTCCATAAAAACATTAATCAATCATCATAGCATAATTTAAGAAATCAAATGGGTTTCTTAAACATCATTACATCATAACATAATCCATATAAAACAAATGGATTTCATAAATATAATTCCATCATAAACATAATAAACCATAAGGATAATATGGATATTATAATTGAAAAAAAATATCCTTAATCTTAGATGGAAAATAATTTTGATAAAACACTTGAAATTAATTCTTGAGGAAAATATCATTTCTTCTTCAAAAATGTTTTCTTTTCTTAAAACACCACAAAATTTTTAAAAAAAAAAATAATTTCATTGAAAATAACATTGAAAACTTTTAATATAAGATTCATCAAAATAAGGTGTTATTAAAACATAAAATTTAATTCATTCCATATAAGCTAAAAACATTTTTTTCGTACTTTTTCTGAAAAAGTCAAAAAGTACCTCGTATTAAATAACAAAAAATATTTCTTTAATACTGTTTAATAAAAGTTCACCAAAGGTTTAAATTAACTTTAAAAAATTTTATAATAATATAAATAATATTATATACTTAGTAAACATGGATGTGGATGATAAATATAACCCAGTAAATACTTACATAAAAACAATCTCGGATAATAATGAGATTGAAAACTTATCCCCTACCAATTTATAATCATTCAAATCATATTCCTCATAAAATAAATAAAATTATATACATATGTAAATATAATAATATTTATAATAATAATCAAAAAAAATCATGGTAAGCATAAACACCACACAAAAGAAATAGGTGTTGCACAAGGCATATGTCCCACATAAATAAAAGTGAGAAAATAATCCAGTACCTTAGGTCTGATATCCTTTGTATGTATTAGAAACTCCTATATAATGATTCAAATTATGTAAAAGACTTATTAAAAAATCATATTATTTTATATTATATCATATATGATTATATTATAATCTGTTTTTTAGTAACATTTCATTATCACTCGTTATTCGGATATAAACTGCTTTATGTTCTTATGCAAGTTTGGTCAGATAAATTCATGTTCCACTTCTTAAGTTATAGTTATATCATTTAAATAATGATATTATTATAATATATATCATATCTATTCATTCCATTCATTTATATAATCATTGTTTAATTAAAATCATGTAGAATGAATCGCATCACATCGTGGAGACGGTAGGTCGTACGTATGCATGAGCAACAATATCATTCCCATAATTGTTAAATGGTATTGAAGTGGATGGTGTATAATATTTCATAATTAGTATCATGTTATAATAATCATATATAGTTATTATTTCCATAATTATACCCATCCAAGTAAGGTGGTGGTGAAAAACATATTATACCACGGCGTGGAGACGGTAAGTCGAACGTATGCACACGTGGTGATTTTTCTTTTCATAGGATGGATAGAAGGTGGAATATGGTTGCTTCATAATAATAATAACATATAAATATATGAGTTATATTTATTTTATTAATTTATAATTAAACAACTAATTTAGAGGAATTATAAGAAGAAAGAAGCTTGAATGAATCAGTAGAAAAGATTACCTCTTCCTCGACGTGCTTCCTATAAATATCTTCTTAGAGCACTAGAGTTGGTCTTTGAAGATGACCAGAACCTCTATAAAGTAAATAGAGAAGTTTATAAGTAAAATTGGTAGTGTATGTCTGAGATTGAAGGCTCAAAATGAAGTGAAGAAATGAGGGAGGAGGTTCCCTTTTATAATTAAGTTGAGGGGCACCCTTAAAATTCTTAAAATATTAAATTAATATAAATTATTTTTTAAAAAAAAGATTAAAAATTAAAATATGTAGAAGATAAGATGAGTATAGTTCCAAATCCTCTTATACAATAATTTTTAGACATGTATTGACTTTATTTTAAACCTTATCTTTTTGGTTTACCCTTAATTATTCTATTTTAATTTTAATTATGGTAACAACATTTTAATTATTAAGAGGCTATTAATTTTACTTATATGGGGTCAATTTTCTATAATTGGACACTTAATGAACTTTTATACATTATAATAGTCACTTTGTGATTTTAAAATATTTTTATGATTTTTAAATAATTTAATAAATTTCTATTTTTATAAAACACCAATTACGTCAATTTTTACACTATTCATTTCATTGAATTTAAATAAAATCCAAAAAGAGGGATAAATTCAAACCAAATAATTTAATAATATTATAACATGTCATATTCACCTAGAAAAATCATCTATTACATAAATTATTTCATATATTATTTATTTTAATATTTATAATATCATTTATTTGATATATCTCTTTAGTTGGGGTTTGGCTTAGTGGTAAGCCCCTCGTAATCCTACATGAAAAGTGGGGGTTCAAAACCCATGGGGCATAGGTACTGTAGCAGCACTGTAGCAGCGGTGGCACTGTAGCAACGGCGGGCACTGTAGCGGCGGCATGTCACTATAGCGGCGGAAGGTCACTATAGCGGTGGCAGGGTACTATAGCAGTAGTGGGTACTGTGCGGTACTGTGGCAGGCGGGTATTGTAGTAGTATTATTCACAGAATGGGCCTTGGGCCAAAAATTTGGGCCTACGGGCCATGTAATGGGCTAAATGCCCACTGGGCCTTCGGGCTATGTAATGGGTCTCCCTCTGCCCAGTTTAAAGAGGTATTTTCTTTTCTTTAATAATAAATAAGGCTTCGGCCCCAACCTTTAAGAAAATAAATTATTTGATATTTCTCTTAATAAAATAATTATTGTATCACTATTGTGTCAATATTTATGGTAATTATTTAATCTCTAAAAATTTTAATAAATTCACAAGATTTAGATAATTTCATTATATTTCTGTAAACTATTTATTTTCTTAATTTCATCAATTTTATCACTACATTAAAATTATTATACTTGTAAGAGATAAGAGGGTGACATGTTGTCGCTTTATTTTGTTTTAATAATAATTATATCGCTTTCATAGACAAAATTTCATTAAATGAATAAATTTTGATCCTTAGGTGTTAAGTGTGTACATTTATTCATCCAATATGATTTTAAAAATTGTTAGGGTAATTTTTTTGTCCTTATCATATTATTTGTTACCTTAATTTACCGTATTTACCATTAACCATGGTAAATAAAAAATACCGTAGTTACTATTAATCACGTCCAAAAATAAAAGGGAACTATATAAATAATTTGTACATGCTGATTCTAAATATGGATTCTATTTTTTGAAATTCAAAACATAGAATTGACAGAAATTAATTAAAAATTAATCCTCATTGTCAAAACAAGAAAATTAGTTTCTAAAAATAAAAATCATCGAAAGATTGACATGCATTTATATCTAATTTCAATGTAAAATTACTTCTAATAAAAAAAATTGGATTAAATTATAAAAACATCATAAAAATATACTTTAAAACCAATTTAAAATATAATCTAACTATATAAATAAATTATACAAAAAGGCAGCTTTGAATTAAAATACAGCATTTTTCACTATTCATTAAAATATGAATTTTATCAGAAAAATAAAAAAAATTAAACCAAAATAAATTTTTATGTACCAATTAAAATAAGAAGTTTATTTTGTCAAAAATAACTTATAAAAGTGTAAAAAACTAGATTTAAAATGGGTTCTCTATTAAAATGCGGTAAAACTGTATTTTTTTAAAATACTTCTTTTATTTGAAAAATTGAATTTGTTCTTATATCATGTGTAGAAAACATATAAGATGAATTTTAAACATTACATTGAATATGTTACATATAATTTTCATTAGTAAAATCCATAAAAATTGATTTTAATATTTTATAAATTCGCTTATTTTCATTTAAATAGTTTTTCAAAAAAAACATTTCCTTTTAATTAAAAAAATTTTATTTTAATTTATAAATAATTGTTCATAAAATAACTAATTAAATACATGTGTAAACAATATTTTTATAAATCAATTAATATTGTTCATTCACACCATTTTAATAGTTGGGTTATAAGGTAACATAATAATATTTAATTGTTCACTTATACTCAGTCTTGCATGAAATGAATTATATCAAAAGAACTTGAACTTGTGTGTAATACAATCCAAGAATAGAATTTTATATACCAAAAGCTAATCTGATGTTATGTATTGCGCAATCTTGTCTTAGTGTAGCTTACAACACAAGACATCAAGGAAATTAAAAAAAACTATCTCATAAAAATATTATGGTGTTACATTCTGCCCCCCTTAAAATGAATTTCACCCTCAAAATTCAACGGGGTTATAAAAGGTTTACTAATTTAAAGTTTCTTTCATAGAAACCCAAATCATAAAAAGGAATACTAAAACTTATTTTAAAAAATGAAATTTAGAAACATAACGTTTACCCAAAGTAACTCATCACTGGGTTTCTGTATATGAAAGATAGGTGGGAATCAAAAACATGGATATGGAAGAAAAAATCTAACCACCGAGTTCTGATGGAGAGTGATAGAGAACAT
Source organism: Viscum album (assembly GCA_963277665.1). NCBI lineage: Eukaryota > Viridiplantae > Streptophyta > Magnoliopsida > Santalales > Viscaceae > Viscum > Viscum album. Next base: position 116,295,221 of record OY728157.1, on the reverse strand, counting down.
GGTTAAGAGAAAGTTAAAAATAAAAAATCCATAAATATGTGATGATTTAAGGGACCATCTAATTCGTCAGATAAGAAGGTACTAGGATAAAAAATTTTGTTTTTTAATATTCTTTTCCTAAAGTTGAAGAACATGAGAAGAAATACTTACTTGATTTCAGTACAATCTCATTGTTGGTCATGCCTTGAACAATTTCCACTTCATCTCTTATTCAAATAAATGAAGTTAAATTTGTAATTCCTAAAGTTTTAGCATATCATGTGATCCATAAATTTAATTATAGGTCATTCCATATATATTTATCACAAAAAGGTTAGCACAAGTTATCAAACATGCATAAGTACATATATGGTGAGATAATACTTTATTCTAACAAAATTAATCTTATGTTTAACTTAAAATTTTCAAAAACTTGATAACCTTAAAATCCTTATGAAATATGAAAATAAAAAACTCTAAAAAAAGTTCAAAAACTTGGATTAAAATTTATCCCACATATATCATAAGATATATTCAATTGGTCACATTCTAAAAATATAAACACCTTCATCATGTATTCTCTTGAGTCATGGAAACAACCTAAATTATCTGATATCCTTATTGAAAACATGCATGTTTCCTTATTCCAAAACTTATTGGATATATTCCTTAAGTCCCAAAATGTTCTATACTTTATCCATGATAGCATAACCCACTTGTCAACAACTCCATAATTAGTTCCCAAGAAACTAACAACATCTAATTTACTTATTCAAATCCAACATATCTTTATCCAAACATCATTATCTTAACATAAGGGACTTATTAAGGGTTATAATTCTATTAATAATGTGTTCTACAAGTATATCACCTTACCATTAAATCACTTTTTTGGTTCCTTATAACTATTCAGCATATCTGTTCTGATCCTTAATGAAAAACATATACTAAAAACACTTATATATTTCATTATTCATATAACATAATCTTTGAATTCCGAAACATATACACCTCAATAATACAAAAGAATTCTTAAAACATTACTCAAGATATATCATCTTTGTCTTTCCTAAAATATTAATCATGTATTAAGGTTTCTCAAACTCAATCTTCTTAGGTTTAATGTAAGAAATACTAGAAGAACATTGCATGCCTTTCACATGTCGTTTACAATCTATTTATCCTTAGAAGTATGACCAATACTTGTAGCATTGTCATGATTCTCTTCATGATATTTCCACTTAGGAAATAGATCTTCACAATTCCCATAATTTGAAAATCTAAAACATTCAATGGTTAACTATGTTATATTTAGTTCTAGATATTGACTAAGACTAGAAAGCAAAGTGTGAGAAATACATATTAGAGACTAGAAACACATAAGTAAGGTAAATTACTTACAATATTTTAATCTATGATATCTTCGGTTTATCCCTAGGTTGGTCATGATTATCACAAAAACACTATGATTTTAACCTATACTTATACTTATCCTTAGGAAATACCTATACATATCATTAGAAATATCTCTAGGGATCTCACTGAAGTTTTCACATCCTAGTTTCTAAAGGTTAACTAAACCTTCACTCTGATACCAACTCTAATGACCCAAGATTAAAGTACATGTAAATTACATTCTTTTGCATAATACTTAATACATTACACAAGTATATTCCCAAATACCATATTAGTTTAGTTTCTTTAGAAACTCAGAACATATTCTTCTAGCTTGGTGAAAATATCTTCAAAATCTCCCATAAAGATCTTCCCATTTAGTTTTCCTGCCTAAAACCTTTCTTTATATCATGGGGGAAAGAAACATAAAAAGGGTGAGCTCAAATGATCATTAAGGTTAAACATAGAGAATATCAAACAAAACATAAACATAATAATGTGAAAACATGAACATATATTTTTAATATCAAAATCTTGAGTCATAAAATAAATCATGGCAGTACATAAGGCATAAAACATAAAGAAACATTAACCATGATAAAATAGCAATGGAATAAAACATGGAATTTTGACAATAAAATAATCACATAATATGATTTCCATAGTAGAAAATGCATTACTGACAAGACCTTCATAGTGGATAAAGTTCTATACTGAACTTATTTCACTCTTCATTCCAGCCATGTATTACTAAATTGGATTTTCTTATCATTCCAGACCTGTATTTCTTAACCGGATTTACTTTACATTCCATTAATTTATATCTCATTGAGATATAAATCTTTACCCAGTGTATTGTAGGTAGATATAGGTCCCACCTATCTCATAATGAAATCATTCTTATGTGTGCCATAAAAACATAAATCATTCATCATAACATAACCCAAAAAATAAAATGGGTTTCTTAAACATCATTCCATCATAACATAATCTATATAAATAAAATGGATTTCATAAATAGTATTCCATAATAAACATAATCAACTATAAGGATGATATGGATAGTATACTTGAAAAAAAATATCCTTAATCTTAGATGGAAAATAATTTTGATAACACTTGAAATTAATTCTTGAGGAAAATATCCTTTCTTCTTCAAAAATGTTTTCTTTTCTTAAAACACCATGAAATTTTAAAAGAAAATAATTTATTTAAAGATAATATTGAAAAATTTTAAGGTAATATTCATGTAAATAAGGTGTTATTAAATCATAAAATTCCATTCATGTCATATAATCTAAAAAAACATTCTTCTCATACTTTTTTTTGGAAAAGTCAAAAAGTACCTCATATCAAATAATGACAAAATATTGATTTCATGAAATTTAATAAAAATTAAAAAAAAATGGTAAAATTAACTTTAAAAAACTGTATAAAAATATAAATAATATTACATACTTAGGAAATATAGACTTGGATGATAAATATAACTCAATAAATACTTACATATAAACAATCTCGAATAATAATGAGATTGTAAAATTATCCCTTAACAATTTATAATCAGTCAAATTGTATCCCTAATAAAATAAATAAAATTATATACATATTTAAATATCATAACCTTCATAATAATAATCATAAAAACATTCATGGTAACCAAAAACACCACACAAAAGAAATAGGTGGTGTATGAGGCATATGTCCCACAGAAATAAAAGTGAGACAAAATAATCTCTTACCTTATGTTTGGTATCCTTTGTATATATCTGAACGTCTTATATAATTATTTAAATTATTTAATTGACTTATTTTATAATCATATCCATTTTCATTATATCATATATTATTATATTATCATCCATTTGTTAGTAACATTTCATTGTCACTCATTATTCAGATATTAATTGTTTTATGTTCTTATACAAGTTTTGTCGAATAAGTTCATGTTATACTTCTTAAGTTATAGTTATATCATTTACATAATGATATTATTATAATATATATCATATTTATTCATTTAATTCATGTATATAATTGTTTTTTAATAAAGATCATGTAGAATGAATCGCATCGCATCGTGGAGACAGTAGGTCGTACGTACACACGAGCGATGATATCATTCTTATAATTGTTTAATGGTATTGAATTGTATGGTTTATAATATTTTAGAATAAATATCATGTTATAATAATCATATATATTTATTATTTTCATAATTATACCCATCCAAGTAAGGTTGTGGTGAAAAACATATTACACCACGACGTGGAGATAGTAAGTCGTACGTACGCACGCGTGGAGATTTTGTTTTTCATAGGATGGATAGAAGGTGTAATATAGTTATTTCATAATTATAATAACATATAATTATATGATTTATACTTATTTTGTTACTTTATAATGAAACAACTAATGAAGAGGAAGTAGAAGAAGAAAGAAGTTTGAAAGAATCGGTAGAAGATATTACCTCTTCCACAACGTGCTTCCTCTAAATCTATTCTTAGATCACTAGAGTTGGTCTTTAAACATGAATATAACCTCTAGAATTTAAATAGTAATGTTTATAAGTAAAAATGGCATGGTATTTCTGATCTTGAAGGCTCAAAGTGAAGTGAAGAGGTGAGGTAGGAGGTGTCCTTTTATAATTGAGGTGAGGGGAACCCTTAGAAATTCCTAAAATATTAAATTTATAAATTAATTTTTTAATCCAAAAATCTTAAAATTGAAATATGTAAAATATAATATGATTATAGTTCTAAATACTCTCATAAAATAATTTTTATACATGTATTGACTTTATTTTAAAAGTTATCTTTTCGTTTTACCCTTAAATATTCTCTTTTAATTTTAATTGTGGTAACAACATTTTAATTATTAAGAGGATATTAATTTTACTTATATGGGGTAAATTTCCCATAATTTAAAACTCAATTAAATTTTATATCTTATAATAGTCACGTTTTGATTTTAAAAGATTTTTAGTATTTTTAAATAATCTAATAAATTTTTATTTTTATAAAACATCAATTATATCAATTTTTACGCTATTTATTTCATTGAATTTAAATAAAATACAAACATAGGTATAAATTAGAAACAAAGGATTTAATAGTATTATAAAATGTAATATTAACCTATAAAAATTGTATATGACATAAATTATTTCATATATTATTTATTTTAATATTTATAATATCATTTATTTGATATTTCTCTTCATAAAATAATTATTGTATCACTGTTGTGTAAATATTTATGGTAATTATTTAATCTCTAAAAATTATAAAAAAAATCACATGATATATATAATTTCATTATCGTTATGTATACTATTTATTTTTATAGTTTCTTTAATTTTATCGTTGCATTAAAATTATTATCCTTATAAGAGATAAGAGGGTGACATTATGTCACTTTCTTTTGTTTCAATAATAATTATATCAATTTCATGAAAAAAAAGTACATTAAACGAATAAATTTTGTTCATTAGGTGTTAAGGGTTGAATTTTATTCATACAGTAGTATTTTGGTAGGATTTAGTGTAATTTTGTTGTCTGTATCATATTGTTTGTTACCTTAATTTACATGATTTACCATTAACTGTGGTAAATAAAAATTATAGTAGTTATTATTCATCATGTCCAAAAATAAAAGGGACATATTTAAATAATTTGTACCTACTGATTCTAAATATTTAATCCATTTTTACAAATTCAAAACACATAATTTTCAGAAATTAATTAAATATTATTCCTCGTTGTCAAAACAAGAAAACGGGTTTTTAAAAGTAAAAACCATCAAAAGATTGACATGAATTTATATCTAATTTCAATGGGAAATTACTTATAATGAAAAAAATTGTATTAAATGATAAAAACATAACTGAAATATAATTTAAAACCAATTAAAAAAGATAACATAACTATATAAATAAATAAGACAAGAAGGCAGTTTTGAATTAAAATAAAGTATTTTTCATTATTCATTAAAATATGAATTTTATCATAAAAATAAAAAAAAAATCAACCAAAATAAATTTTGATTCCCCGATTCTAAATAAGAAGTTTATTTTGTCAAAAATAACTTATAAAATTTTAAAGAACTAGATTTAAAATGGGTTCTCCATCAAAAGGTGGTAAAATTGTATTTTTTTGAAAAATGCTTCTTTTATCTAAAAAATTGAACTTGTTCTTATATCATGCTAAAAAACATATATGATTAATTTTAAACATCATATTGAAAACATTTATTGATGATGTATTGATGATTTATTTTTTATTTTTAATTGATGTGAAATTATTCCTCCATTGATACTTCTCATGCAACAAAAAAGATGAGGCTGGATAGAATTCTCCCTCACTGGTAGATCAGAGATTAGTTGAGGTAGTGATTCAGGATGTTTGATATTTGGATCAAGGAGTGGGATCTAGTCTTTATTAGGATAGGGGAACCAAATCAGGTCCGGAAAAAGATAAATCCTAGTATTTTCTTAGCAACATCCCTCCTTCCTTCTAGGGTAGCATGGACCCCTTGTAAGTAGAGGATTGGATATAAAATATTGAGAGGTTTTTTGGATTTCTCGATACTCTTGAAGTGGTTAAGGTGAAATGTGTGTTGTTTATGTTGTAAGGTATCAGTCATAGGTGGTGGTACTTAGTGGTCCAGGCTGGAAATAATGACCATATGGGTTTGAAATATTTCAAAGTTATCTTCAATGAGCAGTATTAATCTAAGACCTCGGATATCTCCAAGACCTAGGAGTTTCTAGATCTCCATCAAGGGGATCAGACCATATTGGAATATGCCAACCATTTTAAAGAATTGGTCCATTTCTCACCTAATGTAGTTTTCAATGAGAAAATAAAGGGTTGATGTTTTTGAAATGGGGCTGCGGATGGATATTTAGTCCCATGAATTTTTGTTTAAATTGAAGATGCATGATAAGGTGGTGGATTGAGATTTGATGGTGGAGATTGATCGCACCCATAAATCTGGTTTTTCTAGGGTAGTCTTAGTAGTGGTCTAAGGTGTTAATGGAACATCTGAGAAGGAAGCTTGACAAGTAGGATATAAAGTGAGGTGTATCTCAGGCCTTCCTTCCTAACCATCTTCATCTATAATCACTAGTGGTGGGTTAGTTATATAATACTAGTGTGGAAGGTTGGGGCACATGTGGTCATTTCGTATAGTTTCACCAAGACCCTGTCATCAGTGTGGGCACTTGGATCACTTATAAAGGTTTTGTAAGAGTGGTTTTTTGGCTCATAGTGGTGCAGGATCCTCAGTGCACAGAGAAATGCCAGCTCAGTCTGGTGCATCAAGGGTTATGGGTTCTTGGGCTTTTGGGCATGGTGGTAAGGCTGGATCCTATAATGAGAAGATTCAACTTAGGGAAAATCCACAAGTCAGTAATCGACCACAATAATAATTAGAAACAAAGTACCTCCATGTTATGGATCAGGTGCTAGCAGAATCAAATGCAAGACCCCCAATGGTTCAAGGTACTATTTTTATTACATCATCTATATTTTTCACCTTATTTTATAGGGTTATTATAATTATTTTATTTCTTCTTGTCTTGTGGAACAACAAAAATTACCGAACAACATTATTCCTTATTCCATGGAATTTTTTATGTTGCTCGATAAAAATAGGGAATATGGTTTAAGATATTTTTCATGCACTCTCACTCTATCAAGAGTCGAATTAGAATGGGACTTTTAGGTTCTAGAAATGGAACTTTTTGATGTGATCCTTAGTGTGGATTTTATGGCACATTTCAAGGAACATATCGATTTTTATCATTGATGAGTAAGTTTTTTGGAACCTGATGGGATTACTCGAGTCTTTCAAAGTGAATGGGATCCCCGGTCAGGGCGAGCTAGACCTCTACTTCTAGAGTTGGGAAACCTTGTTTTCCGAGTCTCTTCTCCTATAAAAGAGGATGTTTATATGGGTTTTGAGGATGGTTTTCCTCCTGTAGTGGATGATTTTCCATATGTGTTTCCAGGTTACTTCTAAGGTTTACCTCTGGAATAATAAGTAGATTTTACCATCGAATTACAACTAGGAATAGATCCAGTATCTATTTCCTCACATAATATATCCCTCACCAAGTAGAGGGAATTAAAGATATAGCTATAAAATTTTGAATCTAAAGGATTCATTCATCCAAGTGTCTCAACATGGGTTGCCTCAGTGCTATTTCATAAAAATGATAATGCATCCCTCTAGTTGTACATTGATTACCGAAATCTAAACATTGTCATAATAAATAATAAATAACTATTTCCCAACATTAATGACCTATTTTATCAAATTAAGGGGGAAAGTGGTCTTAGAAGATTGATCTATGTTCCAGGTATCATAAATTTAGGGTTAGATAAGTAGACATTCCCAAGAAATCATTCTGAATTAGGTATGGACACTTTGAATTTTTGGTCAATCCATTCGAGTTGATAAATCCTTTGGTGGTATTCATGGATCTTATGAACTGGGTGTTCCATCAATACCTCAAATATTTTTTCATGGTGCTCATGGATGACATCCTGGTCTTTTTTGGGATATAGAAAGAGCATGGAAAGTACTTGAGGATCATGATAGGAACCCTTTAGGATCACCATTTTATGATAAGATTCCCAAGTGCACTTTCTAGATCTAGGGAGTCATGTTTCTAGGTTACATGATCTCAGAAAGTGGGGTTTAATTGGACCATGAGAAAATCATAGTAGTTATTTCATGGATAAATTGAAAAATTTCATTGATATCAAGAGCTTCTTAGGCTTAGCAAGATATTACAGGCAGTTTGTCTGGGATTTTTCTTAGCTCACTTCACCCATGATCGAGCTTACCCAAAAATGGAAAAGTTTTGAATAGAGACCAAAATGTCAGGTGTATTTTGAGGAAATCAAGTGGCATTTTACCACTGACCCTTTTTTTATCCTACAAAAATCCAAAATGGGGTACTTGGTTTACTATGACACTTTGGGTATGGATATTGGGTGTGTGATGATGCAGGATGACCATGTGGTGGCATATGGATCTATCCAAATCTAACTACATGAAAATAATTATACAACCCATGACTTATAACTATTAGTAGTAATACATTATTTGAAAAAAATTCAATATTATCTCTTTGGAGAGAAAGTTTTGGTATACTCATACCATAAGAGTTTGTCCCACATTTTCTTTTAGAAGGATAATAATTAGAGGCATTTTTTATGGGTTGGGTATCTTCAGGGTTTTGAATTTGATATGTATACACCCCAGGAAAAGGTAATGTGGTATCTGACACCCTAATAAGAAATATATCAGTGAAATACCTTAAGGATTCTAGTGATGAATGGACCCTAATGGGTATTTTTCCCTAGATAAACCTAGAATCCAAGGAGTATAGTGGAGGCACGTTATTGGCTAGTATTTAGTTAATGCCCTATCTTTTGGAGATGATTTAGGAATAAAATCCTAATGATGAGTTGTTTTAGTGCTCTAGGAAGCTTCTAAATGGTGGGGAGGTACCCAGAGAATAGTCATTGTCTTCTAAGGGAATCCTTTATTTCAAGGGTTTCTTTATGGTGTCCATATCTCTATGAAAGTTGGTGATGCAGGACATCCACCAGTATAAGTGGGTCATTCATCTTGGGACCAACAATATTTTTTATAATGTTCAATTCTGGTTTTGGTGTCCAAGTATGAGATGGTATATAGCTGACTTTGTATCTAGGTGTTATACTTGTTAGCAAGTTAATGTAGAGTACCAAAGTCACTTGGGTTTTCTTCAACCACTCCTCATTCCTACCTGGATGTGGGATGAGGTTTCCATGGATTTAATCATTGGATTTCCTTGTACACCCCTGTGAAGTAATTCTATTTGGGTGGTTATTTAACTTCTGACCAAAGTCGACCATTTCATTCTGATCAATGATTCAACCAAGATAGATGAGTTGGGTCGGTTGTATGTTAATGATATTCTGAGGCTTCATGGTGTGTCATCAGCTATGATTTTAGATAGGGACCCCTGCTTTACCTCTTACTTATGGGAAATCCATAAGAAGGTAATGGAATCCTATGTAAAACTTAGTACTCCATACCATCCTCAAACATATGGTTAGATGGAGTGAGAAAACCAAATTTTGGAATAAATGCTTTGTGTATGTGTGTTGGATTTTAGAGGCTCATGGGATAACCATTTGGGATTGGCAGAATTCACTTATAATAACATTTACCTATCCTCTATAAAAATGGATCTCTTTGAGGTGCTTTATGGTCATCTATATCTATCTCCCATGTTCTAGACTGAAGTGGGTGTGACTTCTTTGTTGGGACCAAGACTTTTGAAATAGAAATATGATAAATTTTAGATCATCAGACATTGGTTTTTTGACAGTTCAGAGTCACCATAAATCCTATACTGATCAGTGTTTCCAAGCCTTGTAATTATTTGTGGGTGACTAGGTGTTTCTAAAGGTGACACCTTTCTTGGGTCACCATCATCTTGGTAAGTAGGGGAATATAACATCAAGGTATGTTAGACCTTTTGAGATTACTGAAATAATTGGAAAGGTTTCATATTGATTGGTTTTACCATCCTAGTTTATTTTGATCCATGATGTGTTCCATGTCTCATAATTGAATAAGTATAACCCAAAACCATCTCATGTGCTGAACTGGTAAGAGTTGGAGCTATAATCGAACTTGTTTGTGTTTGAGAAACTAGTGTAGATTGTTGATTCCCAAGTGAAAGTACATTAAAGGAAATCCAAACTTTTGGTTCTAATACTTTGGAAGCACGAAAATGATGAGCACAAGACATGGGAGTGAAGGTATTGGGTTAAGGAGTGGTATCCTAACTTATTATCTAATCAGACTTTAGTTTGACATTCTAAAGGTAGAAATTTTTCATGGTGAGGAGGATTTTCACATTCATGGTGATATTTTTAAGCATTTCTCTTTTATTTTTGATCTCTCCTTTATCGCATGTATTTCTTGGGAATTTTTGAGAAAAATTATGGTTTTAGGGTCACATGGAAAGAGGTGTATAGTTGGAGCATAGTTAGTAAAAACCATGTTCTAGCCCATTGCAAACCATGTTCCCTGGATAGTGGCACTGTCTAGGCCGCACAACCTAACACATGGGGGTGCATCCCTCCCAAATTAACCATGCGACTAGGAGATTGGAACTATATAGGATACATAGCTAGGTGCATGGGTTTTCACCCTTTCTTGGTAAAATTGTACGACCTATTTTCCCCTTGGATAGAGGTATCTCATAGTTGGAACATGGTCTGATAGACCGTGCATCAAAATTGTGTGTCCTTCCAGATCTTTAAAAAATTTGAAATTCCTAAAATTCCTCTTCCCGATTTTAAGACCCTAACCCCTCATTCTCACCCCATTTGATCCCTTATATCCTAGTTGCACCTCCCTCTCCTCCTTTCCTCCCCTAGTCTCAAATATTTGGGTGTTTTAGCATAGTATCTTCAAGGAAACATCAAGTAATATTCTCATCTCTTCTCTTCTTCCCTTCTTTTAGTCTTTTCACCCTTCTTTCTTGTGTTCTCATTTCTCCAATGGAGACCCATGTTGGGTTTAATATCATTTATTTATCTTGAATATTATTTGTTTTGGTGTTCTATTTCCTTTATAAGGTCTCCTCTTGGTGTGACTTATGGTTTAAAACCAGTTCTAGGTGATTATAAGTGAAAAGGTAGTTGGTTCCATGACTTGACATTAATTTATGATTTTATTATGCTTTCTTTAGTTTCTAAATGGGTTTTATAAATTTTGTGGGTGGTTTGAAATGTGTTTTCCTTGGGTTTAGTATCTTTTCATGGTTAAATGGTGAATTTACTCTAAAATGGTTATTTATCAAGTGTGGTTTCAATTATTGAACTTATAGTTATATAAAATGGGATTTCACTTCATATAGGGATTAGAATAGAGCACATGGGAATTTTGGGTATCTATGTGGGAGGACTAGGTCTAGTAAGCTAGGTGGGTTGGCAAGGTCGAGGCCTGGTCTCCCTAGTAGGACTACATCACAACACTAACTAAATATTCATGATGGGTATTGGTTGGATTGAGTAGGAGATGGACTGTCATGTCCAGGATTTGATCACTGATAATATAAGGATCATAGGAACCTGCTAACCCTATTTACTTAGGGATTTCCCATAGTGATCATTCTATATTTTCGGTTTCAGCTTGTTTCCACATTTTTTTCTCTTTTATGATAAATCATGTTTTAATTAAATTTTATTCTTCTTTTTCTTAAAACCCAACATGTTAATTTATCATTAAATATCATTTCATGGAATATTTTTGGTGGTATCCTATTAGGAAATTTAGATCACACCCTATATATACCTTCGTATGTATGTATATCTTGTCATGTTTAACCCAAGTAAGGTAAAGGGCTTTTGTGGTGGTGATGGTGGTTTTTTGTGCTAGTGATTTATTTAGACATGTGGTGGTGGTGGTGGCATGAGGGAACTGACCCACATGTTGCATGGGGGCTTGTTTATCTAGTTGATCCCCTCCCCTTTTTGGTTATTTTGGTTTTTAGTTGTAAATGATAAATGTTTAATTCATGTTGGTAGAATTTCCTTTGATATTTTAGGCCATTTTTATGATGTTATGTGAATTTTTTTTAATTTATTATAATTGGTTTTCATGGGAGAAATCATTTCCAGAGGTATTACTCAATTCCCAAGCACTAGTTTCCCACATATGGGGATCAGGAATGCCCTTTGGGCCATTACATGGGATGGATCGGGTGTTGGGTTGGATGGAAACCTAGACCAATTCATAACAATGTGTTTCCACTTATTTACCTTTCTATATTGATTGAACCTTATTTAATAATAATATCTTCTATTGTACACAAATCATTTGATCTCACCATTATTTTGTTTCTTTTCCACAGGATATGAAAGAGAATTCTTTGATTGAGTTTCAAGTATACTGAACTTTTACTTTTTTATATTTTATATTTTATTCCTAATGTAAAATTGGTATCATTCATGTATCTAGTTATTCAAGACTACTAAACTGATCGGTCCTTCAGGATAAAATCTCTTGTATCTATGCCAATGTAATAAAGTAGACACCAGCTCTAGGTTACTAGATTTGGGGTCATTAAAAAAGGTCATTAATATTTATTTCATTATAATGATGACATTAATTATATAGAAAATATTTATTTTTTTTATATAGGAATTAGAAAATTATATTTGTGAAAGTAAGATATGAAAGGAAAAAAGGTAAGGAAAAAAGTACCCAAGTTGAGGATTTGGGCTTTCCCTTGGAATATTCATTTCAAATGGAGGTATTAAGATAATATATTGTGAATAGAGTATCAATGAGAAGTGAGAGGACTATTTGTTAAGAAAAAAGGCTAGAGTTTCAAGAGAACTAAATTTTAGGTTGGTCTTGAAGGGGTGGCATGGTGAGAATGAAATTTTTTGTAAATATTTCAACTTAATATAAAAAGAGAACATGTTTCACATGTAAAAAAGACTTAAAAATATAAAATAATGGATTTTTTGGTTAGATAATTCCTATAATACCTCAACCATTCATTTTAAAATATGTTTTTAACATGTTTTTAAGTCTTTAATCTTAGAATTTTCACTTTTACCATTTTTGGTTTTACCGTAGTAACTAGTTTTTACCTAAATAATGTAATTTTAATGCCTAAAGATAAAATGTAACTTATTATATAATTTTTAAATATTTATTCCACATATGAAATCAATTTCATCATATGAAATTTATAAGGGTGATAAAAATCAATTTTAATATTAGTACATGTAATGCGTAAAAACCCATTTTTAGAAAAATATATTTTTAAGATTTAATTTATGGGTAGGATAAAATTATCAATGTATTTTATTTTCATGATATAAATTAGTTTATTATAAAAAAAATAAAATGTATGTATCTTTCAAATAAATACAAAACCAAATTTTACCAAAATAATATTTAATTAAAAGAAAATACCAAAAATAATTTTTTTATTGGTAATATTACTTAAGTTCATAAAATATTAAACATAGGTTTTATAAATTTAGAATAGTATTTAAAAACATCTATTTTTACACCCTAAACACATTTATTATCAATTAAAATGTTTTATAAACTTCTAATTATTTCTCATATAATGATAAAGTCATAAAATTTATAGTTTTGATAAAAAAAGTGAATTTTCACTATTCACTTAAAAATCAATTATTTTGGAAAAATATCAAAAAAACCCTAAGATAATTTTGAAACTATAAATTCAAAAATGAATTTATTTTTATAAAATTAAAATTATAAAATTTATATCTTTATTTATTTAAATTAAAATACAAAATATAACGAAAAACTTTTTTTATTGAAAATGACTTTTTAAACATCAAGTTTCTTTAATATTATTTCATATAAATTTATAAATAATTTAATATTTACATAATATATTATGAATCTAAAAATTAACTATTATAATAATCTTTTAACTATGATCAATTTAATTTATTAATATGAAATATAATAGCCCCTTTTTAAAATGTTTCTTCGAAAGTCATCCCTTTTAAAAAAATTAATCAAATAAAAATAAAAATATGTAATTATTTTAATTTATCATTATCATCTTATCTAAAAATTATTATATTATTCATATAATTTAAATATGTCAGGGTTCATTTTAGTTGAGTGTTGTGTTGGTTCAGTGTTGTGTGTGACAGATTCTATTGAAGATAGTATTGATTTAAAGAGTCTAAAATATCGGGTTGTTAGAGCACCCATAGGGGGAAAATATATGTCACAAAAATAATAACCACATACAAACATTCACTATGTAATATAATATATTTTCTTTATATCTCATCAAACATTTTTTATACTTGTTTTATCAACCTATATGCTTGATATGTCTTTCTATAACTTTTTGAAATAGACTCATCAATACACCATGGCCATGGAATTTAATTTGGTGGTTCCATTTCAATTAAATGGCTAGGATGTCAACTTCCATGAAGAAAGAAGATCCTTATCTTATTCATTAATATCATATTTCTTGTGACCCTCCTAATATACCAAACTTTCCCATGAACAATAGTGTCATGGTTTATGAAAATACATCTACGTATGCAACTCATGATATGAATTAATATTAATCTTAAAGTTTAAGGATAATTACTCAAGTTTTCAAATATGAATATCTAATAATATGAAAAAATTTGGAATTTCTTCCAGTGAATTTTTCCTCATAATATTCTTTCTTGGATATTACCGAGTGCAAACTTCATGAGATGGATCTAATCCTCTTATGAGTACTCACACATGACAGTCAACATACTATGTGACCTATCATAGTATGTTATCCGATTATAGGACGTATATTTAAGAATATAATCATATAACTCAATGTTTCTCATCATATTAGGGAACCTCTATGACATTTTTAAGGTGACATATACCCTAAGACACTATTATATTAAATTTATATAGAACAGTGAACAATATGTAATAAGATATTTTATTAATATTCACTTATTTTCATATATGTGTAATATAAAGTACAAAAAGTTGGTTCTATGACCCTAGATCCAATACTTACTTCTATTTTTAGATAACATGCATATTATTTGTTCAATAAAGGAAAGGATTGGTGATATTAAGATTGGATTATCTGTACTTTTTTAGAATAAGGGTCTCAGTCTAAAAAATATATTTTGGGGATTTGGATTATAAGGGACTTAAATTCTAGAACTTTGTTCTTGAATCAGTCAGACCATGTCCATGAGGTGGAGAAATATTTTTAAATGAGAGGGGGAAAACTAGTTACCACTTTCATGGATAGACACTTCAATTTTAGAAATCATAAGGAACTTGGAATGGAAGTGGAGACTGAGTAAATGGAAAAGGTTCCTTTTGTATTGGTGGTCAAGTGATTGATTTATGTAGTGGTTTTCACATGGCTAGACATTGTGCATATAGAGTGAGGAGTTGGTAGGTTCATGGCTAATCCCAAAATATAATATTGGGAAATTATTTAGTAGATCCTCTGGTATCATAAGGTTTATGAAAGTTTGTCTCTTTATTTCAAGATAGATGAATCATTGTAGGTGTTTTTAGATCAAGAATTTAGGGGATATATAAATACTCATGGGATCTCCATGAGTTATGTGTTCACTTTTGGAGGCACAACCATGAGTTAGACATTGAATCTCCATCCGATAGTTTCATTTTAAAAATTAAGGTAGAGTGTGTTACACTAATGGAAGCTGGGAAGGAGTTTATTTGGTCAAAGGGGGTGATGTAAGATCTTGGAAGAAGGTAGGGTGTCAATATGCTATTATATAATTCACAAAGTGTGATCCAATTGGCTAATAATCTAATGTTTCAATCTATGACGAATCATATTAATCTAAAATATCACTTCATCTAGAAGTTTTTGGAGGAAAAAGTGTTGAATTTAGAAAATGTGGATGGATTTTAGAATCCAAGAGATATACCAAACAAGGTTTTAGTCTAAGATATGCTAAGGAAATTTTTTCCCTCGATCAGGTTAGGATGGTTGAAGTCATTGAAAGGGAACCATATAGTTGTAAATGAATATTGATATTTTAAGAGGTTTTGAAAATTCTAATGAAGGACATGGTGGGGAAGACTATAAATGATTCTAAAGTGTTATATTGTTATGTTTAACCATGTGAATACCATTTTATAGATAAAAAATTGAAACTTATGAAAGGAGTTATTTCTAAAGTCTAATTTTTAAAATTAAATAAAGATGATAGAGAAGCAATGATAATTTCTGGAAGTATGGAAGCTAAGAAACTAGAAGCAGATTAATTAAAATCATACTTTATGAGTCTTAAAGGGGGGTATAAAGACATACAGTATTTGTGTGATAGTTAACTTTGTGACTATGTAATGTTCACTTAAGAATTAATGCAAGGTTTTCTCATCATTCACAAGGAATACGTAATATTTATCTATAATCCTGTGTTATGTTTTCTTATAGATATTTCATATGCATGTACTATTAAGTATAAGGAGGAGTTAAGGTGGTTAATTCCTTTGACTAGGTCAAGTGATGCCTAAGGGGATTGGATCCAAGGGGCCTGATCTCTATGAATATTGGAATGTGGTGAAATCGGTTTCACCAGTTGGAATTTAATTTAAGTATTATGGTAGGAAAAATTGTTCCATGTACTCTGGGATGAACTGATTGAAATTGTAATCATATTATATTATTTAATAAAAATATTACAATGTGCCCCTATATGGTGTATGAATTAGTTCAAACCACATAAATACATATATTTTTATTTTTATTTTTATTTATTTCAATTGTTATATTTTAAAGGTTCTTGTATAGTTTTCTTATGTGTGTTATGATGTGGTGAATCAGGTGTGGTTTATCTTATAAATTTATTATAAAACATTAGCATAGTTTTATGTCAATTTGATGGTTTTGGTTCTTTTTTTATGATATGTAAGTTCTATAGGATAACTTCTTATCATAAGGTTCTAGAACCCAATAACCTCTATGTTAGTTAGAGGCAGGGGAGTGAGTGGTTATCAAGTCAAGTCTCATACAGGATATTTTAGAGCATACTATTTGATTAGGAAGTGGTTATAATCCACTCATGTTTAAGAAAATATATTATTTTTGTTTAGAGTGGAGTACTCAAGAGAGCATTAATTGAGTATCTAATAAAAAAATTTGTTTAAAAACTATTTAAAACAAATTCCTCCAATTTAGAAAACAACCTAGTTAACTAAATAATATAAATATATAATTTTATATTTTCAAAATGTTTATTAAAGTATCAATCACAGCCCAATTAAAAAAATAAACTATTTAAAGTTTTGAAACTAATATAATCATATCAAACATAATATATAAAACACTGATTAAAGCTAACCATCAAAGTATTATTTTCCTAAATAGTTTTTAAAATATAATATAATTTTAAAACATGGTAAGATAAAACTAAATAAAACATAGAAAAAATAAATACAAGAGTTTCAGTCTCAATCTAAGACCAAATCCTCTCCACTTGATAATCAACCACTATAGATAATTTTTATTAAATAATAAATTGATCCACAACCTTGATCATGTTTTACATGCAACTACACACAGGTAGTCCAAACTACACACAGCCTCTTCCATAGTTATTCTTAGGATATAAGTTTTAAAATAAACTTGAAGAGAGTATCATAGTACTCTCTAATATAGTACATAATATTATGCTTAATGAATAAACAAATAAAGTAAGAAAAACTCAAATATAAATAAAATAGAGAAGAATAATGAAAGAAAATGAAAGTGTTTGTGTAGTTATTCTTTCTATAATCAAGAAATAGATGATCATGAATGATATTATTCTTATTTTAGATTTTATTTAAATATTTTATTGATGTTACTTCAAATTTTATTTTCAAGTTTTATATTTCTTCATGAAAAAAATAGTATTGTATGCAGAATTGGACAATCCTCTTTCTTTTTAATAAGCACACTTAAGAAAAACTATCAAGTTAGTCAGTAGCACTAAGTAATCAATAAATTGGTCATCCTTTATGCATGAGAGGTTCATTGGACTTATATATTTTCAGATCTAATTATTTTTTGCAGTATAATAATAAAATAAAGTAAATCGTCATATTGGAAGCAACTCTATAAAGTCTGACTTTGTATTTATTGCGTCTAGGAAACCATTTTAAGAATAATCATTCTTAAATCATCATACTTATCAAAACTCTAACTTTCATTAAATTCCATAAACTAGTCATTGGAATGATTAATTGTAATTTAATTATTGAAATATATGGAAGTATAACTCAACTGGTGGTGGTAGTTTCATTTGGCTATAGCATATATCTACTGGTGGTAGCAGATCTCAAATAGCGATAGTGAATTCATCATAGAAATAGTGGGATATTTTAGAGGTATCATACTTTAAATTGGTGGTAGAAAAATATATTATCAGTATGATGCTTCAAAAAATAGAAGATAAACAATTCTAGTGGTAGTAAGTTTGTACTTATGGTATCAAAATTCAACTAGTTCTATCAAGATAAACCTTATGGTAGAAACCATCAACTAATAGCAGCACACTTGTTCTAGAAGTAGTATATATCTACTGGAAGTTAGATATTTATACCAGAGGTAACACACTTTATACTAGTGGTAGCATAAGTGTATTGGTGATAGGATATCTCTTATGATGGTAAAAGAATTTAAATGGTGGTGGTAGAAATGAATTAGTGGTAACAAGCTATAACTGAAGGTATCACAAGTATATTGGAAGTAGCATGTTGTACTTAGAGAAATTTCATATAAATTCCACAATTGTGAAGCTTCTATCATTCAACACAAATATGGTCAGTAATAAAGGAAAAATGTTTTGTAAATGTTAAATTAAGGAATTGATGGACTGATCCAACAATCTCCCCCTTTTTGAGATCACAAATCATGGTTGAAAAAGAAAATCAAAACAGTGAGTTTCAATGAAGTATAGATATTAAAATAGATATCAGGACTTTTAAACTATTATAAATCATAAGTAAGATCAAGAATAAGTTCCATGAAAATTTTGATAAAATAAAAAACAGACATATCATAGAATACTCATTATACACATTATCCCCCTTTGGAATTATCAAAAAGTTAGAAGAAAGATAAAATGTATCAGAGAAAAGATAAATGAATAAAGAGTATTGATTTTTCATTAATATTAAAGTCAAATAATTACATCAAAATACAAATAAAAAAGTCCCTATTAGATACTAGTAATATTTTGAGTTATACTCATTATGAATAGAGGTAGGATCGACTGGGTATTTTCCTGTTCTAGCAACAGGTGTAGGAATAAGAGAAGAAGGAGGTGCAAGAGGCCTAAACACAATTTTTGGATGAAAATTACCTCATATGTATATCTACCTCAATATAAGTAAGACCAAAAGGAATAACTAAAATAGAGGTAGTTTATGTATTGAAATATGTACTGAGATGTAGGTTTTCATAAGAATAGTAAGATGATAAATCACTATAGTCCTGGAAGTGTATAGGAAAGGCTCTATCAACTCTATAAACTATGAGATGATTATAACACCATGATACATCATTTGAATTAAATTGGTCTTATATTCCATAAAAACTTTTAATAATGTATCTAAATTCTTCAACCGACCCACCTACTCCTTGAAGTCCCTAGTAATAGTAGGAAATTTTATGTTCTTTTTCAAAAAATGGAAATGAGAATTGAGCTCATTTTTGTTAAAAATATTAAAAAGGTAATACTTTATGTCATTTTTTATAATTACCCTATCATCTTTATCTTAATTAAAACATTCTCTAACAATTTTATAGATATGATAACCATAATATTTGATCTATCAAAGATCATCCTAATGAGAAGTTGAAAAATTATCAAACAAAGTCTACAACACTTTCTGAAAAATACTTCTAATCAAATCAACATCAACACTGGAAGGCATGTAAGGAGGAGGATCTCTAGAATAATATGCTTTAGTAAATAAATACTCAAGCCTCCCAAGGACCGATAGACCTCTCTATATTAGGTATAACCTCATGTATTATAAATTATAATGGATAACACTAATCTTCCTAACCAACTTATTATTATCCACTTAAAATTTTATCATTCTCAAAAACATCTTAGTTTGAAGATGTTCCATAACCAAGGACACAATCAAGTATATTTAATCTTCCTTGAGAGTCTTGTCTTGAAGGTAAAAGACCTAATCAAACCAGAAATATTAGATAAAATATCTTCCTTAAATTCATCCAAATTGACTCAAGTTAGGGAACTGTTTTGGGGAGAAGGAGGAGGTGAATACCTCTCTTGTCCAGGTGAAGTAATGTTCTCATAATAAGCTTCCTCATCAAAAACTATATATATAACTTCTTCTTGCTTATCTCTGGAAGGTACCACAAAAGAAAAAGGTTCAATAATCTTTTTTTAGTTTATATGTTCCACCAAATATTCATTAAGATCCCTCTAAATAAAATAAATGATAGGTCCACCATGCTCTGGTAAACTACCCCATCATCATCATCATCATCATCTGAATCAAAATAATTTAGGCTAAGAACAGCTGACCCTATGGACTTCTCCCCCTTTGATGATGCATCATCATTATCTGTATTCACTTTATCTACCACTAATAGGCTTCTAGAAACTTGACGTGCTAAAAAACTATGGGTTTACTATCCCAATCCCCACTGGTAGTTCTATAAGACTTAGAAATAATGATTAAGGGATTAGTTTCTTTATCCTAATCTTCACTATCCACATCATATAAAGAGTCATAAGATAACACAATGACACCCTCTATAGTCTATGAAGTAGAACCCTAAAACTAATCACCATTGGAAGTCTCAATATCTAAAATTTAATCATATTACAGTAAACTTTCCTTAGAGGTTAAGTAAATAGAAGATTCATGGGGTCCATATAAAATATTTTGGCTTCTGACTGTAGTAGTTTCACTCCCTACTTCAATAGAGAAGGGAGTGGATTATTCTTCTCCATACATAGCTTCCTCCTTAAATTCATCACTAGCCTCAACCACTACTTCATTAGAAGAATAAACCACCACCTCATCTGACTATAATTTGGTATCAACAAAATCCATTAGTATGGATGGGTTCTTCGCTGGATTGAAGTTCTCATAGAATCTCTCATTTTCCACCACCCACTTCTTCAACCATAGATTAAAATTGACTTTAATCATTCTAAAAGTGTCTTGGATTATACAAAAACCACCACATTGAGTAATTTTTTCTTATCTATAAGGTAAAATCCCTCTTACATCTAGAAAGTAGAAATCATCTTAGTATAAACAAGAGAATTGGACTTAAACACAAGATTTCATAACTCTGTCATATACACTATAACATATCTAAAAAGGTTTATATTGTCCTTAATTTTCATAAAAGATATAAATAATATATCTTGGTACTTCATCACACTAAAATCAACCTTACTGTGGCATTGAATATGTTGGATAAATTCGAAGAGAATCCAACATTCCCCATAAAGATCTATTGTAGGTGGCCTTCTTATAGTAGCATCCCTTGTAAGATCCTAAAGGTCATGTTCAAAAAAACACATGATCAATGGGATAAAAACCTTTTTAGTCCTCATATATTTCATTATGAGTAAATTTTAAGAACTTTTCCCATTTATTTGAAGATAAAATGAGTTACTTCCTCTCTACCAACATCTTAATGAAATATTTCTTATCCTTAAACTCAAACTCTACATATAGATAAAAATTGTGAACCAATATCAAATTGAATGGACACTTATTTCTAGATAACCACTCATACCACCCTTTCTCTTAAATAGCTATCCAAACAATTGAATTACTTAAATCCAAACAAGAAGTGTCTATTTCCTTATCAAAGACTACTGCTCATGATGAAAGAATAGGATTTTAGGGATCAATGGATTTACTTGAATTGACTTTCAATTTATTTCAAGTTCATGACTCATCTAGAGAACCATAAGCATACTTCATCCTCACCATTGCAACATAGCTGTGAAGGTTGAAGATCAAGGTTAAATGTTGGGGTTCATGAGAGAAATCAAGAAGAGGTTTGAAGGGGTACGTATGATAGATGATTCAACTCAGAATCTTAATAAATATTTTTATAATTTATGAAATAAAAATAATTTTAAATATAAAAATATTTTAATTCAAATTAAATAAGTAATTTAAGAGTTAAAAACAAAAATTAGAAATTGTAGAAACGAATCATAGAAGTGTGTCTACAGTATCAGTGGTATCCAATGATAACATCTGATAATAACAACCACCTATAAAACATAATGGTATTACCTGATAGTATTACTCAATGATATTACCTAGTAGTAGTAGTATGTAGAATGGAAGTACCCATTGGTATCATACCAATAGTAGCATGCCTATAGGGACAATGTCATCCAAATGGTAGCATACAATGGTAGTACTCACCAGTATCACATGATTTGTGACCTAACTATACCAGAAACAAAATAATTAAGGAAATAAAAGTCATAAGAGTAATTTATCATTCCAATCTCATGTATGGTATAGTTTATTCTCCCATTATTCAATGTATTTGTAAAAATGTCAACAATATGTTCACTGCCAATGAATTCAAGATTTATATCACCCTTTTGAAAATTTTCTCTCAAAAAGTGATGTATTATATCAATGAAATTTATCCTAGAATGAGACACGAGATTACTAGAAATGTCAACAATGCTTTTATTATCACAGTTTATAGGGAGATGTCAAAACTGATATCCATAGTCCAGTAATGTGTGCTTCATCTATAGAATCTACGCACAACAACTACATGTAGTTGTGTACTCATCTTCAGAAGTGGATAATACAATAGAATTCTACTTTTTACTATACCATGATACTAGAGACCTTCCCAAAAAGTGACATGTTCTAG
This sequence comes from Viscum album, assembly GCA_963277665.1. Classification (NCBI taxonomy): domain Eukaryota; kingdom Viridiplantae; phylum Streptophyta; class Magnoliopsida; order Santalales; family Viscaceae; genus Viscum; species Viscum album. Next base: position 116,272,372 of record OY728157.1, on the reverse strand, counting down.
AGGTGTTTCTTCTATCTAACTTACATACACAAAAAATATTCATCTGAATAACTAACTAATTCAAAGGTTTTTTCTTTGGAGTAAAATATTTTTAAATTAGTTGCATTATTAAGGTATTTAAAAATTATTTTGACAAAATTAAAATGATAGACTAAGTGATTTTCTTGAATATGGGAACACATACACACACTAAACATAATATCAGTCCAGATAGTTGTTAAGTAAAGTAAACTCTCTATCATGCCTATATAGATGGTTTGGTCAACTGGTTTCCCATTTTCATCAAGATCTAATTTATAGGTGGTACTCATTGGAGTATCACTTACTTTTGATTTATCCATTCCAAAACATTTAAAAATATCCTTTGTTTATTTTATTTTATTTAAAATGATTCCTTCCTCATTTTGAAAATTTTAAAAACCAATGGATAATTTTAACTCTCCCATTAAACTTGTTTAAAACTCATTTTCCATCATTTTTTAAAATTATATACATGAGGAGTTTCTGGATGATCCAAAATTAATATCATCGATATATATATTTGGACTACCAAAACATATTTGGAAATCCTTTTAATAAATAAGGTTGTATTAGCTATCCCTTTTGAAAAATATTTATAATTCAAGAAAGAGTTGATCCTATCATACCAAGATCTAAGAGATTTTTTTAAACCATAAATTGATTTTGTTAATTTGAAAAACTAATTTAGAAAATGAGGATTTTAAAATCTATGGGGTTGTTCAAAAAAACAACATAAATAATATAACCATTAAGAAAATTAATCTTGAAATCCATCTAATATAGTTTGAAATTCAAATGTGATGCGTAGTCAAGAAGCATTCTAATAGAATCTAGTCTAGATACTAGAGAAAAGGTTTCCTCATAGTCAACCCATTTTTCTTAACTATATCCTTGTGAAAACAGCCTATATTTATTTATTACTATGATTATAGTCTCATCAACCTCATTCTGAGACACCCATTTAGTTCCAATGGTTAGGTGATCTTTAGGTATTTCCACTAGTTCCCATAAACTATTCCTTTCAAACTGATTAAACTATTATTGCATATCTATAACCTAAAATTAATCATTAATAGATTCAATGATGTTTTTAGGTTCAATCTATGAAAATAATGCATGATGTTCACCTTGGTTTCTAATAGAATCTCTAATATGAGTACCTCTATCTAGATATCCAACAATAGTATCTAAAGGATGGTATCTATGGGTTCTAATGGCTCTAGGGATATAATTACTTGGTTCTTCATTTTATTATTCAGGGTTTAATTCAAATACTTCCTTAGGGATGGGTGATTTTTCTATAGCATGTTTTATAGGGAGATCACTAGGCTTGGTTGAGGTATTGATATCAAAATTAGAAAAATCATACTCAAGTTTTTCTAAAGGATTTTTTGGCTCATATGGATTTGTTTAATCAAATTTTACATGTAAATATTCTTCCACACATTTTTTTATTTTATTAAAAACCATATATAATTTACTAAAGGTTTAATAACCAAGTAAAATTCATTTATCTCTTTTGGATGAAAATTTATCTAAACTTACTATTTTGTTGAGAATAAATACCTTGAAACCAAAAACTATAAAGTAATTAACCTTGGTTTCTCTTACATTCCATAAATCATATGGGATCTTCTTTAAAAGTGGTATTATAAGTACCATATTAATGATATTGTAGGTTATATTAACATCTCATTCTCAAAAATAGAGTGGTAATTAATATTCATTGATCATGGTCTGGGTAATTTATAAAAGATTATTATTCCTTTTTTCAACTACTTCATTTTGTTGGGGAGTCCTAGGAGTATAGAATTTATCATTATATCTATTTTGTGAGAATTAAGTCTCAATTTATTGGTTTTCAAACTCAAGACCATGATCACTTCTTAAGGTATTGATAGTAATTCCACTAATTTTTTCTACTTATTTCACATATTTTAAAAAATAGGAACAAGCTTCACTTTTGTGGGCCAAAAATAATACCAATTAAATATTGAAAATTCATCTATAAGAACATGGGCATGATGCTTAACACCTAGTCTATAAACTCTAAAAGATCCAAAAAAACCATTTTAACTAACACTAGGGGTTGAGAACTTGAAACTTATTTCTTTTGTTTGAAATAAATCTTATGTTTTTTCCCTTTTTTCCATGGTCTATATACTTTATCTTTTAGAAAATCTAGTTTAGGAATATCCTTAACTAAAATGTTCCTAGTAATATTTCTAAGAGAGTTAATGTTTTAGTAGCTTAGTATCTTATTCCATATCCATGATTATTTATGAAAGTCACTTAGGAAAGAAGTGTTTTGAGAAAATAATGAATCTAAATCAATTTCATAAACATTATCATTGCATAAATCAATAAAAACTAAATCACTATTATAATCATATATTTTTTAAGAATTATTTTAAAAATTGACATGATAACCATAATTACATAATTTTGAGATGCTAAGAAGGTTATATTTTAAACCATTTGATTAGCCACTGTAAGAGGCTAATATTCAATGCTAATATATGTAGTTTTCATGTGCCTTGCTATTCATAAATACCATTTTAGTGCATTTTACATTTTGAACACCCATTCTCATCATTTGTGCACTTCATGCCCAATGTGCACCAATTTAGGCCCAAAGTTTCATCTGATTTTAAAGAATGTAAATATCCATGTTTTAATTTGACATTTTTTGAAATGGATATTCACTTAATTATGAACATTTTTTATTCAGGAATCAATGGATTATTAATAAAGTATGATGGAGATATTTGGCGATTAAAGGAAACAATTCTGAAGAAGGCAGATTGGATATCATCCCACTGATCGGACTATGGGGCCCACAATACAGTCCCAATGAAGCCCAAAATTTATGGAAGGATAGAAGACATATAGGGGAAAAAATCATTATTCTGGATCCAGTGCTAATTCTTTCTCAATGGTGGTGATTAAGGCGGTCCAATTTGAAGATTTAATTTTGGGCCAGAGTCTGCGGCCCAGAAAAACATCCCACCATTTCAATCATATCTCCCGAATCACAAATTATTTTGGGCTGAAATTTTACAGGATGTTAGGGGACATCCGGGGATTAATTTAAGTCTTCTAGGTCCCACTCAAATTCGGCCTTCTAGAAGGTCCTTTAGGCGCGTCTTTCCGGTGGATGCAAGCTGGCTGCAACTTCGGGGCAAGAAGTGGAAAAGTCTCTCATCATTAATGTTCCACCCACCTTTCCCCAACATAATTAATTAAAGGCACATGGGATGTTGGGGTCTCGGCCAAGGATTCATTTTTTCCTATTTAAGGCAGTAGTGGTGATGTATTTAGGGAGGTTGGGTGCTTTCTTTTCATTGTAATGTTATTATGCCAATTTGCCTTTGTAATGTTCTTCCTTCTCATGTAAGTTGTTCGAATCACCTTAGTCTTCAATAAAAGTTCTTCTTCTTCTCTTGTTATTTTCTTATCCTTATCACCTTGATACCATTGCCTCAAGGTGTGAATTTATTTACACCAAACCTTGTGATTTTGTTCACACAACGGTGGAGTGATCATTTCATTGTTTTATTTTTCTTCTCCAATCCCGCTTCTTTAAGTCGACTTCCCGCTTCCATTTATTGAATAGAATAAATGGAGGGCTAAACCCTTATGGGTTGGTCCTAGGGAGTTGCATGGGGAATATTGGATGTTATTTTATGATCCTAAATTCTGTAATAATTTCATTATTTTAAGATTTCCATTTGATGATTTATTTTCTTCTTCATCTTTGCCAACTTTAACAATGACAAATTTTGAGTGCTAGTGCGATCCAATTCCTTGGAGTGATCATTAAATTGATCCTACAAGTGCATTGGTTATTAGCCTTGGAATTGTGTAGGTATTAAATTGGTGAATGATTTTGATGAATTATATCATTTCGTGGATATATCTTGAATTAGTGAAATGAATGTTATGATAAAATAAATGCATCCAATCTAACCCTAGTAACAACTTAGGATCAACTCATATCCGTTAATTGTTTTAGACTAAGTAATTGTATGTTTTAATTTATTTTCTTTAGATTAAATCAGTAGTTATTAAAATCAAATCAATCCAAATAGTTGGCCACTCCATAGCCAAATCCTTCCAGAATCAAAGTGTCTCTCGGTTTCTTCTTCGGTCCCTGTGGATTCGACCCCTACCTGTACTACAACGACCGCATACCTGTAGGGTAAATTTGGGCGCAACCACCATTAATAAATAAAAATTTATAAATTAAAACAGAACTGGAATTATCGATTTGAATAAGTCCAATTATTTTTTCTTTATCATTTTCACCGAATGTGACATGTCCACCATACACATTTATAAGACTCTTATAGATTTATTATTCTATAGTCATATGTCTAGAAATTACACTATCCAGATACCATAAATTCTTATTGTTACTCTTCAAGAATGTTTCCAACAAAAAATTTAAATAAGAAATGATTTTGGTACCCACACTTTATTAGGTCCAAAGAAGTTAGCAACAAGAGATTTTGGAATCCAAAGTTATTTAACAGTTTTACCATTATCATAATTAAGTTTTTTAGAAATAAAAACCTTTTTATTTTAATAATAATATAAACTTTTTACATAATTATAATAGATTGAGCTAGGAATAAACTTATTTTTATAAATTTTCCTTTGATCGGACTAGTACCCAATCTCAGTTGTGTACTTTGGTGTGGTCTACTTACCAAGAATCCTAGTCAAGGTTTCTATTATATTTATAAATATTTCATAATCCTTTTTAATATTCTTATTTGAAATTTTAAGCTCATTTTTCTCCTTTAACAAAGAATCATTTTTTTCATTTTTTTTAGATAGGGAACTCTTATCATTGACACATAAATCATGTGATCTTTTCAAATTTTTATATTTATTTTTCATTTCATTCATAGCGACTTCAAGCATAACACAATATTCCTAAAATTATCATATATTAATTTTTTATTCATGAGGTGTATCACTAAGTGAAGTAGAAGTAGTTATATAGAATTCATTTTCTTTAAAGTATATATTATCTCTTTCATTATTGTCTTCCCTACTTGAATTAGATTCACTGGAACTATCCTCACAGTCACTCCATGTCACCTCCATAGCTCTCTTGGGTCCTTTTCCTTTTTCCTAGTACTTTTTCTTGTAATTTAATTTTGTATATTAGGCTTTGATATGATCTTTTTTATTTCACTCATAGTATGTTACTTCTCCTAGTTGAATTTCCTTCTTCCAACTTCCTCTTTTTTCATACCTTACTCTATAATTTTAATTCTTAGAGAATTTATTCTTATTGAATTTATTAAATCTCTTAGATAGATGAGTCATATCCTTGTCACTTTTAGAAGCTAACTCATCCACACCTGATCTATTATATTTGATTTTCTATTTCATCCTTGACTCTAAAGTTTTAAAAGTGAAAATTTTTATTTTTGGTTCGTCATCCACTTTATTCGCTTTCAACTCTTCATCGTACATCATGAGTTTCCCTATCAAATCCTTCACAGGAATTTTTCTTATGTTTCATGACTCTTGAATGGAGATAGATTTTACTCTCCATCTATCAGGTAAGCACTGCGATATTCTCATCACTTGATCTTTGTCTTCTATTTTATTTCCAAGAACATGCATCATAGTGATGATTTCATTAAACTTGAGATACATTTAAGAAATTGGTTCATCATGATTCATTTTAAATTTATCATATTTCATAGTATAAGTATTCAAACACGTTTCTTTAACATTTTATGTGCCTTCATGAGATGTAAAAAGTGTATCCCATATTTGATAAGAAGTTTCACATGTATAAATTCTATTAAATTCATCTTTACCCAAAGCATAGTATAATTCATTCATATATTTTTAGTTACAATCATAATAAGTATTAGTGGAATTAGTCTAGTTATCTCTAGTAGATTTAGGTTTTTTATATTTATCTTATACTACTATCTAGATGTCAAAAATCATGCTCTAAGGATTTATTTTCATTTTAATCTTTCATTGAGAATAATTAGTTCCATTAAAATAAGGAGGTATATATAGTAGTCCCCTTAAGTCTATTATTATCCATAAATATATAAATTTATAATAAATATAAAGTTAGATATTTTGGGTAAAAACTTTATCATAGCTAATTCTAGATAAGAAAGAAATAAAAACAGACCCTATGATACCAAATTTTGGTCGGAGTGGAGTATAAAATAGGGGGTGAATCGAGCATCAAATAAAAATTTTTGTTTAAAAAATATTTAAAATAAATTAACCCAATTTAGAAAACAGCCCAGTTAACTAAAATAATATAAATATATAATTTGATATTTTTAAAATGTTTCTCAAAGGCTTGATCACAACCCAGTTAAAAAAAATTAAAACAATTTTAACTTTTTAAATAATTCTAATCATATCAAACTCAATATATAAAACAATTATTAAAGTTAAGTATCAAAGTATTGTTTTTATAAAAAAAATTAAAAGATGAGATAATTTTAAAACACTATTAGAAAAAACTAAATAACATAAAGTATAAATAAATACAATAGGTTTAGTCTTAAGTTAAGACCTAATCTTCTCCACTTGATAGTAACTTTATACCAAGAATGTTTATTAAAAAATAAATTGATCAATAACTTGGATCAGTTTTTACATACAATTGCACACAGGCAAACCATGCTACACAGAGCCTCTTCTTGCATTTTTCTTAGGATATAAGTTATAAAATAAATGTGAAGAGAGTATCAGAGTACTCTCCAATACATTATAGGGGATTGTGCTCAAGGAATAAACAAATAAATCAAGAACAACTTGAATGTAAATAAAATAGAAAATAATAAATAAATAATATTAAAGTGTTTGTGTATTTATTATTTCTTTGTTCAAACAAGAGATGATCAAAAATGATCTTCTTATTATTTTAGATTATCTTTAAATATATCATTGATGTTATGTTAAACATTCTTTGAATTATTTCTATTTTTTCATGAAAAATAGTGTCTTATACAACACTGGACAATCCTATTTCTTTTCTGTAAGAACACTTAAGTGCAACTATCCAATTAGTCAGTAACACCAAGTAATCAATCAATTAGTCACCCTTTACATACAAGAGTTTAATTAGATTTATAGCTTTTCAGATCCAATTATATGTTATAAGATAATAAAAAATAAGGTAAATCCTTGTACTATTAGCAACTCTAGAAATCCTGAATTTGTATTTAATGCATCTGAGTAATTGTTTTAAGAATAGTTATTCATAAATTATTGTACTTACCAAAACTCTCACTTGAGTTAAATTATATAAACTAACCATTGTAATAAATAATTTGAATTTAATTCTAGACATATATAGAATCAGAACTCAACTAGAGGTAGCAATTTAATCTAGAAATAGACGATCTCTGCTGGTGGTAGCAAATTTGAACTAGAAGTAGTGAATTCATCCTGGCGATGGTGGAATATTATGGCCATAGAAAACTTTAACTTGTTGGTAGAATAACTAGATGGATGATAGCATGATTCAACTAATAGAAGTAGACTAAGGCTAGTGGTAGTAGTTTGTATTGAAGATAACATACTCCAATCAGCAGTAGCGAAATCAACCTAATGGAAGTATACTTAAACTAATGGTGGCACACTTGTTCTGGTAGTAACAGATATCTACTGGAAGTATCATATCTATACTGGTGGTAGCACATTTTGTACTAATAGAGGCATAAGTGTACTAGTAGTAGGACATATCTTCTAACTGTAGAAGACTTTAACTGGTGATAGTATAAGTGAACTAGCGATATCAATCTATAATTAATGGTAGAAAAAGTATACTGGTGGTAGAATATTTTACTTAGATAAATTTCATGTAAATTATAGAATTATAAAGCTTCTGCAATTCAACATAATAATAGTTAATAATAAAGGAAATATGATTTTTGAACATTAAAAAATAATGGACTGGTTCAAAACTTATGTTGGTCGTTGGTTCTATACTTTAGAGTTTGAGGTTGGAGACGGAGTATTATTGTGAGTTTTTTCTCAGTTGGGATAGAGGTAGATTTTGGAGGTAGGGAAAGTTTATGCCCAGATTCATGGGATTATTTAAGTTTGTCATGATAATTTGTACCATGGCATATAGATTAGAATTTCCTCTATGATATGGTGTTATAAATGATGTATTCTATGTATCTCAACTTCAAAGATACAATCTCGACCCTTCTCATGTGATCAGTATCGATGATGTCAAGATAGATCCAAATGTGTTGTTTGGGGAACAACCAGTTCGTATCATGGATCAGAGTGAGAGAAATCTATATAGTAATATGGTCCCTCTGGAATGGGTGTAGTGGTAGCACATGCATGTCCAAGAGGAGACATGGGAGTGGGATTTTGATGTACAAGTAAAATGGTCGATGCTTTTTCTGATGGGTATCGATGGTGCTCAGTGGTGCATCTTGGGAATGAATTACTATACATGGTGTGGTTTTAATATAATTTTCACAAAACCAGGTGTATTTTGATTGTTCTTGGGTGTTTAAGGTGTTTTGGGGGGCTTGAGGGTCTATTTTAGGGGAACAAACTAGGATCCAAGACATATTCCTTTTTGACAGATGCCACTGGGTACTTGATATCTTAGTACTAGTTACCTAGGGGGGATGATAGAAGGGTAATAGATCCAAATGGGCTATTGGGTGGTTGGTGAACTTAGAGTAGGTACTCTGTGAGGTGTCGAGTGCTCAGTGGAGTCTGGTCGAGTAACTGGAAAGCATTGTTATGTTTTTTTAATTTAATTTAATTTAATTTAATTTAATTTAATTTAATTTAATTGTTATTGAATTTTATTAAAATAAGGATTTAACCTCATTTTTTCAAATAGAATTTAATCCCTCCCCCTCTTCTCACAATTCTCTTCTTCCCTAAGTGGTGGATCTTCATCATTCAGTCTCAGAATCATGGGTTGTATATCGTATGAGGTTTCATAAGGTAAATCTAATGTTCCTCCTATATTCTTTCCCCAATTCCCTTTTTTCTAGTCATTTATCATCAGTTAAATCCTAATATGGGGGTTTTATCAAATTTTACAATTGAGACCGATTGAGGAAAAATCAACTTGTGGTTCCAATAAATAGGACCCTACTAGGTTCGGGTAGGTGGGTTCATTGATTTCCCATTGGTAATTAATCATGTGTTATGCATTGTATGAAATGTAGGAAGCGCCACTTTGTGAACCTACCCTAAAAATTGATTTAAAATGAATTATTCATTTCCTATGGTATAAATTAACCATGTTAGACTCATAAGAGGTCCCTTAAGTGATGATTTTTAAAACTATAGTCACATTTGACCTTTTTTATTATGTGTTATTATATTAAATTATGAATTTGGTCCCAGAATGGGTGACCTATGCTTGAGAATTGACCCTAGGATCCTTATGTAGTGTCCTAGTTCATACCTTAATAAGGAAGAGAATGTGATCATGATAGGTTATGGATAATCTAGCTTGAGAATGGAAATTTGAGTAGGTAAGTGGATTGAGAGCATGAACCTTATTATATTAAATGAATTTTGAATAATTATAAGTGATGAATGGATTATCATGGTGATTTCTTGGTGGTTTACCATCCACCCTTGGTATGTTGGTGGTAACTTGCTCCCTCCCCCACCCATGAGATGGTTTGATGGTATATCATCTTCCCTAAGTTGATTGGTGGTATGTAGTCCATCTAAGTAGATCCAGTGATTCATCATTAAACTTTTGGTTAATTTAATGTTGGTACCTTGTCCACCTAGATTTGGTTAGTTTCGTTGCCTCATCCACCCCATAAAGTGATGTTGGTTGTGCATTGTCCACCAGAATAGTTTTCATGGTGGTATACCATCCACTTGAGATGTTGTTATGGTGGTATATCATCCACCTAGAGAGTGATACTGGTGGTGCATCACCCACCTATGGGAGTTATCTTGATGGTGCATCATCTACTTGGAGACTAGCATCAATGGTATATCATCCACCTACAAATTAACAATGGTGGTATATCATCCACCTGTGGAGTTGGTTTCATTAGTGCATCATCCACCTATGGTGCATCATATTGGTGGAATTTCATCCACCTAAGCCTTATAGTTGTGATATATCATCCACATGGAGTTGTTAATGTCCCGTTCACCAGGATATTCCTTATTCACCCTTAACATTAGATTGGTGATGGATCATCTAGCTGGATATGTTATAATGGTGATGCACCGTTCACTTAGTTTACTTAATGATGATATCTTGTTCAACTTAATTATATTATGAGGATAGATACATCATCATCAAGGTGTATTTGAACCAATGGTATTATTTTTCATTCCATCACTAACCCACTAGTAGAAAATATATTTCCATGTTGTTGTTTTTTTACTTTTTAACATTGGTTTTTAAATGACATTTATACAGGAAATGTTATAAATAATAATTTCAACATCAGTTTTAATAAAACCAACATATAAACATTAAATGAAAGTGAATTTAAGGGGGGTTTCAATGTTAGTTTTTTTATAAACTAATGTTGAAATTATATTTCTACATTAATTTTACTATAAAAATGACATGAAAAAATCACATGGAAATTTCAATGTCGGTTTTTCTCTAAAATAAATGTTAAATGTCATATTATTTTTAATTTTTATAACTTTTATTAATGGTTTCGATGTCGATTTTTACAAAAAACAAACATTGAAATTCCACTTGGAAAAAATAACTTAAGACTTTCAATGTAGTTTTTTGGTAAAACTGACATTGAAATTCCAATAATTTTGATTCGACATCGGTTTACAGAAAAACCAATGTAAAATGTTTAATTTAAAAAAATAGAGAAAATTACATGCCCTAAAATTATCTAAAAACCTATAAAATGTAACATAATATTCAGAACAAAAATAGAATATATAGTAGATAAAAAACCTATAAAAACACAATTTAACAACTTAAATTAGAAAAATATTTTCTAAACAATAAATTTTCAAACTATAATAAAAAAGACACATTCTTGAAGATTTATAATTTAATAATACTTGGTTTTCCTTGAATCATTACTTAGAGATAATTAGGTTGATATATCTTTCCCATGAAAAAGGAAGGGGTCCCAAATCATTTCTAGGATACCCCTAGGACATGTCTGCCGATTGTTTACCCAAATGAATGATAAAAATAATACTTTACTTTCAAAATTATTAATGGATGGTTTTAAATATATTTTGATATATCTAGTAAATTTAGTTTTATTCAATATGTACCTAAAATGTAAATATATTATTTTGGAATGTAATAAAATAAAACAAGGATTGAAGAAAAAAATTACAATGTTATAAAATGAATATTCCTCTTACATTTCATGTACTGATCCAAATATATCATGAGAAAACTTCCATCATCTTCAAATATCAATGAAGTAACTTCCCTCGTATTCATCAAGTATTGTTATAATGATTTATAACAATTTAAACCAAACAAAACAAAAATGAAAAACCACCACCATGGTGTAACATTCTGTGTTTTGAACCAAACGAAAAATAAAAAGAAATTAATTTTTTTCGTTAGCTGGGAAGGTCAGTTTTAAAATCAAGCGTCAAAAATTTTATTTCTAATATTTTACACTGCTATGTGTATTTTAAATAAATTTTATTAAATTAATTAGATTAAAATTAAAATAGAAACAAATTAAATTAAGGGTAAAAGACTTATTAAAACTTTGGAATATTCTATGAAATATTTTCAGAGTTTGACAATGAGTTAGCATAAGATTATGAGACCCATAGACTCTTGACATTGATAGAATAAAAATATTAAATTTATTTTATCCATACACCTATGTCTTTTTTTAAAAAAAAATAAATAACTCTCAAATGGTGCATCGTATAAAAATTATGAGACCACCATTAGCTCCAGAATACCAGGTTTACCCTAAGAAAGGTATAACTTTGATGTGCGTTGGGTGTTTGTCAAACTTGCATGTGATAATACCCTCTTTATTTTTAATAAATTTATTATTCTGTTTTTTTTATAATAAATAATTATTTTCTAACAAACGGTACATAGAATGAGAAATATGAGACCACCAATAGTTCCACGATATGGGGTTTACCCTAGGCGGGGTATAACTTTTTCGAGAATTGGATTTTTTATCAGATCACACCCGAAGATAATTTAATTAGGTTATAAATATTTTTTTTAGACAAATAGAAATAATAATAATAATAATTTTATTATTAATATTATTATTCATGTTGAAGACAACAAAATGAAAAGGTACTTCTATAATTGATAAATTATGTCACGGCATAAATAATAATTGGGCAATGTAATGAATATGATATTATTAATTATTCCAATTAAATAAAAATGTGCAATCAATATTAATTTAATAACCATTGTCTTTTTTTAATGGTTGTTGTTTTTAAATTATTAATGGTTTCATTGATGAGTTATATTAAATAATAATAATTTAATTATTATAACATCTTGACATAAACCAAGGTACAGACCATTAATTTTTTATGTCCAAATCCTTAAAGGAAACCAAGGCGTGTGTCTCCACACCCTATTATGAATCCTAAGAAGCTATTTAAATTATTTAAATAATTGATCAGGTCTTATGTAAAATATTACGTCACGCCCTAGCACAGCATTCGGGTTAAAAATAATTAAAAAGGATTAAAGGAATTTTAAATAAATTAAAAGAGATGTAAAAGGAATGAAAATAAATAATAAAATTAAAAGTGGGAATGAGAAGAATAGAAAAATAATTAAAAATGTGTCAAACCATTTTTATTATTTTTTTTTTATTTTCCTTTCTCTCCCCTTTTATTTTTATTTTTATTTTATTTTATTTTTCCTTTTTCCCTTATTCTTTTTTTCTTTCTTTTCCTTTCTTTTTTCTTTTTTTTATAATCCACCCCCTCCCCCTCTCCTATGTGTGGCACACCCCCTCCCTAGGTGGTGCATACTATCTCCTTCCCGCTTAGGAATTCCACCGCGATCTCATCTCTCATCCATTTTTTTCCTCGTCTGATGCATTGTGAATCTCTTGGTAAGGCTTATCCCATTGACCAGGAATTCTGTGATCTCATTCCAAATATGTCGCGCGATCTGTCGCGGAATGATTTTACCCGATATTTTGGGTTTTCTAAAATCTTCTTTTTTCTTCTATTTTATGTCAAATCAAAGCCTATTGAGGATCATAGGATCATATACGACCATAATATAGAGAGTCTACTATATTTTCTATCATTTTATTATGATTTATAGAAAACTCAAGGTTGTGTCGTTCGTCGGTTCCTATCGGCTTTGTCTAATTCCACCCAATATTTTCAAATTAATTGTTTCACTTAATCATTACTACCTTATCTATCATAAATTGAATTGTTAAAATTTTTGAAATAGGGTCAGACACCCCTTTGGGTGTGCCAACATGGTCGTTATAAATACTATTCGCCTGAGTATTTACTTTAATTAATTGCATGTGTTACACTACCCTTTTGTTGTGTTTAAATTAAATAATAATTTTAGAATAATTATGAACCATGAATTGTTGGATATTTTTAGTTGATTATGCTGATTTATTTATTAATTAAAAAGTGAATTTATCTTCTTTTTTTGATACAGTATCTTGCCTTATTAAATCTTACCCTACGATACTAAATTAATATCTTGAGTTTCTTGGTTGTATCGACTTAAATTTCAAGTTGAAATTATATTTGCGTACTATTTCCTATAAGCTACTATGCAATTTTAATTAAATTTGGGGTGGGGATTGAATGTGGGTTCTATATTAAGGACCCACACATGGACTCTCCATTCCTAACTGGTTACTACTACGCACTGGGGGGTTGTGTCTTAGGCTTTTTTAGACTGAGACTTCCTTGGTCTTTCTAAATACTTATGAGTGATATTGTTTCCCAAAGAGCCCATAAAGGATGAATCTGTTGGAAATGTGGCTACGCCAAGCCTCAGATAATACTCAACCCCTTTTGTGTGATATTGGGATGGAATCATGGTAAAACCATGACCCGAGCGATACTTGGCCTTTTGAAAGATTACCTTAGATGGGATCAGTGGTATTGGGTAATTTAAAAGATGTAATGTAGTGATACCTTCAGGATGGACTCGGACTCCAACTCACAACTTGAACATATTAATAATTATGCACTGAAGTTTTATGTTAATTCCGCTTTGAGTCTCTTGAGAATTGTGATATTTTTCTGGTATCTTGAAACACACATTGTTAACACATAATTTAGACTCCAAGTTAAAGCACAAGCTTGGGGTATGCCTCCTCTCTATTTTTACTTTTTTTCCTAGGATTCTATATATGTGTACATCATGCTTCCTATAGGTACTTTATTCAGACTGCCGGCTTAGGCCTAAATAGGTAATGTGATATGGGTACCGATGAGGATCGGACCTAGTTACACTTATTTAGTTTGTCTATTTAACTGATTGCATTTATTATATAATGTTACACTGCTTTTATTTATTACATGAAATGGAAAGGTTTAGACACTGTGGGTGCCAGCCTACTGGGATATTATCTCACACCCCTACTCGGTCTTTTTTCCACCCGAGTAGATTATATGATCACATGTATTTATAAAGGTAATCATGATGATTCCAATGCTTTATTTTTTCTTGATGCTTAGGATAGATACTAGGGGTAGAAGATTGAGCCTTCCTAGTGATGCAGTTGTCACACTTTATGTATTTTCATTTTAGTTGATAGCATTCCCTTATTCCTATTTTTTTAACCTTTACTTTAGTATAGACATCATATCATGACATCATTTTTTATATGGTTTTATTTATCATCTTTTTTACTTATTATGTATTCAGTTGGGATTATTTATTTTCTTCTGCTGTAGTTTTCTTATTTATATGCTTCTTCTATTTGTTATAAAAAAAAATTCTCCCCTCGTGTATTACCTATTACCTATGAGGGAATAGTCTCCCCAAAGGACACGTTAAAATGGCCCTTGCTTCTAGTCGACAGCTTCTGGCATTTAGGGAGATACGCTTTAGGTCTTGTGACCCACCGGTCTGACCACCGTCTTAGAGGTGAGTCGGGTCGAGACATTACAAAGTGGTATCAGAGGGTAAATTTGTCCTTTGTCTTGCTATTTTGGGTTGGTATACAGGATACTAAGAATGTTTCAGCACTTGGTTAATAGTCATGCTTGGGACTGATCACCCCATGTATGAGAAATGACCAAGTATCCAGGGTTGGGATTGTTGTTCATGCTTTTCGATGTTACAATTGATATGAGTTTACCTCGATTGATTGGTGTAATTTTCAATGCTTATGAATTTATGGAATTTATGATATTTTACCCTTGGTCTGTTTAGGAAAGGATGAAGTATTTCATGCATCATAATAGGCACACAGAAATTCACATGCCTTGAATAGTTCCATGCCATGTAGTTGCATTTTAGGTTGCCTGTTGATTCAAATTATGTTCCTTGAATGCATGTCATACCTTTTATTTATTTAGCATGATTGTTTAGATACCATGTTTTAGTGATATATTTAGCATGCTAGCATGTTTCCATGTTGCATGTTTACTAGCATAATTTCCTTGTATCATGCTTATGTGCTTATTAGCATGTCTCTATGATTAAAATTTCATGTTTTTGTGATTACAACATGTTTCTTTCTGCTATATGCTTTTAGTGACATTCTAGCTTTTTGATATGTAATTGGTTGCTTTTAAAAATTTATTGTTTGTAATTAAATGGGGGTCTAGTGAATTTTCTGTTGGCATGATGTAGAGATAGGGTTGACATTTGTGCTTTTGTAAGGGGATAGCCTGTAGTAGGTAGAAACCTTAAAACTTAATATCCTTTCTAATGCTATGAGATTTATGATTTTTTTTTGTGTCGTTGCGTGTTATTGTCCCTAGTCATACCCCCTCTCCTTCTAAATGACCCCTTGTTTGGATGGGTGGTCATGGTATTCTTGACCATTATTTCAGATTGAGTATCGGGTAATGTTCCTTTTCAGTATGTTAGGAATGCCTCGGGCATGGTCAAATGCTTTGTAGGTCATTTGACCCTCTCCTCTCCATATTAATGGATAACTCTGTACACCATCCTCTGAGTTAAAATTCATCTTTCTTCTGTATCACCTCAGGGTAGTATGTGTTCACGTACGCGGTGTTGTCGGGTGCTTAACGTTGTGACAAACCGGTTGAGTTCAGTGTAATCGTCAAGACTTGCACGGTTAAATACATTTCGGGTCATCTATATAGTACAATGAATTCTGTGTTAAAGGAATCAATTTTTTTCCAATGCTTGGGATGACTTCTAGAGACTCAAGTGTTTTGACATTCCAGTCAGTTTGGTTGTGTTTTCATGCCAAATGTTTAAAAAAGTTTGTGCTTATGGAGATTCTAACCTAGTGCACTTTGAGCGGCTAGTTTGCCTCTCCCTTTTTACGATTAGAACACCACCAGGGTAGGGAGTTTCATGTTGGTTCTATTAATATCTGTTCTTTTCGAGTATAAGTATTGCAACCAAAGAAGACCATTGGAGGATGTTCAGTCTTACTTAAATGACGGTGAGGCTTGTGAGCTTTAAATTGTGACGGTGCTTGCTCGATAGCACTACTTCGGTGTGGTTGGTTGTGTATGTAACCTTTTAGTAGCGTCATTGGTCATGAGTGGATTACGTTGTTTAAGCATGAATGATCATGGGATGACTCAGCTGGTAAGGTCTCGGTGATCGGTTAATGACGGTGCATCTTCAGGTGAAGCCAAGTTACTTATAAGGTATCGACTAGTAGTTGTTCGACTAATCTTCTGGTAATCTTCTAATCCTCTTAGTGTACTCTTCCTTAAGAGATGATCATGTACCCTATCTTTCCTTTGTCCTCGATGCACTAAGGGAGCGTCGGTCTTATGCCATGCTAAATATTTAAAAGTTTTTGGGCGGATTTAGTGGTCTCCCAATGTTTCATGCTAAATGTGTGGTTCTAATCGGGGCTTGGTTAGTCTTGTGTTGCCCTTGGATTTCCATGTAGGAATTATTGACGAACTCTTTTACACCAGTCATTTTATCTAAGTTGACCTCCAAGACGATGCCTCTTTGGGCTCAGTCAATGTTTTGATATGGGAATATTGTCCTTGTACCAATGTCTCACTCATAAACATAGATTATAGACTACCTTACATTAGTTCATTACACTCCTGTTGTGCCAATCTGTGGTTACCCAAATTTTTTGTCAGGCTCGGTGATGCCTAAATCAAGGAATGTCACCAGAAGTCAGGTATGAATTTATGTGGATGTGTTCGAGGTGAATGTGATATAACTTAGAAGAAGTCATCGCAGTTCAGTTCATAAAATGCTGGTTGTCTATACTGGGCATCTTCTTAAATGGTCGGCCAAAGTGGCTTGAATAGTTCTCTCTCTTGTTCAATGAAGCAGTCAGTGAAAGACCTTTTTCTGGCACATTGTCAGGTGAGACGAGTGTGGTTTGGTTCTTCTAGGGATTTTCATGAAAAGATGGCTTGACTTGGGATTTTAGGTCAATGGAAATTGACCATTTTATCCATTTCAGAAATCATGTGAGAAGCATCACTATAACACTTAAGGGCGTGTCTTATAGGGAATTTTGACAGTGTGAGGTTTTGTGACTTGGAATTTTCTCCTTTCTAACATTAAGGCCCAAGGTGGTAAGTAAGTTTAACCATATGTTTAATGAGACGTCAACATGGTCGTGTCTCTAGAAAAAAGGGCTTGGATAAAAATCATCTCGGTGTTTTAGTTGGAAAATGAGCATTGTCTTAGATCTTAATGGCTTTTGTGTTGTTTACCTAACTAATTATTGAACATGAATTGGGTGTTTAGAGATGCAATGTAGCCTTTTTTATGAGACTTCACGACCCTTTTTGATCGGATGAAGGTTATGTTGTTCCCGAAGGATTCTCAAGGATGAGAAGATCTAAGGTGGGAAGGTTGTAATGTTCCATGTTTTGAACCGAACGAAAAAAGAGAAATAAATTATTATTATTTTTCATTAGATGGGTAGGTCAGTTTTAAAACTGAGTGTCAAAAATTTTAATTTCCAATAGTTGAAACTGCGATGTGTATTTTAAATAAATTTTATTAAATTAATTAGATTAAAATTAAAATAGAAACAAATTAAATGAAGGGTAAAAGCCTTATTAAAACTTTGGAATATTCTATGAAATATTTTTGGAGTTTGACGATGAGTCATCTCGGGATTCCGAGACCCGTAGACTCTTGGCGTTGACAGAATAAAAATATTAAATTTATTTTATTCATATTCATGTGTGTGTTTTTCAAAAAAAATGAAATAACACTCAAACGGTGTGTTGTATGAGAAATCTGAGACCACAGTTAGGTCCATAATTCCAGATTTACACTAAGAATGGTATAAATTTGATACATGTTGGGAGTTTGGAAATCTCACATGTGATAATACCCTCTTTATTTTTAATAAATTTATTATTCTATTTTTTTATAATAAATAATTATTTTCTCACAAAAGGTTCATCGAATGAGAAATCTGAGACCACTATTAGTTCCAGGACATGGGCTTTACCCTAGGAAAGGTATAAATTTTGTAACCATCATATGTTTTGTCAGATCTCACCCAAAGATAATTTAGTTGGGTTATAAATATTTTTGTTGGACTATTATAAATAATAATAATAATTTTTTTATTAATATTATTATTTGTGTTAAAGACAAAAAAATGAAAAGGTGCTTCTAAAATTAATAAATTATATCGTGATGTAAATAATAACTGGTCAATGTAATGAATGTGATATTATTAGTTATTCTAATTAAATAAAAATGTGCAATCAATATTAATTTAATAACTATTATCTTTTTTTAATGGTTTTTGTTTTTAAATTATTAATGGTTTCATTGATGAGTTATATTAAATAATAATAATTTTAAATATTTTAACAACTTGACATAAACCAAGGTACGGATTGTTAAGTTTTCATATCCAAATCCTTACAGGAAGCCAAGGCGCATGCCTGCGCACCCTGTTGCGGATCCCAGGCAGCTATTTAAATTATTTAAATAATTACTCAGGTCTTATGTAAAATATTATCTCACACCCTAGAACAGTTTTTAGGCTTAAAATATTTAAAAATTATTAAAGTAATTTTAAATAAATTAAAAGAGATGGAAAAGTAATGAAAGGAAATAATAAAATTAAAACCTGGAATGAGAAGAATATAAAAATAATTAAAAATAGGTCTAACCATTTTTATTATTTTTATTTTTATTTTTCTTTCTATCCCCTTTTATTTTTTATTTTTATTTATTTTATTTTTCCTTTTTCCATTCTTCTTTTTTTTATCCTTTCCTTTTTCTTTTTTTCTCTCTTCCTCCCCTCCCCCTCTCATGTGCATGGCGCACCCCCTCCCTAGGTGGTGCGCACCACCTCCTTCATATTTAGGAAGGTCATCGTGATCTCTTCTCTTGTCCATTTTTGTCCTCGTCTGATAAACTGTGAACCTCTCAGTAAGGATTATCCCACACACCAGGAATCGTGCGATCTCATTCCAAATTCATCGCGCGATCTGTCGCGGTAGGATTTTACCTGAGATTTAAGGTTTTTATAAAATCTTCTATTTTAGGTCAAATAAAAGCCTACCATGGATCATAGGATCACCTAATACTATAAGGTAGGGATTCTACTCACTTTCCCTCCATTTTGTTTTGATTCATAAAAAACACACGGTTGTGTCGTTCGTCAGTGCCTACCAGCTTTGTCCAATTCCACCCAATCTTTTAAAATTAATTATTTTTCTTAATCATTGATGCCTTATCTATCATAAATTTAATTGTTAAAATTTTTGCAACATGGTCGGACACCCCTTTGGATGTTCCAAAGTGGTTGGTATAAATACCGTTAGCCCGAGTATTTACTTTAATTAATTGAATGTGTTACGCAGTCCCTTTTTATAGTATTTAAATTAAATAATAATTTTAGAATAATTATGAACCATGAATTGTTGGATCTTTTTATTTGATTGTGTCAATTTATTTATTAATTAAAAAGTGCATTTATCTTCTTTTTCTGATATAATATCTTTCCTTGTTAAATCTTATGCTACGATACTAAATTAATATCTTGAGTTGCTTGGCTGTATCTTCTTAAATTTCAAGTTGCAATTATATCTACATACCATGTCATATCTGCTACTGTGAAATTTTAATTAAATTTAGGGTGAGTAGAGAATGTGGGTTCCATATTAAGGACCCACACATTGACTCTCCATTCCTAACTGGTTACCACTACGTGCTGGGGGTAGTGTCTTAGGCTTTTCTAGACCGAGACTTCCCTGGGATTTCTAAATACTTATGAGTGATACCATTTCCCAAAGGTCCCATCGAGGAAGGATATGTTGGAAATGTGACCACTCCAAGCCTCAGATGATACTCAACCCCTTTTGTGCAAGATCGGGATGAACTCATGGTAAAACCATACCCCAAGCTATGCTTGGTCTTTTGGAAGATTTCCTTATACGGGCTCAGTGGTATTGGGTAATTTGAAGGATGTACTATAGTGATACCTTCGAGACGGGATTGGACTCCAAATCTCAACTTGAACATATTAATAATTATGCACTAAAGTTTTATGTTAATGACGCTTTGATTCTTTTGATAATTGTGATATTTTTATGGTATCTTGAAACACACATTATTGACACATAATTTAGACTCTAAGTTAAAGCACAAGCTTGGGGTATGCCTCCTCTCTATTTTTACTTTTTTTTACTAGGGTTATATATGTGTGTACATACTTCTTCCTATAGGTACTTTATCCAGACTCTCGGATTAGGCTAAAGTAGATGATGTGATATGGTTACCGATAAGGATTGGACCTAGATACACTTATTTAGTTTGTATATTTAACTGCTTTCATTTATTATATAATGTTAAATTGCTTTTGTTTATCACATGAAATGGAAAGGTTTAGACACCGTGGGTGTCGGACTACTAGTAGTTTATCTCACATCCCTACTCAGGCGTCATTGCCACCTGAGTAGATTATATGATCACATGTATTGATAAAGGGAAGCATATTTATTTCGATGCTTGATTGTTTCTTGCTTCTTATAATGGAGACTGGGGGCAGAGGGTCGACCCTTGCTTATAATGTAGTTTTCATACTTTGTGTCTTTTCATTTTAGTTGATAGAATGCTTGTATTCCTATTTTTCGAACATTTACTTTAGTATAGACATCATAGCATGACATAATTTTGTATCTAGTTTTATTTATCAGCTTTCTCACTTATTATGTATTCAGTTGTGATTATTTATTTTCTTCTGCTCCAGTTTTCTTATTTATATGCTTCCACTATTTGTTATAAATTGTTTCTTTTTTCGCTATGTATTACCTATTACCTATGAGGGCATAGTCTCCTCCACAGACATGTTAAAAAGGCCCTCGCTGCTAGTCAGCACCCTCTGGCATTTAGGGATATGTGCTTGAGGTCATGTGACCCACCAATCTATCCACCATCTTAGAGGTGAACTGGGTCGGGACATTACACACAGGATATGTAAACAAAATAACATAGTATTTTTTGAAAATAGAGAATAATATCAATGCTTAAGGGAATAAAGTAGTAAAAAAATTAATTAATATGTATCAAACAACTATAAAAAGGTATTTTGATTAAAATTTTAAGTGTATTATCAGTGATGTATTAACCATGAAAACATAAAAAATGATTTGATTTTGTCTAATTAGAAAAATCACTTTTCAAGCAAGTGGGATATCTAAGGCATGCTTGGAATTATTTCATAAACTTGCATAGATTTCTTAAAATATTTAAAATCCACATATTTCTACAATGGTTTTTTTTTAAATAATGTTATCATATTTTTTTATGTCAAATAATGATTAAAATACATCAAACCTTGGAATTTAGATAACATGGTTGTGATGAAGCAGTATATTATTCTTGTTTCATATTTCACCTAGTCTGATTCGTAACTATTATCTTCAATAAATATACAGCTTTATAAAATAAATACAAGGAAATAATAGAAAAAAATTATAATCATCTGATCAAAAATGAACCCTTTCACAACTAAAAAAGGTTGAATAGTACATAGGCTGACAAAATGTAAACTCAATCCACCAAGAATAACTATAGGGAATACATAAAAGAAAACTTAACCAAAGAGATATAATTTTAAGTGTATAAGAAATTAATAAATCTAGAATATATTAAATAAAAATTTGTAAATTATAGACATAACATACCTAGAGAAAAAATTGTTTCAATGTTGTTGACCATTATAGTAAGAGTATAACTCCACCTCAATTTCTTGTAATCCATGGACTTCAATTAGGTTTATACTCAAAAATCTATTTATAGATGAATTTCAAGAAGCTAGTGTTAATATAAACAAATGATTAAAAATTACATGGTATACCCATGTGAAGGAATATACTGTTACCATTCATCCACATCCTAAGTTTAGAAATAGTGCCCAAATAGTGAAATGAATAAGAAACATAAATGAGAAGTATGTAGCCTTACATTTGTCTTCAATTTCTAATGAGTAAAGTTGGATGATGATGTGGTGATATGTCTAGAGGAAATGTGATTATTCCATGAGAGTCGATGGATGATGATGGTCCATGAATGTGATCGATTAAAACTAAGTCAATGGTAGAATAACCTATAGTCAACTCTGATCTAAATTAGAAAATAATTCATAATTTATACCTAATATAAAAAGTAATTCAACACCTACAATATTTTCTAGTGCAACAAACTACAGTCATATCAACTCTAAATTAGAGAACATAATACCTGATTTTATATAGTTCAAGGTTTAATGATATGTCGTACATAAAACTACTTAATAAGATCAAGTATCTAAACTTTTATAGAATTCGGAAGCTATTCATAAATAGTATTAATGAAAATAGTACAAAAATATAATTACATGAAACTTCAAGATGAGGCTCTGATATGCTTTATTCCACCACATGCAACATACCATATACCATTGGGACCTTAACAAGATAAATAAAATGCACAATAAACAAATTAATCCAAACTATAGATGGATAAACAAAATAAATAGGAAAAAAATGAATCCAAACTAAAGATAGAACATTTGGTCTGAAATTTTATGACTCTTATTGAAATATATAAATACATGCCTTGATTGATTTAATAGTAACTAATTTTTATGAATTTTCATGTGTAAACTTATTATTTCCACATCTTCGGGCAATTCAGTTATGTAATCAAAATGAAATATCTAGAAACTATAACTCATAGTTTTCGAATCACAACACTTGATAGCCCCTAAAATCACAACAGTTAAATGATTCAAAAGCATCATAAAAAATAGAATTTATAAGGATACAATGTTCAAAACTCAACTAAAACAATATAACAATTATATGATAATAAATCTAAATTATTTTATCATAGAAAAAATGTTAAAAGAAAGTATCCTACTATCATTTAAATAGAAGAAAGTGTGTAAACATAGAGAATTAAAAATGATATAATCCATTCCTTATTTTTCAAATTAATCAAACATATTAACACTATTGAAATGTGAAAGGTACTTTTTGTAAGGGAAGTAAAAATTAAAAAACTATAGATCACAAAATAATATGGGAAATTTGAACTATGGAAAAAAATCAAAGGGACCATGAATAATCTAATATGAGTTTTTGTGACATGGGATGATTGATACCATTTAATACCTAAAAATAATATATATATATATGGGTAGAAGATTCTTTATAATTAAATCCTTATAGATCAAAGGGAAAATGAAACAAAATTGAGGATTAAAACAAAAACAAATAAAGATGAGAGAAAAATAGACAAACTTAATATTGCATCACCTTAGGATTCTTCATAACTTGAAAAAAAATTACATTTTAAATGAAAGGAAAGAAATTAAACATAAAATTATCAAGTAAAAGAATAAAATAATTGGTGAATTTTGATAGGATTAGAAGAAACTCAGAGGAGAAGACCCCTCCGTAGGAGGCGTGTCAGTAGTCCTACAATTATTTTTTGTAAATTAAAAATTTTCTTTCATTAAATAACTATATTACTATGTATTTAATAATATTAAAAAGATACATATACCTTTATAAATGTTCCTCTACCTCTGTATCTATCATTGAAATAGAAAAATGTAATGAAATTTTGTATACCTACATATTATTAGAAAAGTGAATATTTAAAAACAATGAGTACAAAATTATGTAAGTAAAAATCGTATAAATAATAAATATATATATATATAATTAAACATCCAATAATTAAAAAAAATAGAGTTTTTACCCATGTAAATTTCAAAAAAGAAATAAAATATAAATATTTACCTAAATAATTAGAAGATTAATTTATTGTTTTCCCATATCCCTTCGGCATGATCATTTCAGCATAGACTATATCAATATTATAGTCATTTTTATCATTTTAAAATCACATAATATATGAATAATCCTCATATAAATCCATAACATCATCATTATCCTCATCACCCAAATGAATTTTTTTCCCTTGAAAATGATGATCCATTGATTATTCGATGGATCAATGATATAAAATATTTTCTTTACATGTGTCTCCGTGATAAATGGTTCTTATTTGCAGTTAAATATTTTCAAATAAACCAGTGTAAATCCATAATCATCATGTTTCACAACACTATTAATATCATCCTAGTTACACTTAAACATTGTGACTCAAAATTTATTATAATCAATTTCCCATGTATCCTTGAGAACTCCAAAATATGTCATTGATGCATAAATTGGGTTTTTATATTTTTCACTCAAAAAATGCAGTGCTTCAGCGATGAATATTACCCCACTATTTTCAATGGTACTCTTATCATCTTGATTTTTTATAAAAAAAAATTATACCCATTAATATCAAAACCATAAAATGTGATCACATTAAGATATGGTCTCCCTTCCAACAATTTCAATGTTTCTGATGTAGATATATCTATGATGGATTTATCTTTAAACCATGAGACAAATGTATTTTTATTCTCAATCATCAACCACTTTTCATTTATTTTTTGTATATTGTACCTTTAATTCAATAATATGTGATGATATATATGGTTCAACATCATCTGTATTTTTTAAAATATATAAATGCGTCAGCATCACTTCATCAAGTGGAATAAACTTTACCTTTAATACTAGAATCCATTTACCTTCACTATCAACTATCATATGTCTATATATAGGGAGACCAATATGTTTCACTTTATATAAATAATCAGTAAGGAACTCAATCACCTATTTCATTACATATTTTTGAACAATATAGGCCTTCGTTCGATGGGGATTTTTAACATATCCCTTCAAAATTTTCATATATCTTTCAAAATGATGCATCCAACATAAATAAAAAGACCCACATATTATTATATTACACACTCTATGAATCACTAGATTAACCATTAAATTAAAAAACATAGGTGGGAAATACATTTTTAGTTGATAAATTATAAGGTCAGATTAATTCTCCAACACATATAAAAAATTTAGATCAAAGAATTTTCTACAAATGGATTTGAAAAAATTATATAACCTGGTGATGGTTCTTCTAATAGATATTGTTAATATACCACACAGTGAGACCTATAATAGTTGTTGCATCAATACATAACAGTCATGTGATTTCATATCTATTAATTTACAATCCTTAAATGGAACTAAATTCTTCACATTTTAAGAATATACACTAAGTACTTTAATACCATGAAGACACTTAAAAAAATCATCCTCTCACTCTTTCATAATGTGTTACAAGCTAGAGGTAAATTTGTTCTATTTCCTTTCATAGTGGGAGCTAAATCCAAATGTATTCCCATGAATATCAAGTCCAATCTAGCATAAAATCCATCTGTTTTATTTCCTTTTATGTCAAAAAAAGTTCCAATAAAACTATCACACATGTTTTTCTCAACATTCATAATGCCAATGTTTTGTTTTATATCTAAAAATATCCAATAAGGTTGTTCAAAAAAGATATACTATTTCTTCTAGATATTTTTTTGATGGCCATAAATTTCTTTCCAAATGTGAAATAAATATTTTTCACCCTATCTTAATATTCTTCAACTAACAATGGTTTTAGGGGAATATTATATTATTCTAAACCATTGAATTATTTTTTCAATCTATAATATGGATGATCAGTTTAAAAAAATCTTTAATGTCCCAAGTACATTGTCTTTCTTCTATTTTGAAATTGATAATATGAAGTCTCTTCTTCACAAATTGTATATGATTTATGTCCCTTGACACTGTATTCAGATAATTTTCTATATGAGAAAAATTCATTTATAGTTAACATTATCATAGCATGAAAAAGAAAATATTCTTTCTTATATGCATCAAGAACTATAACATGTGTCTCATGTAGAAGTTTTAAATCATCAATCAATGGTGAAAGATGCACATCAATATCATTTCATAGTTTTTTTGGTATAAAAATCATCAAGATCATCATAAAAAAAATTTCTTCATACATATCTATAGAGAAAAATTATAAACTACCAAAAAAATAAGACAAAGACAATGTTGGCTACTAAGGCTCTGATATGGATTCATTCCATCTGTGCATAATCCCATTTTGAGATTTCTAACTTCACTCCCAAAATTAGGAATTTTTTTATCAAATCTCTTCCAATGTGGTGAATCAGTAGGGTGATGTAAGTTACCATCAAAGATGTTCTCATCTGTATGTCATATTAACCTTTTTACATTAATTTAATTTTCAAATAGATGCTTCAAAGAAGGAATTATTAGAATGTACCAAATTTCTTTAGCATGTGGTTTGATTCTGGTACTTGAGAATGAATTAGAGTTAAATTATTATAATTATTAGAAGGAATTATTGGAAGTTACTAAATTTCTTTAGTATGAGGTTTGATTAAATTACCTAAGAATGAATCATAGTTTAATTTTTCATCCATATTATAGTATGATTTCCCATATTTAGGAAATTTTGATAAACATTCATATTCCTTCTTATACAACATGAAATGATTAGGGAAAGCATATATCTTTGTATACCCCAATCACATTGGGCATAATATTTTATTTCCCTAATAATTGGAATCTTGAAGCCTATTTATTTCTGGAGGTAACTATTTTAAAAGTCCAATCAACTCAAATAGATTTTTGTCACTCCACCCATTTTAGGATATCAAGTTAACTAAACTCATAATTGCTGATAACACTGTATATTTAGTGCAACCTTAGAATAAAGGTTTCTCAGAATCTTCATAAAATCATTCAATATTTTTTGTTTTTTTCTATGGTTTCAACACCTACATCATGAATTAATTCTTCAATATGATCCTTCATCTCATTCTGAATATTTTCATCAACATTAGAAGTTGAATTTTCCATTTTTTCACCTTGTTAGATCCAACATGTATAATTATGGAAAAACCATATAAAATAATATAATCCTTGATTTCTATAGAATTTAACTTTCTCGTATTAAAGCACTTCGCACATGGATCGAAAATCAAATCATTATTTTGAATATTTCATTTAGAAAATTACAAGAAATTATCAACTCCTTGTTCATATTCATCAGTGGTTCCTCATAAATTTATCCAATTACAATCCATTAATTACTTAAGAACACAATATAAAAGATGTATATATTAAAACATATAAACATTTATAAATACTTATAAATATATAAATTTTAAACATGAAAACATATAATCTAAATAATCAATTATCGATAATTATTTGATCATAACAAACAATTATACGTAATGATCAAAAAATATCATTAAAAAATTAAATTTAAGTGATAAATAATATATAAAAATAATAATTTAAACATGTATAAATTTAAAAAAAATTGTTGGTCTTCAAAACAATTTAAAAATTAAAATCAAGTTACAATAAAAAAATAACCAAAATTCATTATATTGACAAAAATAATTTATAAATGAAAAATAAAATTGAAGAAAAAAAAATCAATTACAATCAAATTATAATGATAAAAATTTTATAAATACAAACAATTATAAATACAAATAGTTTTAGAATAAAAAAATAATAGTGAAAAATAATTATTAATAATAACAAATTTATAACATTAAACAAATTTCAACAAAAAAAATTAAATTGATAATAAAATTCATGAAAATGAATGAATCAATCAATCAAATTTATACCTAACACACAATTAATTTATCTTCAAAAATAAAAATAAAATCACTTAAAAAAATATGGAGGTAAAGAATTAAAAATATATATTTAATTACAAAAAATAACTTGAAGACATTGGCAATAGGGTGAACTTGGAAATATTGAAGAAAAATGATTGCAAAAACAAAGTAGAAAAAAGAAACAACAAAACCCTCTAGGTGTGGTTTTAGATTGACCAAATAGGGTTTCCTTAAAGAAAATAATACCAAGGATCATTAAAAAATGATGAAGGATGGAAGATCAAGAATAAATAACATGAAAAAGTTATGAAAATTGACTTTAAAGGTAAGATTTATCATCGTCAAGGGTTTTGGATGTCGTCAGTGTCAACGAAGGTCGAGAGAGGAGGGTCAGTGGAAAATAAAATTATGGTTTTGATTTTTGGTATTTTTTTTAAATACTTTTAACATTAACTTTTATAAAAAATTTATGTAAAAATGTTTTTTTACTTTTAATGTTGAATTTTTAAAAAGCCCCATGTGAAAAGTTTTTTTAATATTGTTTTTTATTAAATCAATGTTAAAAGTTATCTCCTAAAACCTTTAATGTTGGTTTTATATAAAACTGACATTAAAGGTTCCCCTACCATCATTTTAACATTAGTTTTATGATAAATTGATGTTAAAGATACCCTCGCTTCACTTTTAACATCATTTTCTAACAAACTACTGTTAAAACCACGACGTTAATGCCCATATTTCTATTGGTGGTTAAAGTAGATATAGCCAGACATGCTTTGGTTGTTAATAACTCCACAATGTGTCAGATTATTTATTTATTTTATTTATTAAAATTACATATAGATCATGCACTTATAGTTACTGGACTTGTTAGGGACTCTGTTAGTGGTGGACTATTAAGTTATACTCACACCCTACTTGGTAAGGATGGAAATGATTACCCATCAACCAAGAACCCATCCATACCTAACTCAATTTAATTGGGTATGAGTTGTCACGATTCCCTCCCTCCAAGGATACCCTTCCTGGGATGGCAATGAAGGAAGAGATATAATGACCCCCAAGTCCCGCCTCCAGTAGGCCTCGGGTTGGAGATAAGAATCTAGGTTATAAAAATCTCACAAATGGGAGGCATTACCCTCTAAAGAATATATGGTCGAGAGATATGATAAAAAATCACAAAGAAACTCCAGAAAATAATATAAAAATAAACCAAAAATTGTCCCACAATGTATGATCAATGTCAACATATACAATAAAAGTCTCTAATTAAAGTCCCAAAAGATAATTACTATAGTAGCTACTCAACAGCAGCTCCAACCCAAGATCGGAATACCAACATTAGTCTCCAAAGTCCTCCAGGAATATGAAAAAAAAAAGTTTACATACATAGGGTGAGCATATAAATATACTTAGTAGGATCATATATAAGGTATCAAGTGCACATGTGGAAAGAGCATGCTAATTCACTAGTGAACAAACAAAAGAACCAATAATTACCTAAACAGGTCAACTAAACAATATTAGCCTCATTATGGCTCACTCACCAAATCATACATCCAATATAGTAACATAACATTGATAACATAATAAATTAAGGTGACCCACTATTGCTTCCCCACTGATTTGTTGCTCTCATGCCCCAACATCAAACATTTTTTTCTCTTATCCATTTTATATGTACCATATCACATAACATTGCATCATTGCCTTATCACATCATATCTCGCCCAAAGAAACCTAGGCCAACACATCACACCTTACCCAAAGACATATGGGTCAGCATATCACATCTCTCCCAAAGACACCTAGACCAACACATCACACCTCACCCGAGACACCTAGGTAGTCATTGCTGTTAAAGGAAGAGCGAGGAAGAGAGGTTATTTATCCACCAGTATCACCACCATCCTAGATGTTGGGGAAACACCTGAAACCCAAAACCTATGAGTGTTGGTAAGGTTATCCAACTTCGGTGTAGAACATATATAAATAACATAAAATACATGATACATAGGTATCACACATTACCCAACCTATGGGTTCACAACAACTTCACTAACATACACCACCACACCACCATTGCACCACACATCAACTCTCACAATTGTTGCCACCACTATATGCAACTCACCACATGACCACCACACAAACTACATATGACCACTTTCAATTACAAATTTCACCACATCTATTAGTTATCCATTTTAATTTTCATTTCACATCATGTTCATCTATTCAACCAATTCATTGAACCATTTACCACACATAAATTTTCATTTGATTATATTCAATTAACAACCCATTCATTTATTCATTTCATTCAGCATCATAATTTACTCCATTTCTAACCAAGAAACTAACACAACCATGCCACATAATAACTATCCCAACACACACAACCATCACCACAACACCTTGAATCCACCATTTTAATCATGCCACATTGACCAAGCCATATCACTACAAAAACCACACATCACAAATCCAAACCACATATCACAACACAACCACCACACACAATAGACACACATCATCGCCACTACGCACCACAACCATTGTTCACCATAACCTCACATCACAACCACTTTACACCATATCGCATAACTTACCACATTGCATTCATGTTAAACAACCACTACATCATGCCCCATAAGTCACACAAATTAGGTGGTCACCTCCATCACTGCACAACTGTCCAAACCACGCAAGGTAACACAACAAGCACAAACACGCAGAATAGAAACACATCCCATATTCCATAATTTATTCAGGGACTTTTATCACATTACCAGTTTATTTAGCATGGGTATTATAACACAAACCATATTCCATGGGAAACCAATTTATTAAATAGATATACATTCATTAATCTTTTATTTAGGGTGAAATTACACAAAAACATAGTAAGGGTCTCAGTACATATCATCTATAGTGCAAAAAGGACTCCCAGCAGCTGTTATTTTTAGTATTGGAAATACCAGTCATAAACACATTAGGAATAATATCAAAACATCCAAAACATGTGACTTATCCCCATACACATCAATTTTAGTTATTAAAATCAATTATCTTTATGTTTTCTAACCCTTAATATCCACCCAAAGGAAACAAAACCACACATACCACGTATAAATGGAGAGAACAAGGATCACTTACCTCAAATAATCTTTTTAATCTCACAACACACTACAGGGTGAAGAAGAAATATCTGGAAACCATGAACACACATGGAAACCTTGGATCAACCTGAACCACATCAAGGGATCATCAAAACATAGACTAAAACACACCCTGATCAAAAAAACACCGCCATAGAAAATCTCTGGGGGGGACACGAGGAAAAAATGGAGAAAGGGAGAATAAATTACCATTGATAATCAAAACACAACCACTGTAACCCAGGGATCAAGGTGAGAGAATACGGGTTGGAAGGTATCCTAAATTTTCCTAGGTTTCACCCAACACTGAGATAAAGAACAACTGAATAAAGGAAAACTCGGTCAAAGAAGGGTTATAAACAACCTATTAACCACCCCTTTTATGAAATAAATTAAAATTTATGATCTAAATCCCATGGGATCCATGGATTTAAATCTATAAAATCATATTTATCCTGTGAATCCCTTTTCCACTGAAATACATGGAACCTTGGACTGGATTAAACTTATTCCATAAATCCCCTCCTTGTAGTGTAAATCCATTTCAAACTTTATTCCTCACTGCATACAAGCTATAAAACACAAACAGAACAATCCATAAAACACACATTCATGATGTAAATCCCACTTTTACATCATGAATTTACCTACTACTACACAAACACAACTCTAACTCCTTCAGACCCTCCAAGACCTCCTCCAAACACTCTCCAACCACAAAACCAGCAAAGTAATGGGTTGGGAAATCATGATTTGTTACATTAGATACCTATCAAATGATTGTAACCCTCTAGAATAAAAACCAAACTTGATGAAAAGAAAGGGGTTTAAACAACCACCCCATGAGATACCTCTTAGGGTTCTTATTACACCTCAACACTATCACCATCCAAACACACCGAACTAAGATGTCTACAAACACACCACACAGCCACATCACCACCTCTCACCAGGCACAACACCACACTATCCAAAACTAGCCACTATCCACCTCCTTTCCACACAATCATCCATGTAAACATATTAAGCCCCACACAACCCAAACTAAAAACTACCATAGCCAACACACAGCACTACCCCAAGGACATAAGTCAAGGAATTCCATCTTCCATGTCAATATATTATCTTCTTAGGGTGGAACTGACTCACCCTCATGGTTTTCATTGTGTCATAATATAATTATTCTTGATTAGGAATCAGAATTTTTTTTCTTTATATGTCAGAAAATTTATCACACATCACAATAATAAGGAAACAACACATCACATAAAATATCAAGATCCAAACATCACATCATCAAAACAAAAAATAGAAAAGAAAAACACAAAATAGCTCTGGGTATTAGGAACACATCTACATATCTCACTCCCAGGTACTATCCTCTAGGCTACTATGACTCCACAACACAAGAATTGAGGGAATGTTTTATCCATGCAATACCTTCTCTCATCGTTACTAGATCTCTACCAATTACTCCATGAATGTCGTGTCTTCCTTGATATTCAAATCTCTATAGTCAATAAAGTGGGATTCATAATGAAGATATATATAAAGCTAGGATACATGGAAGACATCGTGGATCTTGTCTAATTGTAGTGTAAATTCTAACTGATACACCAACTTACCCCAACACCTCAAAAGGTCCAACAAACAAAGGAGAAAACTTACTTTCCTGCCAAACCTTCACTACTCGAATCAAGAAGAGACTCTCATGAACACATGGTATCTAATATCAAACTCCAAGGGCCTCCACCTACAATAATAATAGGCCTTTTGATGGTCTTGTTCCACCCTCATATTCTATCAAACCAACTAGATCTTCTCATTAATGATTTACACCACATCAGGACCAAGAACTACTGATTCCCCAACCTTCATCCAACACAACAGACAATGACATGACCGCCTATACAATGCCTCAAATAGATCCATGACAATAGATGAGTGATAGTTTTTGTTATAGGAAAAATCAATAAAAGTTAGGTGCTTTACCCACAATCCACTAATATCCAAGACATAAGCTCACAACATATCCTACAGTGTATGGGGTCTCTGCTCTATCTACCCATCTATCTGAGGGTGGAAAGCAGTGTTAAGGAACAAATGGGATCCTAAAGAATGTTGTAATCACCTCCATACTTGTGATAAAAAATTAGTATCCTAATCAGAGATGATGGTACTCATTACCATATAAATATTAACCACATCATCTATATACTAACTTTCTAAGATGTCCATGGTACTTGACTCATAGATCACCAAAAAATGAGCTAACTTTGTCAGTCGGTCCACTATCAACCAAACTACAACATAACCTCCCTGGTCCTGGGCTAACCCTATGATGAATTCCATAGATATTTCTTTTCATTTCCACTTAGGAATATCCATGTACTAAAAAAAACTTTGAGGAACATTGTGCATTTCTTTTAACTATTAACAAACCAGACACCTCACCATAAACTCTATCACTGATTATTTTATCCCTAACCACCAAAGATGAATCCTCAAGCCATGATATATATTTTTCACATTGGGGTGTATTACTAAATTTGATCTTTGAAATTTACAGAGAACTCCATCATGCATCACCTTTGGAACAAACAACCTCCCCTGGAATAACATCCAATTCTGATCATCCTATGACCATCCCTTAGGGGTATCATTATGGCCAACATAGCCACAAAAAACCTCTACCGATGAGTCTACCTATTGAGACTCCTCTACCTACCACATTAAGGATTACTCCATGGTCATATAATAAAGGCAACCATGACCACTTTTATCTCTAGTGTCAAGATGCATTGTTGCAAGATCCTCCGACCCTTTCCAAATATCTACATACTTCTAAGCCTCATTACCTTAGGAATTTCGACTCAAAACATCAGAAATTGCATTCCCCTTTACTAGGGTGTAATAGATCTCAAAATTGTAATATTGGAGAAACTTCATCCACCTCCACTGGATTAAATTTATATCCCACTAAGAAAAAACATATTTTATGCTCTTGTGGTCCATGAAATCCATAAATAACTCATAGATGAGGTAATGCCACCACAAATTAAGTGAAAACACAACTATTTCCAACTCTAGATCATGGGTGGCATAGTTATGCTAATGGAAACATAACTGACTAGACCCATCAGATATCACCTCCCTTTATTACATCAACATGCATACCAATTCGAGATGGGATGCGTCATGGAAAACATCAAATAATATATCCTCATCAGGAAACCAAATCACTAGAGCACTGAAATATTTCTTCTTTAGATAGCTGAACATTATCTGGAACATATCAATCCACACAAAATCCTGGTTATTCCTAGTCAAATCCATCAATGGGACTGAAACCTGAGATAAATCATACACAAACCTTTAATAATAACTGTCCAAACTAAGAAAATTGAATACCTATACCATGTTATTAGGTTTCACCCAAGAAAAAAATATATCAACATTTGATGAATCCATATCCACGCGTTGTTGTGATAGAACATGTCTAAGTAAATACACCTACTTCATCTAGAACTTTCACTTGGATAGCTTTCCATAGACCTGGTGGTGTCAAAAGACCTGAAAAACAACTCTGATATGATAAACATGCTCCTATTATAACTTTTATTAGATCAAGATATCATTGATGAACATGATAATTAAATGGTTTAGGAAGTCATGGATTATAGAGTTCATGAGACCCATGAATACGGCTAGTGTTTTTGCGACACTGAACGACATGACCATGAACTTGAAGTTCCCATACCTAAACCTGAAGGTTGTCTTCAAAATATCATCTTTCTTTTCCCTAAACTGGTGATATCCTAATAATATGTCGATCTTAGAAAACCAACTAGACCATCCCAATTGGTTGAAAATATCATAAATCCTTGAAAGTGGGTAATAGTTTTTTACTGTTACCTGATTTAACCTTCATTAGTCTATGCACAACTTTAGGCCACCATCCACCTTCTTGGAAAACAACACTGAAGCGCCCAAGGAGACACACTAGGTTAGATGAAACCCAACTACATTAGATCATCCACCTATATCCTCAACTCTCACAACTCCATAGGTGTAATTTGATAGGGAGTCATCGAAATCATAGATACACCTAGTTGTAATTCTATCTCAAACTCAACATCATGTTGAGGGGGTAGTACCATAATATCATCTGGAAAAACATATAGGAACTATTCTATAACATTGGGAACATACTCTACCAAAGAATCCACTAACATCTCCACTAACTGAGATAAAAGAGGCTCCACTTTCCTATCACCAATCTGATAACCTTTCTCTCTGAAAAATGTCACTCGTTGGCCCTCCATATCTAAAAATGAAAGTCTTTTTTGGAAGAAGTTGATTAATACATGCATGGAATACATATAATACATGCTGAGGATAAAATAATATGATTTTATCTATAATAAGAAGTCTCCCACTGACTAGTGTTTCTCCATCACCAGCCTATATTCCCATCACACATCAAACAAAATAGCCTAAACTCTAACTATGGTAGATAAATCCAGGGGAACTGGAATTATCTCCACATCTAGTCCCAACATATATACCAAAGTGAGGGAGACAAAGGAGTGTGAGGCTCCTAAATCAAACAAATCACAAACAAGAGCAGATGATAAACTAATCATACATCAGGAAAATCCTAAATCTACTAGTGTCAGCACCTCTAACATGTGTATCTAACCATGATCATCTCATATTCCTCTATTATATCAGCATACATGACCACGCATTGGTCTAGGTCCTTTTGTATGGGGACCATCATGAGGATTCCCTTTTCCAACACTATATTTCCTTAGCTGATTAATAAATATTGGTGTTCCTTTACACTGAAACTGCCTCTAAGGCAACTACTACTACTACCAAAAAGGTTTTTTGAACACCCATATGATAATATCCTCACTAAGTAGTCATACACTAATCCTATAGGTGACCATGTCCTCTAAAAACATAACATGAAAACAGAAATCCATTGGTATGTGATCGAGAGCCACCTACCCTAGGAGAACAAAAGGAGATATGTTGAGGTTGGTTCCCCATTAGTTGGAAACCTAACTACCTAAACACACAAGACCCACTGCCTAAATCCCTACTCCTTGAAATTCCATGTTAACCACTCTCTTGAAACTCAACTTATAAAGAAATTGTTCGCTCAATAACCTCAGCCTTTTTTTCATCTCTAGATACATAGAGAGTGTAAATAGAGTGACTGCATACCTGGTCACTAGGTGAAAATCCTCCTCCATATGCCATACTCTAGACTCGTTATTTGGAAAAACATCTGGAAAAAAGTGCATGAGGTCCTTGAACCTGATCCCAAGTACCTGCACACCCAGGATCCCCTACTGAAGGGAGAATAGATCCAACCTATTGGCTACCATTATCATCGA
This sequence comes from Viscum album, assembly GCA_963277665.1. Taxonomy (NCBI): domain Eukaryota; kingdom Viridiplantae; phylum Streptophyta; class Magnoliopsida; order Santalales; family Viscaceae; genus Viscum; species Viscum album. Next base: position 116,235,547 of record OY728157.1, on the reverse strand, counting down.
TGATAGGAATTTCAATAGTAACTCCCTATAAAATTTTATCCACAACACATTATCCCCCTTATGATCACTAAGAAACAACATACACAATTTATGTGTATCTCCCCACAACTAACTGACCACCAACGACACCCAGATCTCATCCCATTCTTAGATCAGACCAAAAGAAATATTAATATTCTCTAACTAATGCTCTATCTCAAGATCAGAGATACTCCCCTTGTGCTTTCCCAAACTCTACCACAGATAGGTATGTAAGGACATATTTCATGCCTCATCCTCCTTTTTTGGGTCAACCCTTTAACGATCAACCAAATAATCCTATTGAACCTCACATGTGTCAACCACTCAAAAATGATGATCGAGATCCATTCCTGAAAATCAAGGAGGACATTCTAATCCTGATATCATATAATTTTACCAAATCTCATTTTATTCATTCATTTTATTTTCTAACAACATACCAATTCAAACACAAACACAATCAGTCATGATGTTTGTACCTCTCCTAGGTCTCTAACCTACAAATAGATCCACCTGATTTGACCATTAAATAAGATCATAGTTCATTCACTAGATCATGGGGGTCCTTAAAATCCCATTTCTTGGATGGTATCTCTAGCCCATGTCACACACTAAGTATAACTAGAAATGTTTCCCTAACAACCCATGTAATTCTCATAGTGCCTAACTCCAAAATTCACCCTATCTCTCAACAAAAACCTTTGAAACCACTCTTTAATGACCCCATCCCTCTAAGGATACCTCTCTTGAGCTGGCAGTGAAGGAAGAGAGATAATGACCCCTGATTCCCACCTCCAATAGGCTTCGGGTTGTTGAAAATCACTAAGGGTATAAAAATCTCACAAATAGGAGGCATTACCCTCTAAAGCAAATAGAATCATGAGATAAGATAAATATCCACAAAGAAACTCCAATATATAATATAAAAATAAACCTAAAATCATCCCATAATTCATGATAAATTTTAATGGATATAATAAAATTCTCCAAGTAAAGTACCAAAAGACAAATCTTATAGTAGCGACTCAATGGAAGCTCTAACCTAAGCTAGTAATTCCATGATCAATCCCCAAATTTCTCCTATAAACCTAAAAAATAGTTTTTATATATAGGGTTAGAATAAAAATATACTCATTAGGATCATACCCAATGTCTCAATTCCATATGGGGAAAGTTCAGGCTAATGTTATAGTGAACAAACAATAGAACCAGCAAGTACCTAAACAGATCAACTAACTAATCTTAGCCTCATTATGGATCACTCTCCAAATCATGCATCCAATATAGTAACATAATATCAAGAACATTATAAATCAAGGTATCTACTGCTTCCCCACTGATTTTACACTCTCATTCCCCAACGTCGAATGTCTTTTGATTCCATTCCTTCTATACATACCACATCACATCACATCGCATCACCACCTCATCACATCATATATCACCTAAAGTCATTGGATACAACACATCAAACCTCGTCTGAAGATACCTAGTAAAACATATCTTACCTTTCTTGAAGACACCTGGGCCAACACATCACACCTCGCCTGAAGACACCTAGGTCAAAACTGTTGATGAAGAAAGATTAGGGGATAGGGGGTAGCCATCCATCTATAACACCATCATCCTGGATATTGGGGAAAATACCTAAAACCCAAAAACTCTAATCATTGGTAAGGTTATCCAAATCTGGTGTGGCGTGTATAGAAATAACATGAAATACATGATACATAGGTAGCACACATTACCCAACTTGTGGGTTTAGAACAACTGCATTGACATACATCTACATACCACCATTTCACCACATGTCAACTGTCACAACCACTTCCCCCACTATATGAAACCTACCACACAAACCACACATACCCAATTTCAATTATAGGTTTCACAACATTTATTTGTTAGCCATTTAAATTCTCATTTCATATCACATTCATCTATTCAAATAATTTATTAATCCATTTACCACATGTCAATTTTCATGCCATTATATTCAATTACCAACCCATTCATTTATTAATTTCATTCAGTGTTGTAATTTGTTCCATTGCTAATCGGGTAACTAACACAACCACTCCACAAGACAACTATCCAAACACATACAATCATCACCAAAATACCTTGTATCCACCATTTTGATATTTCCACGTCAACCAATCCATCTCACCACAACATCTACACATCACACATATCAACCACATCTCACAACATAGTTACTGCACATAACAACCACACATCACCACCACACATCATCACCATTGTGCACCACAACCTCATATCACAACCATTGTGCATCACATCATACAACTTCCCACACCATATCCATGAAAAATAACCACCACATCATAGCCCCACACATCACATGACCCAGATGGTCACCTCTATCATTGTATGATAGCCCAAACCACTCAGGGTAAAATAACAAGCACAAACACACACAACAACAACACATCTTGTCTTCCACAATTTATTCAAAGGCTTTTGTCACATTACCAATTTATTTTGAATAATTATTATCACATAAACCAAATTCCATGGGAAACTAATTTATTATTCAAATATATACTAATTAACCATTTATTCTAGGTGCGATCACACAAAAACATAGAAAGGGCCTCAACACATATCATTTACAATGAAAATCAGGCTCCCAACAGTTGTTATTTTCAGTATTGGAAATATCAGTCATAAACACATCATCAAAAATATCAGAACAAACTAAACATGTGATTTCTCCCTATCCCTATCAATTTTAGTTATGCCAATTAATTATAATTATTTTCTATGACCCTTAATATCAACCCAAAGGAAACAAAAACCATGCAATCCACACAAATATAATGTATAAAGGGAGAGAACGAGGAACGCCTACCTAAAATAATATTTTTGATCTCACTGTAAACCATAAGGAAATGAAAAAATAGTTGGAAACAACAACCACACATAGAAACCCTAGATCAACCTAAGCCGCATCAAGGGATCATCAAAACACAGCCCAAAACACACCCTGATTGAAATAAAACTACCATAGAGAATCTCTGGGAGAAGGAAACAAGGAAACAACAGTGAAAGGGGGAATAACTTACTACTGATCACTCAAAAAAACTATTAAAACCTAAGGATCAAGGTGAGGGAAGATGGGCTAGAAGGTCTCCAAAATTCAACTAGGTTTTCCCCAAAACTGAGATAAATAGTGTCTAAATGAAGGAAAATTCAGCCAAATAAGGGTTATAAACAACCTGGGAGCCACCCCTTTTACGATGTAAATTACAAATTTATGATGTAAATTCCATGGGATTAATGGATTTCAAGCCATAAAACTAGATTTAGGTTATGAATCCATTTTCCGCTGAAAAACATAGTGCCTCAGGCTAGATTAAACTTAAATTTTAAATACCCTCCTTACAGTATAAACCCATTTCATACTTTTTATCTCTCTCCATATAAGTTATAAACCAAAAATAGCACAAGCTGTAAAATATACATTCACAACGTAAATCTCACTTTTACATCATGATTTTACTTACTACTAAATAACTGCAACTCCAACTCCTTCATACCCTTTGGTACCTCATCCAAACACTATATAACCACAAAAATAGCAAATTAATGGGCTAGTAAATTATGGGTCATTACACGGGTACCTCTTAATCACGTTCAGGTTAGGTTTGGGTATTAAATCCAATAACCAATTATTAATAAATTTAAGTTTATGAATTATTTATAGGTTACCTGAACCTGAGTGTGTGTGTGTTTTTTTATTTTTTAAACATAGAGAAGATCATGTGAGATAGGGGATGTCGCTATTTGGATTAGTGTGAGGGGAAGATTTCTTATGTTGTTTAAGAGGATCATATATAGAACTAGTTGGAAATGAAAACTATATTGGGTGATACTAGAAGGGGATAATAATATATTATTTTCTTGGTAAAATGGAACTAATTACATTTTCATGGGGACTTGTACTTAACAATATGGGCGCACCCATCAAAAACCCCAATCATAACATTATAAAGTATTATGACTATTTCATAGTGTTATAAAATATATTATCACCTATATACAAATTGAGTTTTATCTAAAATAAACATTATATAAATTAATAATTTAAAAATTAAATGAGTATTTAAAAGGTTTTTTATTTTAAACATGTATGAAATTTATAGTTCGAGTTCATATTTGGGTATTCTTAAATGGGTATTGAGCAGGTTTGGGTATCATATTTTTTAATCAGGTTTAGGTCTATGTACCCTCATTTTCATGGGTACCCAACCCATTTTTATCACCACTACTCTCAAGTTACCTAGTACTCATGTATAATTATGTTTCGTGACCTAGTTAAGGGCAAAGTCACCACTTCTATCAATGGTTAAGCTAGTAGAGCTCAGTTGGAGTTGGGAGATGAGATCAGACAAGGACTTGAGACTAGTTTGTGGATATCTCTAGTATTGGTTACTTTTTGTACCCTAATATATATGATCTAACCATATGAGATCTTATTATGACTTTTGAGACTCATATTACATTTATTATAACATGGTATTTTTATTTAATTTTGGTCAGAACTTAACTGTGATGCTTATTTTTCATGTTGTAATTATACTGTGATGTATTTTTCTGGGTATTTCTTCCACTATATTTTATGGTTTTCTATGTATAATGGGATATTATCCCCACCAATTTCCTATCGACCATCATCTATAGTCAGTGGTCTTTGGAATACATAGAGACACGCTTTAGGTCTGTGGTATGTGGTTCTGTCAGGATGGAGGTGAACCAAATCAGGGATGTTTCACATAGTTAGACTAAAAAATATTTGGGACGTCATTTGAAACAACCCCAACTCCATTACTCTAGATCTAGTGGAAATTTTATTACATTGGTACATGGATCAGTAACTTTCCCACATGCGTCATTAAATTCACACGGGCTAAGATCGTATTTGAATTTATAGTCCCAAAATACACTTACTACAAGGATGTAGTAAAGTGTTAGTGTGGGGTAGATCCCATGAGAACTACTGGAAGGTCAGTGGACAATCAAAAAAACCCTTAAGAAGTATTCCTTACTTTCACTCTTTAGGTTTGGTTTTAACTAAGACTATGTAGTTTTGAGATTTAAGGAAAATATTAATGGAAGGGGTTATGGTCAAATTCAGGTATGTTGGAAAAAGATAATCATATATTTAACTTTGGAATAGTTCTATGGCTTAATCTATGAAATGATTCAAAATACACCAATTGGTTTTGCTAAAACCAATTAGATCTACCTATGTTACAACTATCTCATGGTCAAGGTATACCTGACAACCTAAGTGCATTATTATTGTATTCTAGGGAGAAAGTTTCACAGGCTAATGGCCATATTCCTGATCAACTCCAATTAGGTTAGGTTCATTCAATTGCACTTCCCACAGTCAAGTTTGTGTGAAAGAATGTGATGAAAAATTATTATTAACCAAATTACCAGTCATAGGGTTATCAAGGTTAAATCTAAAGATTTATTAATTTTATAAACACCCTTACTCCCGATCCCTAACCTTAGGTGGATTAGTCATGCATTGCGGTGATAATAAAAAGCAATTGAATATTAAGGATTAAACAAGAATCAATTTTAAAAAATTTAAAGTAATGAAAATCTTTCTACAACCTAAATTCTTAAAAAAATAATAAAGTATGACAAACTTAATAAGAATAAAGAAAACATTGAAGAACAATTCAATATTTGAAGAATAATGACGTGTATAATTTAAAAAACATCATAAATGAAAGAGGTATTTCAATGGATGAAGAATGGGTGAAGAATGATTAAAAAATCACAAAGATTCAATAAAACAATGAAAGGAATAAAATAAATCTCATTTATAATTAAAACGAATGAATACATTGGATAAAAAATGATAGAAACTGAAATAGTGTGAAGCTCTAGTGTGAAATGGAGAGATGTAAATATTAATAGGCCTAATAATTACATGGAATGAAATTATTACATATCATGTACTAGATTAAGTAACTTTAGTCCCAACATCTACACATCATGTAAGTTGGTTGCACACTGTGTATTTGAGATCCACTCTTCCTGCTGAAGAATCCATTCGTATCTTTGACCAGTCGAGCCTTTGAAACTTGTACGTTGTGCTATCTCTACATGTTGTGTATTCATTTCACTTTTAGTGGGATCAGATGTTGTGTGATTTCTTCATGTCATGCAAGAGCTTCAAAAGTTAGCCAGTGGCCTTGTAGGTATGTTGTGAATGAGGTCTACATGTCATGTATGTGATATACAGTGTGTAAAACTTGTTTTGTAACTTGTTTAGCATTTATTCTGTTAAGTCCAGAATTCATAATTCGTACGAAAAAAAACAAAATACAATGCATTATCGAATAAATCAATAATAATAATTAAAAAAATGTATCCAAAATGTATATATAAATTCATCTAATCAAATTCTCCCACAGTTGAACAATTACTTATCCTTAAGAAAAAAATAATCTCAATAGGGATTCCAAAAGAAACAATTTTTAAAATAGAAAACATGCATTACAACCAGGAAAATAAAATTAAGTGTAAGCAGAAAAAGGTAGTCCTCTAGAATCAATCTTGTAGATAAAATCAGTCATGTATCATATTTCAGTTTTTTATCTAGATTTTTTATTCTTTTAACTATAATTTCATAACTATTTATTAAATTATATACCCATTTTTGAAATTTATCTCACAATAAATTTTCTCTCATCACTCAAGGTAAAAATGTAACTGGAGTTATACTTATACCTTGAATACATGTTCATAACCATAGGATTGAATTGGTTCTATCATCTTTACTTCAAAAAGAAAAATACAAAAATAATCATGAGGGATTCAAAAAAAAGGGTTCAAATGACTCTGAGGATGAGGGAAGGTGGGTATAAAGTGAAAATAAAGCTCCAAATGAGGGTAATATCTAAATTATAATGCATGATAAACATAAAAAAAGTAATGAAGTGACTTATACAGGATAAAATGGTGTCCATTCTCTAAAAAAAATCAAGCAGATCTATGATTATATTAAGTATGTATCAAAAATGTACCATGTTCCTTTCTTTTTTCTTTTCTTTTTATTTATTTTTTAAAATTCATGTTCAGGCCAGATCTCACATCTATCCCCTAACCACATATGATCCATCATAGGATTCATCGGTCTAGAAATGGTTATTTTTTACCTTCCTAATACACAACCCAATATCTTTTTCTTTCTTTTTATTTTTAAATATTTTTTAAAAAATGAACAGGGTAGGTATAAAATTCCAAGATTAAAAATGGGTCCCATCATATCAGTAGTGAAAGTTCCATAGTAAATCTCCTCAAAAATAACATCTTGTGTCTATCAGTAGTGAAAATTCCCCCACACTTATTCAAAATATAATCATGCATAATACAAAGAGAAGGTTAGGAAGGGATAATTGATTTGAAATGGATCCATCCTAAAAATTTTATTCATGTAAACTATGGGATAAAGAAGGAAATATATAAGTTGGGCCTCAAGAAATAATGGCTCAACAAATATTTCCTCAATCATATTAAAATTGTATTTGTTCACCCATAGCCTCATTAAGATCTCAATACAAGTTCTTATAGGTTTATATGCCACGGGTGTCTCTTAGAAAATATGATCATAAAAAAATATGAGATTGTGGGTCCAGAACTCCTCTCAGGAATGGGAGTATATAAAAATAATTATCAATCACTCAAGATATAAAATCAAGTGGAAAGTCAATAAAAATAAATTTCAAAAAATTTGAATTTGAATTAAATTAATAAAATCAGAAATCATTCTAAAAAACTAAAAAGGATTAAAACATGGAATTTAACAATTTCCAACCTAACATTGTCTTTTATTTAAATGGATATAATTAGTTTTTAGGTTTAAAGCATGCTTTCAATGAAAAATGTCTCCTAAATAGGTGAAAACAAGAAATAATCCAAGTGTATCAACAGTAAATCTCATGAAATAATCCCCCAAAATTAAAATGATGCAGTGTCTGCACTATCTTGGAAAATATTTTGGGAGGGATATCACATGTATCATAGAAAAAATTAAATGGAATCTTTAAAATTGAATTTAGGGAATCAAGAGCTCCCTGTGATGAGTTTCATTCCATGTGGAAACTTTGTGGATGATGATTTCAAATTGGGATGTCGGCATAATTTTTTAGAAATAAAAAACCTACACCAGATAAAACATTAGTCCAAATGGTTTAAATATGATGAAATCAGTGAAATGGGAAGGTGAACATAGTGAATAGTGATGAAAAACAGCTCAGATACATGCAGATATATGGATACAGTGAAGTTCAAATATGGCATATGAATAAAAAATATACTAAATTGAAAACAAAAATCCTAAGTACAAGATTGAAAATAAAGAAAATAAATCAAATATTTTTTCCTCCCATAAATCTCTAACAACAACATCATCATCTAGACTCGTTTTTGTTCAGGTAAATTTAAGAGTGATGAAGCACCCATCTTGGAAGGGTTCTAGGTAAATTTCCAATATTTTCCCATTAACCTTGAATGGTGGTTCTTTTCCTTTAGGAATATTGATTTCTCCATAAGGGAAAACCTTAATAACTTGGTAAGGACCCACCCATTGAGATTTCAACTTTCTAGGAAATAATTTTAATCAAGAATTGAATAACATAAATTTATCCCCAAGAATGAATATTCGACATGTGATTTGATTTTAATGCCACTTCTTTGTCTTTTCTTTAAAAATTATGTCATTTTCATAGGCATACTTCCTTATTTATTATAGATCATATATTTCAAGAATTCAGACCTCACTGGATTTCTGAGCATCCATGTTCATTTTTTTAATTACCCAAAAATATTTTTACTCTAATTCCACTAGTAGGCGGCATGGATTTACATACACCAATTGGAATGGAGTAGGGTCAATGGCTATTTTGTAGGGAGTACTGGTGTTATATTGAATTCCATATTTTTCAAGTAGGACTTTCATAGTGGTATTGGTAAAATTAGTTCCTTGATCACTAATGAGTAATCAGGGAAATATGAATCTAGAAAAGATATTTTTCTTTAAAAAGTTCATTACCACTTTTGTTGTGTCATGAGTAGTGGATTTGGATTTAATCCATTTTGAGACTTAGTAAACACCGACTAGGATATAAAACTTACCAAGATAATTAGGAAATGGTCCCATGAAATCAATTCCCCATACTTCAAAGAGTTTAACTTCTAGGATGGTATTTTTGGGAATTTATTTTCTTTTTCTATGGTCCCTATTTTTTGGAATAGATCATAGGTTTAACAAAATTTCCTTGAATCTTGATTAAGTATGGTCCCAAATAGCCTTCTATAAATGATTTTAATTGTGGTATATTTAGGTCCATGATACCCTCCTTTTGGTGACGTATGACACATGTTAAGAACACTTTTTTGTTTATATTTTGGGATGTAGCACCACATTAAGCCATCATCACAACACTTAAAAATTAGCGGCTCATCCCAATAGTAATGTGAGGCTTCAACTAAAAATATCATCCTTTATTGAAAGGTAAATTCATGGTAGAGAGATCTCATGGAAAGATAATTTTCAATATCTAAAAACCCCGGTCAATCTTGGTCATTTATCATGAGAAGGGTCTCATTGGGGAAATCATCCTTGATATCAATATTAATGTCATATTTGATGTTGAGAAGTGGGGGTCTAGATAAATTTTTCATGGTGACATTATTAGTTCCTTTTGTGTACTTTATTATGATGTAAAACTCTTGCATCGGTAGGATCCATGGTATTAGATGTGGTTTGGAATCCTTTTTGTTTAGTATATATTTAAGTGTTTAATGATCAATCTCAACCACTACTTTAGATAGTATAAGGTATGATCAAAACTTTTCAAAAGAAAAGATGACTGTCAAAAGTTCCTTTTCAATAGTCATATAATTTACCTGAGCATCATTCAATGTGTGATTAGCATAGTAAATGGGACAAAAGATATTTTTGAATCATTTTCATAAGATAGAAACAACAACAAACTCTCTTGTGTCACACATCAATTCGCATTCCTTGGTCTAATTTGGTGAAATTATGATAGGAGTGGCCACTAGACTATTATTTAGGGTATGGAAGGCCCATCAGCACTCTTTGGTGAACTCAAAAATAGTGTCTTTCAACAATAAGTGTGTCAAGTAGTGGGATAATTCCAAAAAAAAATTAATGAAGTGGTGGTAGAATCCTGTGTGGACTATAAAGATACTTATTTCATTCACTATTATAGGTTTATGTAAGGCATTTTTCTTCACGGGGTTTCAAGACTAGCTCTAAATTGCTCGAGCACACATTTAAGGATATTCAATAAATTGAAAATTCATCCATAAAGATTTCTAGTAATTCCTCCACCATATCATGGAATATATGTGTCATGCACCATTGAAATATTTGTGGTTAATTATGCATACCAAATGAAATACATCTATAAGAAAAGATTTTGAAGGGACAAGTGAACATAGTTTTGGAGTGTTTGTCTGGATTGACTACAATTTGATTTTGACCTGAATATTCATCTAGGAGACAATAGAATTTGTGTTATTATAGTCTTTCCATCATTTGATTAATAAAGGGTATTGGAAAATGTTATTTTTAGGTTTCAATATTGAGGTTTCTATAATCGATGCATACTCATAATCTAGTGATGGTTCGAGTAAAGATCAACTCATTTTCATAATTTTTAAGTTTCCCTTCTTTGGAACAACTTACAGAGGACTCACCCATTCATTATCATATATTGAAAATGTTATTCTAGAATCTATAACTTTCATTAATTCTTTATTAACCACCATTTTCATTGTTGGGTAAAGTTTCCTTTGGGGTTGGAATTTGGTTTTATCACCTTCTTATAATGAAATTTGGTGGGTATAGATTATAGGGATGATCCCCTTAAGGTCAGCCACTCCCTAGGCTATTGAGTTTTTATGCATTTTTAGGACTTCATTTAACTTGTCCTCCTATTTCTAGGTCATATGTGAGCTAATAATAACTGGAAATTTTTCTTCATTATCAAGGAATGAGTACTTGATTATGCTTGGAAAAGGTTTTAATTCCAATGATGGTGGTATAATGATAGAAGGTATGAATGGTGGGATAGTGTCCCTTATCAATGGTTCAAAGTAGTTTGTATTCTCATGATCACTTTCCTCGTCTTAATTAGGGGGTAAGGTCTCCCTTTCATCCTCAATGGTCATAAACTCATATCCTTAATCAATATGAAAGATGTATTAATATTCAAAAGAATCATTACCTTGATTGGAATACTTTTCTAGGTCAAACAAAACTTGTTCATATCCAACTCTAAATATCAATCTTCCTTGGTTAACATCTATTAAATCCTTACCAGTATATAAAAATGGTCTTCCTATAATAATTGTAATGAATCCTTCTTCCATGTCTAAAATTATTAAATCTATAGGAAAAATAAACTTGCCAACTTTAACTAAGATATCCTCAAGAAGTCCTTAAGGATACTTGACTGATAGGTCATCCAGTTGAAGTGCCACTCTTTTCAGTTTTAATTGTTAGAGCCATAGATTATTGAAGATACTCATAAGAATGATATTTATGCTCACTCCTAGATTGCATAATACTCTTCCAAATTTTCATTCCCTTGTGGTACAAGGGATTGAGAAACTGCTAGGGTGTCACATATTTGATGGAAACTTTATCTGAAAAATGGTAGAGAATTCTTCATTTAGGGAGATGACTTTTAGGTCTTCTATATTTCTCTTATTGGAGAGAAGTTCCTTTATGAATTCTTTATAATCATGCATTTGGGCAATGGTTTCAGTTAATGGGATGTTGAAATGAAATTGCTTTAACATTACTATAAACTTTTTCTTTTGTTCCTTGATTTTTCCTTACCTCATTCTTTATGGGAATGGTAGAGGGGGTTTGTATGTTGGTGGTCTTACATAAACTTCTTCATTTTCAGGGTTCTCTTCTATTGGTGTTTTTTTAGTTGCTTATGATTCTGGACTCATTCCTTTAACCACTTCCTTTGTTTTATTATTTTCATCTTCATCAATGTCAATCACTTGTTTCCCAGGTTTCTCTAGCTTCTCTTCCTCATATTTTCATGGTTGTTGAAAGTCTAGTATTTTTTCACTCCTAAGAACCACTTCATTTGATTCTTCTCTCAGGTGTGTTAAAGTGTTATTAGGTAATGTACCTGGTAGTTAATTTGATAAAAAAAATTGAAATTTGACCTATCTTGTGATCAATATTTCACATGGATTCTCTTTGGTTTTGCATTTCCTTTTCTTGGGTTTTCATCCTTTGGTATGATTTCTACATGAAGTAAGCAAGTAAGTTTTAAATATTGGTTTTCAGAGTTTGGGCTTGTTGGGGTGGTTTTAGTGGATCTTGTTAATAATGTTACTATTGTGTTGGTGGAAACTTATGAGATATAGGAAAAATTTGTTATAATTACTATTGAGGTCTAGGAGATGGACCTTGTAGTGGGTTCCTAGGTTGTCCCAGATTTCTGTGTGGCATATTTCCACTCCTCTGTAAAAAGTAACCTTTACTTTGCTATGGTTGTTGAGTCTGCCTTTGTTGGTAGTTTTATTATTGATATTGTTTGGGTTGTTGGTATTCTTGTCCTTATTGATTGTAATTTATATAATTATAGTATTGATCGTGTGGTTCTTCCATCCCTTCCCTACAATATTGGTAAAAATGTGGGCCTCCACACATCATGTAGGATTTAATTTCGATGACTGGAGCAGGAGGGGGTGGTGGTGTAGTAGGTAACTAGAATTATTCTAGTTTCTTGGTTAGATCCTCTACTTGAGAAGTGAGGTAAGTAGTCTCTTCAAACTAATGGATTTTTTATTGATGCGGTCCTCTGTCACTTTTTTACATAGTAGAATTGTGAGAGACTTCATCTAAAATTGCTTGGCCTACTTCTAGTGTCTTGAACATTAATTTGCCATTAGCAACGATGCCTACCACACTACGTGCATCCAGTTGAATTCTCTAATATAAATTTTAAAAGTTTAATCCATACATCTAGTTTTTGATGTGGGAACTTTCAAGTAAGCTCCTTGAATATATCTCTTACTTCCTATGATGGTTCTCCATCAACCTGGGAGAAGTTTTGAATTTCATTTCAGAGCTTCCAATTCTAGATTGGTGGGAAGTACTTGTCAAGAAATTTATTTTCTAATTAATTCCAAGTCACGATTGACTTGGGAGCTTTACTTTTTTACCAATCCTTTGATCTATGACACAATTAGAAAGTGAAGACTCTTGGTTGAATGGCGTATGATGATACTCTTTGGTTGAGAAAGGTATCACAAACCTCAAGAAAGTTTGAAATTTTATTGTGGGGGTCTTTTATTTGAATCCCATTGAATTTCCCCATATTATGGATCATGTGAATGAGTCCAGGCTTAATTTCAAAAAAAATCACCTGAATTGGTGGGCACACAAAGTTGAACATAGCACCACTAATGGATGGTAAACTATAGTCTATAATGGGGATCTCATGTAGCACTGGTAACTCACCTTGATTGGAAGGTGGTGCCTATTGGGGGTCTTGAAGGTGTGGTAGTTCAAGATTGTTACGCTCAGCCATTTTGAAGTGGGGGTGTGCAGTGATGGTTCTATCGATCTCGGGACTGAAGAGAATTTATTGTTGTGCATCCAGGCTTCTTAAGTGAGTTAAGGGCCCCTGGAACATGCGCTCAACAAGAGGAAAATAAAGATAGAGAAATAGAGAGGACACATGTGTTCCTAAAGTATAAAAAAGGAAAATGGAAAATGGGAAGGAAAAGAAGAAAGGGGTGAGGTAATTTGGGGTTCGATCTCAAGGTCATTGTGCCTGAGCAACAACACTCCCCATAAATGGCGTCAAAATTTGACTCTCCCGCACACGTCGTTGAATTTTCACGAGCTGGTATTAGATTAGAATTTATAGTCCCAAACTATACTTACTACAAGGTGTAGTAAATTGGTAGTGTGTGGTTGATCCCATGAGAACTATTGTTAAGTCAGCATCCAATCGAGCAAAACCCATAATAAGGACTCTTCACTTTTACTCTTTAGGTTTGGTTTTAAGTAAGACTATGTAGTTTTTAGTTTTGAGGTGGATATTAAAGGAAGGGATCAAGGTAAATTTTAGGGCCCTTGTAAAAATATAATACTATATTTAACTTTGTAATAGTCCTATGGCTTAGGTTGTGAAGCAGTGAAAAAGAAACCAATTGGTTTTGGTCAAACCAATCGGATCTACCTATACTAAAATTATCTCAGGGTGAGGATATTTCTAAAAACCTAAGTTAATTACACTTGGATTCTATTCTAAAAGCATCATAGGATAATGTTCATAGTCCTTATCAAATCCAATTAGGTTAAGTTCATTCAATTTCACTTCTCGTGGTCAATTTTGTGCTAAATAATGTGATGAACAATTATTATTAACCTAATTACTAGCCATAGGGTTACAAAGGTTCAATATAAAGATTCATTAGGATTGGAAACACCCCTACTCTCAACCCCTAACCCAAGTTTTATTAGTCGCACATGGTGGTGATGATCAAAAGAAAGGAAATATTAATCATGTTGTTCATAACCATAAAAAAATTCAAAAGAAACAATCCAGGATTAAATAATCAATAATCAATGTTAAACAATTTAAAGAAAAGAAAATATTCCTATAAACTAACTTCTCACGATGAAACGATGAAGAATGAGTAATCCAAAATCCAAAAAAATAAGAAACATTGAATAACTTATTGTGAATAAAGAAAATGTTGAATAATGATTTAATATTTGACGAATAATGGTGTGCGGTGTTCAAACGGACGTCAAAAATGAAAGAAGTGTTTAAATGGATGAATAACGGGTGAGGAATGATTAAAAAACATAAAGATTAAATAAAACAATGAAAGGAATGAAATAAATATGATTTATAATGAAAATATATGAATACATCAGATGGAAAATGAGAGAAAATAAAATAGTGAAAAGCTATGGTGCATGGAGGAGTACTGGAAATATTAATAGGCCCAAGGAGTACATAGAGTGCAAGTCATGTGTGTCATGTACTAGAGAATTCAGTCCCGACATCTGCATGTCATTCAAGTCATACACATCATTTACTAGATTAAATGACTTTAGTACTGACATCTACACATCATGTAAGTTGGTTGCACACTGTGTATTTGAGATCTACTCTTCCCACTAAAGAATTTGTTTGTGTCTTTGACCAAGAGAGCCTTTAAATATTGCATGTCGTGTATTCATTTCACTTTTAGAGGGATTCTGATTTTTGAACATTGAACATCATGTAATTGATTTACATAATGTGTAATGTATTCTCATCATGAAAGTGCTTCATGGGTTGGTATTTATCATTACAGATATGTTGTGAATGAGTTTTACACATCATGTATGTGATACACGACGTGTAAAGCCTGTTTTTTGTACATTTTCATCATTTATTCTATTAAGTCCAGAATTCCTAATTCCTATGAAAAAAATAAAACCGAGTGCATTTTCAAATAAATAAAGAATAAAAATTAAACAAATTTATTCAAAATGTATATATAAATTCAACTAATCAAGCACAATATAGAGGATCCAATATTTTAATAGCCTCAAGAAACTAGATACACAAATGAGTTTTACATTACACTGAAAACTAAAAAAGCATCATCTGAATATATGAAAACATTATTATTCTTCTTTCAATCCATTTTATATAAGTATAACTCCTCTTAGTTTCCTGTGGAAATGGGAAACAATATAAAGGGTGAGGTCAGATGCTCAGTAAGAGGGTAGTGTGCAACAGAAGTTATTATGGCATGAATAAATAAACTGATTTGTACCGTAAAATGAAATTGAGTGCATAAATAAATCCATGGATAGCATAAAAATGAATAATTGAATGTATGAAAATAATTGTATATATAGTTAAGGGAATGAATAATTTCAAACATCTTAAATATATCATCAAGGCCTTGTGCAAATATATCTTACATAAAAGGTAAGGAAGATCTGATTACCCTATCTTAGTTGACTCATGATGCCTACTAGTGCACTTAGGGGTTGTATAATTTTGTGTATCACCCATCACATAAAAGTACCAATGCATTATATCACATAATAAATTATTTTATGGTATAATTTTTGAATAATTAATAACATAAATACATAGCACAATTGCTCAATGAGGTGTATCTTACAAGAATTTACTATATAAAACAAAGGATTATATGGTATAAAAATATTTTCCCTAATAAATGATTTGATAATGATATATAAGTGAAATACCTAAGGAATAATTATGGATTCATAATGTTCAAATAAATAACTTTAATAAGTGAATAATACAATATTATAGTTATTGGGTGTTTACAAAGGCTAAGGTGATTAAGGTGTCATGGTAGTCAGATACATGCATTTGCAAAGGTGGGAGACTGATTCAATTATAGGTAAATCCTTCATAATATTTTATAAAAGAATGTATATCATCTAAGAATATCCCTCAAGAGTTTCAAATCAGGTTCTTGGTAAGGGCTCATTTACCATGCACCAGGATGATGACCAGTTAATACCCAGCCAACTATTTTCATGATTATAACACCTAGATGCATTTGATTCAAAACCATGTCAACTTATAGTATCCAGATAGGGATTTTTTTCTTGGTAAAAACCATACACACATTACTTACCAAAATTTAGGATTTTTTTATGGATATAGGAACATTTGGTCATTATACTGACTGAAAATTATTTTTTATTAAATCATAAACCCCTTTTAAGGGCTGAAGGGGAACCCAACATGACTTCAAAGACAAAAGACATTAAACTGTTCTCCAAAGGATAAAAATATATAAAACCAAATAAAATCAACAAGGGAAGCCCCTCCCTATCATAAATCAATCATTACAGCTTCCACCTTCTCATCGCTACTCAGCTAGTTGTATTATGTAGTGATGCACAGGCCTAATACCGATGGAAAAAGCCATACCATCTCAAACTTTTGAACATTTGGTGATTATAACTGCTTAGAAAAAGTTTATAATGGGAGCGAATAAATAATATATAATTATAAATATATAAAATTGATGATAATACCATGTAAATAAAGGAAATTTATTATTTAAAAAATAATTTATAAGGACATTATAACAAAATTATTATACTTGAAAAGGAAAGAGGAGGGTGGAGGACCCTTACTTCGATAACGGCTTAGGAAAAGGCTATATTGAGAGAGAATAAATAAACTCCCCTTTAAAACATATAAAATGAAAGTTTTTTAAATGGGATAATAATCATGTTAGTATATGAACAAGTTATTTAAATAGATAATAGAACAAAAGTAATGTACTTGAAAATGGAAAGAGAAGGATTGAGGAAACCCTTAACTTGAGAGGATGCTTCTTAAAGATAGAAAGGGGCTCCTTAGAAACTTAGAAACAACTTAGAGAGACTATAAAGAGGAGTATTAAGAGAGTATTCTTTTTTAATGGATTTGGTGTATAAAGTGATGAGGGAATGGGTGGGTATTTATACTTGAGGAGAGGTGGTTTTAAGGGATTAAATAATGATTATTTTGTTATTAAGGCTAAACACTTTTGGGTGGCATTAATTTCAACGAATTTGGTTGATAATTAATGTTGTAAATTTTGGTTAAGGGTGTTCAAAACCTCAAACACCCATTTAAATTTTTCATTTTTAGTGGTCTTATGTCTTTACCTTTTAATTTTAACCTTTAACATTATTTTATCTATTCTGCGGTAACTCTTTTTTTTACCACGATAAATTTTTTGCATCTAAAAATTAAATTGCCCTTATTACCTAATTTGGACCTTATAATTATAAATATTCAATAAATTTTACCTTATTTTATTTATAAAAGTGATAAAAAAAAATTAATTCTAATATGATACACGTACAACAGATAAAAGCAGTTTTTTTTAGAAAGGGTAAAATCACAGTTTCCAAAATGATGAGCATGTGTTTCTAAAAGTAACTCATTATGAATTATGTAATTAATTAAATAAAATTTTGAACAAGAATAAGTATTAATAAATATTATTTCATGATCATATCATTATTAAATTATAAAAGTTACGGTATTCTCAAAAATAGTATTTTCGCTTTTTATCCCAAAAATCAATATTTTCAAAAAATCTCAAAAAATTATCCTAAGTTAATTTTTATGTTTCAGTCCAAAAAATGATATTTATTTTATCAAAACAATACTCTATATATGAAAATTTTAACTTTTAAATAAAAATCCCTATTTATTTAAAATTAGTAATTTATATAGGATAATAAACATTCTAATCATTATAAAAATTACTTAGTACATCATTAAAATATATAATCATTTAAAAAGTGTTTTATAAGATTACTTCATGAAAATAAATTTTATTTAAAACTTATAAATTTATCATAAAACATTTTTTAACAAAATATATTTATAGTCTTCAAAAATAATACAATTTTGGTTATATCATAAAATAATTCTGACGGCTAATTAATTGTGTCAACATAAGAAACAATAATAATTACCAACTTTCTTATTGAAAAGTGGTCATAATGACCATCGAAAATATTAGTCGATATTCATAATGTAAAATGATCATATTTCCCTATAAATACATCATCATTCTCACTTTATCACTAATTGATTTTCTTACAAAGGTTCTTGCACATTAATTGATAATGTCTATCATTTTCCTAACACTTCTGTTTCTTTTTACAGTCATTATGGAAGGAATGGTCTTTATGGGGGATTTAAAGACTATAGAGATCCTTTTAGTGAATGCACTATTCTTCTATATTTATATCCCTTTATTATTCCTAGTTTTAAGAGTCCATATCAACACATGATGTGTAATGTTCTAATGAAATGTAATAGTCTTTATATGTGTCTACATGTTGTAATAGTGATTATTTTATTGGATATGAACATTCAGTAAATGTATTGCTCTCATGTAACAAAATAAATAATTATTGAATTTTTATTATGAAATGTGTTACTTAAACTTTTAAAAGGTAAATTTTAAAGTAATAAAACCTATACATAGAATAAGATAAAATAAAAACATTTAGAAATTAAATGAACTATAATGTAAATTATAATTGAATAATAATATATTGTTTACATTTAATCATTTATTTTATCATGTTTCACATAAAATATCAAATATGGTTATATATTATAATTTTATGGTAATGAAAACATGCATCATGCTTTCTTAAATATTAAATTACAATGACTTAATTACCAAGATGATGTGAAAATAAAACCATTAGCTAAAGGAATGTAGTTATGAAATAAAACAATATATTTAAAATGAATCATGTATATAATAAAAGAGATTTATATATATATATAAGGGATAGAAGATATAATTAGGGAGACACATAGGCTGGCGTTAGGCGACATGCCCTTATCACCCTTTAGTCATGGTTCTGAGCCCTGTGGCTAGACCAGACACGATGGGTTGTCGTACAGCCTGTAAGCCACCCTTTTGCTAAAACTATTTTAATAGATAAATTTAAATTTTACTTAAAAAATATGTAAACGAATAACTTAGGTGAAAAAGATTTGTATGAATCTTTGGTTTATTAAAATAAATAAATTTGTTATCATTTAGAGTCCAAATGGTGTGAACCATGAGTTTTAGCCCATGGTTTAAAAAAATTATTTAAATAAAAACAAACACAAAGTACATAGAAGAAAATGAAAACAATGGTATATACTTAGTTAGTGCATTTAAAATCCAATATGTTACATTCTACCCCCTTGAAGAAATTGTGTCCTCACAATTTCACTCATTGATAAACACTTACTAAACCCAAATGTTATCTTAATTATTATCTATAGAAATTAAACATTATAAATACCTTAGAGATGTTAATCTTATGGGGTCATACTAATTATACTTAACCTAGTTCTCTTAAGAAATATGATATCTACCTAAGGATATCTACCCAAATATTCTAAATCCTAATTCCCCAAAATAACCAAACTCTACTTTGATACCAACACCAGTCTCATTGGCATTCTCATGAGGGCAATCCCTATATTGATTTTGGGTGTTGATACGGTTGTTCCTTCCATTATGCATCATTTCTAGACAATGGTATATACTTAGTTAGTGCATAAACAATACTATGATTTTAATTTCATGTAATCTAGAAATATTTATAGAATATCCTAAGGGTTTGTCCCAGGGTTCATATTTTCTAACTATGTTCTTCAAAATCTAGTTTCTAAGGTTTCTATTAAACTGTCCTTTGTTACCAACTATAATAACCCCAACTCCAGTACCCTAGAGTCAGTGGTTGTTTTATTACATTGGTACGTATATCATAATATATAGAATCCAATAATTTAGTAGCCTCAAGAAACTAGATACATAAATGAGTTTTACATTACATTGAAAACTAAAAAAACATCATCTGAATACATGAAAACATTATTATTCTCCTTAAAATTTATTTTCCATATGTATCACTCCCCTTGGTTTCCTGGGGAAATGGGACACAATACAAAGGGTGAGCTCAGACATTCAGTAAGAGGGTAGCATATAGCTGAAGTTATTATGGCGTGAATTAATAAACTGATTTGTGCCATAATAAATGAAACTGAGAGTATAAATAAATTAATGGCCAACATAACAATAAACAAATGTCTGGATGACAATAACTGAACATATAGTGAAGGGAATGTATAATGTTGAACATCTTAAACATATTTTCAAGGCCTTTTGCCCGTATATCTTATATAAAAAGTAAGGATGCTCCCATTACCCTATCTTAGTTGTCTCATGAGACCTACCAGTGCAGTGAGGGGAAATATAATTATGAGGCCCACCCATCACATAAAAAGTTCAATGCATTCCATCACATAATAAATGATTACACTACAAAAAATTCCAATTAGAAATGTTTTTTTATTAGAAACATTTTAAAACATCGCTAATTCATTTACCGACATTTATAAATGTTGCTATTTAGTGACACCTCATTTACCGATGTTTTTTAGAAATGTCAGTAAATAACATCACTAAATTATACCTCTTTTTCCGATATTTCTAAAAAACATCGGTATTTTTTTTTTTGAAATTTGCAATATTTTTTTATAGGGATGGATTTTTTTTAATTTAACTTTTTTTTAATTTTATTTTATTTTTTTGAATTTTTTTTTACAATTAAAAAATATAATATCTGACATCCCCAACTCCTGCTCGTGTGTCCAATACCCCATGGCCTCTCCAGTCCACCCGACTCGTGCCCGTACACACCTCTCCAATAGACCCCCCCCCCCCCACACACACACACACACAACTCTTGTTCATGTGTCCAGTTCTCCAGTTCGCTTAACTCTCGTCTGTGTGTCCAGTACCCCCAAGGCCTCTCCAGTCCGCTCGACTCCCACCCTACAGCAGGCAGTACATATTGTCAAGGCCTTATGCCCATATATCTTACATAAAAGGTAAGGATGCTCCCATTATCATGTCTTAGTTGTCTCATGGGACCTATCGGTGCACTAAGGGGCTATATAATTCTAGGGTCTGCCCATCACATAAAAGTACATTGCATTCCATCACATAATAAATGATTACACTACAAAAAAATGTTAATTAGAATTGTTTTTTTGGATTAGAAACATTTTAAAACATCGTTAATTAATTTACCGACATTTATAAACATCGTTATTTAGCAACACCTCATTTATCGATGTTTTTTAGAAATGTTGGTAAATAAACGTCACTAAATTACACTCATTTGTCGACGTTCCTAAAAAACATTGGTATTTTTTCAAATTTTTTTTAAATCTGTAATATTTTTTTACAGGGATGGATTTTTTTTTTTGAAATATATATATATATATATATATATAATTTTTTACAATTAAAATTTATAATATCTGACATCATCAACTCTCGCCCGTATGTCCAGTACCCCATGGCCTCTCCAGTCCGCCTGACTCCCACCCTACAGCAGGCGGGACCCCCCCCCCCCAACAGTTCCCTCTCGCCCGAAATCGTTAAATTAAATCTGAAAATCTGCCTCAGTCAAATTTGACCCCCAAACCTCATGCATCAAATCCAAAGAAGTTATTAACTCATCTATTTAATTATTTAATTAAAAAATATATTATGTTATATTTATATATATATAAATAGATTTCAGTTGATAAAAAATTAATATTATATATATATTAATATAAATATATTTACATAAATATATTAATATATATTTATATATGTTTACATTTTATATTTTATGTTTATATATGTGTGTGTGTGTGTGTGTTTGTATTTATTATATATATATATATTAATTATATTATATATATATGTGTGTGTTTATATTTTATGTTTGTGTGTGTGTGTGTTTATATTGTGTGTGTGTGTGTTTATATATGTTTGTGTGTGTGTGTAAATATATATGTGTGTGTATGTATTTATATAATTATAATTATATATATATATATATATATAATTAGCCACGTTTTAAAACACTGGTAAAAATTTCACTAAAATTGCTACATTTTCTTAAAAATGTGACTAAATTTAAAATATATATTTGTTTTTATATATAAATATATGTATATATATATTTATTTATTTATTTATTTATTTATATATTTATATTTACGTGTGTGTGTTTATATATATATATCTAAAAATATGTGTCTTTATGTATATATGTTTATATATAAATGTCATTATTTAAAAAATTATTATATTATATATACATATAGTTTTATACATTAATATATATATATATATATGTGTGTATTTATATGTTTATATTTTATATTTTATATCTTATGTTTTATGTTTATATATATATATATATATATATATAAGTTTATATTATATTATATATGTGTGTGTGTGTGTTTATATTTTATGTTTATATGTGTGTGTGTGTGCGTGTGTGTGTGTGTGTGTTTGTATTTTATATATACTATATGTTTGTATTTTATATATATCATATGTTTATATTAATATATATATGTTTATATTTTATGTTTGTATTTTTATATTATATATATATGTGTGTGTGTGTGTGTGTGTGTGTGTGTGTGTATTTATATGTGTGTGTGTAAATATATATGTGCATGTATATATACACTACGGGAAAAACCACTTATTGTGACGAGTTATTTGTGACGGGAATAGATCCCGTCGCAAATTGTCCGTCAAAAAGATTATTTGTGACGGAGATATCAACTTGTCGCAAATAAGTAGTTATTTGCGACGGGAAAAAGGATCCCGTCGCAAAAGGTTTGGCGCGGTTTGCGTGCCAAACTGCGGGAAGGGTATTTGGGACGGGGGGTGCCTCCCCGTCACAAATACCCAGCGGGGGTAAATACTATTTGTGAAGGGGAGACACCCCCCGTCGCAAATACCATACGGCGGTAAATAATATTTGTGACAGGATCTGCCCCCGTCGCAAATAGTGGGTCGGCAGGTAACTATTTGCGACGGTCCTCGTCACAAATACCCACCGGTGACAAATACTATTTGTGACGGGATATTTCCTCATCGCAAATACCTTTTTAACCGCTGACAGTAATTAATGCGGCCGAAGGTATTTGTGACGGGTCTCGTCGCAAATAATCTAACTTATATATACCCTTCATCCGTTTTTTCCTTCTTCCACTCTATTCCTACTTTCTCTCTCTCTCTAAACTCTAATTTTAGAGTTAAAATTTTTATGAGTTAATTTTTTTTTTACGAACAGATTTTGAAGTCGTCTACACCTATAAGAGATCAAGTTTAAAGGTATTTATATTTTATTTTATTTTATATTTATTTCATTTTTTATATTAATTTTAATTATTGTTAATTAGTTGTAATTAAATTTGATTTAGATTGTTTTGTTATCAGTATTTATTTGTAGTAATAAATTGAAATAATTAGTGATAGTTAGGAATTATTAACGATAATTAGTAATGAATATAAATAATAAGTGGTAATTAGTAATTTGTAGCGGTAATTAGTAGTAATTAATAGTAACTAACGCTAATTAGTAATAATTAGTGGTAATTAGTACTAATTAGAAATAAATAGTAAAAAATAGTAATAAATAGTAATAAATACTAATAATTAGTAACAATTATTACTAATTAGTAATAATTACTAATAGTTAGTAATAATTACTAATAATTACTAATAATTACTAATAATTAGTAATAATTAGAAATAATTAGAAATAATTAGTAATAATTAGCGATAGTTAGTAATAATTAGCAATAATTAGAAATAATTAGCAATAATTAAAAATAATTAGCAATAATTAGTAATAATTAGCAATACTTAGGAAAAATCAGCAATAATTAGGAATAATTAGCAATAATTAGTAATAATTAGCAACAATTGGCAATAATTAGTAATAATTAGCAATAATTAGCAATAATTAGCGATAATTAGCGGTAAATAGCAATAATTAGGAATAAATAGTAATAATTAGAAATAAATAGTAATAATTAGGAATAAATAATAATAATTAGGAATAGATAGTAATAATTAGTAAAAGATGGTAATAATTAGTAAAAAATAGTAATAAATACTAACAATTAGTAATAATTACTAATAATTAGTAACAAATACTAATAATTAGTAACAAATACAAAATAATTAATAAAAAATACTAATAATTACTAACAATTAGCAATAATTAGTAATAATTAGCAATAATTAGTAATAATTAGCAATAATTAGTAATAATTAGCAATTATTATTAATAATTAGCAACTATTAGCAATAATTAGCAATAATTAGCAATAAATAGTAAAAGTTAGCAATAAATAGCAAAAGTTAGCAATAATTAGCAAAAGTTAGCAATAATTATCAACACATAGTAATAATTAGCAACAAATACTAATAATTAGTAACAAATACTAATAATTATTAACAAATGCTAGTAATTAGTATCAAATACTAATAATTAGTAAAAAATACCAATAATTAGTAATTATTACTAAAAATTAGTATTAAACACTAATAATTAATATTAAACACTAATAATTAGTATTAAATACTAATAATTAGTATTACATACTAATAAATAGTATTACATACTAATAATTAGTCTTACATACTAATAATTAGTAATAAATACTAATAATTAATAATAAATGCTAATAATTAGTAATAAATACTAATAATTAGTAATAAATGCTAATAATTAGTAATAAATGCTAATAATTAGTAATAAATTCTAATAATTAGTAATAAATACTAATAATTAGTAACAAATACTAACAATTAGTAATAAATACTAATAATTAGTAATAAATACTAATAATTAGTAATAAATACTAATAATTGGTAATAATTGATATAGTAATAAATAGTAATAAATAGTAATAATTAGTAATAATTAGTAAAAAATAGTAATAACTCATAAAAATTAGAAATAATTAGTAAAAAATAGTAATAATAAGTAAAAAATAGATATACTTAGTAAAAAATAATAATAATTAGTAAAAAATAGTAACAATTAGTAAAAAATAGTAATAATTGCAAAAAATAGTAAAAATAGTAAAAAATAGTAATAATTGGTAGAAAATAGTGATAATTAGTAAAAATTAGTAATAATTTGAAAAAAATAGAAATAAATACTAATAATTAGTAACAAATACTAATAATTAGTAACAAATACAAATAATTTGTAACAAATACTAATAATTAGTAGCAAATACAAATAATTAGTAATAATTAGCAATTATTAGTAATAATTAGTAATTATTAGTAATAATTACCAATAATATGAATAATTATCAATAATTAGCAATAACTAGCAATAATTAGCAATAATTAGCAATAAATAGAAAAAGTTAGCAATACATAGAAAAAGTTAGCAATAATTAACAAAACATAGTAACAATTAGCAATACAAAGTAATAATTAGCAACAAATACTAATAATTAGCAACAAATACTAATAATTAGTAACAAATACTAATAATTAGTAACAAATACTAATAATTAGTAACAAATACTAATAATTAGTAACAAATACTAATAAATAGTAATAATTACTAATAATGAGTATTAAATACTAATAATTAGTATTAAATACTAATAATCAGTATTAAATAATAATAATTAGTATTACATGCTAATAATTAGTAATGAATACTAATAATTAGTAATAAATGCTAATAATTAGTAATAAATACTAATAATTAGTAATAAATACTAATAATTGGTAATAAATACTAATAATTAGTAATAATTAGTATAGTAAAAATTAATAATAATTAGTAAAAATTAGAAAAAAATAGAAAAAATTAGTAAAAATTAGTAAAAAAATAGTAATAATTAGTAAAAAATAGAAATAATTAGTAAAAAATAGTAATAATTAGTAAAAAATAGTAATAATAAGAAAAAATAGTAATAATTAGTATTAATTAGTAATAATTAGAAATAATTAGTAATAATTAGTATTAATTAGTAATAATTAGTAATAATTAGTAAGAATTAGTAAGAATTAGTAATAATAGTAATAATTAGTAATAAATACTAATAAATAGTAATAAATACTAATAAATAGTAATAAATAATAATAAATAGTAAAAATACTAATAATTAGTAAAAATAGTAATAATTAGTAAAAATATTAATGATTAGTAAAAATAGTAATAATTAGTAAAAAATAGTAATAATTAGTAAAAAATAGTAATAATTAGTAAAAAATGGTAATAATTAGTAAAAAATATTAATAAATACTAATAATTAGTAACAAATGCTAATAATTAGTAACAAATACTAATAATTAGTAGCAAATACTAATAATTAATAAAAATTAGCAATTATTATTAATTAATAGTAATTATTAGTAATAATTAGCAATTATTAGTAATAATTAGCAATAATAGGAATAATTAGTAATAATTAGCAATAATTAGCAACAATTAGCAATAATTAGCAATAATTAGCAATAAATATCAAAAGTTAGCAATAAATAACAAAAGTTAGCAATAATTAGCAAAAGTTTGCAATAATTAGCAACACATAGTAATAATTAGCAACACATTGTAAAAATTAGCAACAAATACTAATAATTAGTAACAAATACTAATAATTAGTAACAAATACTAATAATTAGTAACAAATAATAATAATTAGTAATAATTACTAATAATTAGTATTAAATACTAATAATTAGTATTATATACTAATAATTATTATTAAATACTAATAATTAGTATTACATACTAATAATTAGTAATAAATACTAATAATTAGTCATAAATACTAATATTTAGTGATAAATACTAATAATTAGTAATAAATACTAATAATTAATAATAAATACCAATAATTAGTAATAATTAGTATAGTAAAAAATAGTAATAATTAGTAATAATTAGTATTGTAAAAATTAGTAATAATTAGTAATAATTAGTAAAAAAGAGTAACAATTAGTAAAAAATAGTAATAATTAGTAAAAAATAATAATAATTAGTAACAAATATAGTAATAATTAGTAAAAATTAGTAATAATTAGTAAAAAAATAGTATTAATTAGTATTAATTAGTAATAATTAGTAATAATTAGTAATAATTAGTAATAAATACTAATAAATATTAATAAATACTAATAAATACTAATAAATAGTAAAAAATTGTAATAATTTGTAAACAAATTCTAATAATTAGTAAAAAATAGAAATAATTAATAAAAAAATAGTAATAATTAGTAAAAAATAGTAATAATTAGTAAAAATGGTAATAATTAGTAATAATGCATAATAAATTCTAATAATTGGTAATAAATACTAATAATTGGTAATATTTTGTAATAAATACTAATAAATACAAATAATTAGTGATAATTAGAAATAATTACTAATAATTTGTAATAATTAGTAATAAATACTAATAATTAGTAATAATTAGAAATAATTACTAATAATTCGCAATAAAGTGAAAGAATTAGTAATAAATAGGTATAATTTTAATAAATTGTAAGAACTTGGCATAATTTCTAGTGGATTGGCGACACTCCTTTTGCTCGATGGCTCTTCTCCTTTCAACTCTTACTGACTAAAAACATTGTAAAAAATATGCTCCTACGTATTCATATACAATCTCGTATGCACGAGATTGGATATACATTCATAGGAACACATTTTTTAAATTATATTTTCAAGCAGTGACAGTTGCAGGAAGATGATTCGTCGACAAAAAGAGGGCTCTTTTGTCCGACGACTCATTTACTTGCATCTTTCTCACACTAAAATCACAATGAAGAATCTGGTTGGAGGTACGCTTATGCATTCTCATATGCACGAGAATGGATATGTGTACCTCTAAGCAGATCCTTCATTGTGATTTACTTGAATATTTTTTTATTTTTTTAATATTTTATTATTTTATTATTTATTATTAGTATTATTATTTTTATTTTATTATATATTTGCGATGGAACCTTTTGTGATGGGTCCCTATCGCAAATAGTTTATATATTTTCTAAATAACTATTTGCGACTAGAAGACGGTCCCGTCACAAATACTTTTTTGCAACGAGACCATCGCAAAAAGGTTTTTTTATATAAAAACAGAGAACTATTTATGACAGGATTATTTCCCATCGCAAATAGTTTATATATTTTTTAAATAACTATTTATGATGGGAAAACGGTCTCGTCGCAAAAAGGTTTTTTATATAAAAACGTAGAACTATTTGTGACGTCGTTTTCTGCAACAAGTTATTTACGACGGGACTCCGTCGTAAAATCTCATTTGTGACGGGATCCTATCACAAATAACCCATCACAAATACCTCAAATTTCAGTTGTGATATAATTATAATTATATATATATATATATATATATATACACACAATTAACTATGTTTTAAAACACTGGAAAAAATGTCAATAAAATATCCATGTTTTCTTAAAAACATGACTGAATTTAAAATATGTATGTTTGTGTTTATATATATATATATAAATATATATATTTTTATATATATGTTTATATATATGTATCTATTTTTATATATATTAATTTATATATATATATATTTAAATATATATTTATATCAATGCGGGGAATTGTGCTACATAAATATATATATATATATATATTTGAAAAAATGTTGTTAATTTAGTGATGTTTTCTTAAAAACATGGCTAATTTAGCAACATTTTTTAGGGAACGTCGCTAATTTAGCGATGTTTTTCCAGAAACA
Organism: Viscum album; assembly: GCA_963277665.1. Classification (NCBI taxonomy): domain Eukaryota; kingdom Viridiplantae; phylum Streptophyta; class Magnoliopsida; order Santalales; family Viscaceae; genus Viscum; species Viscum album. Next base: position 116,206,273 of record OY728157.1, on the reverse strand, counting down.
CTACTAAATTCAAAAATTAGCATTGTTTTATAAAACATCACTAAATTAAAATTTTTTTGTAGTGTTATATGGCATAATGTTTAAAGAATGAACAACATAAATATATAGTGCAATTAATCAATGAGGCGTATCTTACAAGAATTTCCCATATAAAATAAAGGATTATATGGTATGAAAATATTTTCCCTAATCAATAAATTCATAATTATATTTCGGTTAAATCTATATAGAATAACTAAGGATTCATAATGTTCAATAAACACCCTTTACAAGTAAAGAATACAATATTATATTTATTGGTTATTTACAAAGACCAAGGGGGTCAAGGTGTCAAGGTAGTCAGATACGTGCATTTAAAAAGGTAGAATACCAATACAATGATAGATAAATCCTTATTTATGGTTTTTAAAATCATGTAGATCATCCAAGTATATCCCCCATGAGTGTCAAACTAGATGTGTAGTGAGGGCTCATTCACCATGCACTGGGATGATGAACAAGATATACCCAACCAACTCTTTTGGGGGTTATAACCCCTAGATGAATCTAATCCAAAACCAAATACACTTTTATTATCCAGATGATGATTTCGTTGCTTGAAAAAAACCATAAATGCTTTACTTACCAAAATTTAGGATTGTTTTATGGCTACGGGAACATTTGAGCATTATAACAGCTTGGTAAAAGGCTATAATATGAGGGAATAAATAATATCTCATTATCAATATATCAAATTTGAGATAAAACCATGTAAATAAAGGTAATTTATTATTTTAAAAATAAATTAAAAGGAAATTATAACAAAAGTATTGTACTTGGAAAGGAAAGAGGATGATGGAGGACCCTTACTTTGACATAGCAATGGCTTAAGAAAATGCAATAATGAGAGAGAATAAACAAACTCCCCTTTATAACATGTAAAATGGAAGATATTACCATGAGATAATAAGCATGTCACTATATGAACAATAAATTTAAAGAGACAATATAACAAAAGTAATGTACTTGAAAATGGAAAGAGATGGATTTAGGAAACTCTTACCTTGTGGAGGATGTTTCTTAAAGATGGAGGGAGACTCCTTAAAAATTTAGAACCATCTTGGAGAGACTCTTGAGAGGGATATTGATATGGTATTCATTCTTAACGGATTTTTTGTGGAGAGTGAGGAGGTAATGGGTGCGTATTTATACTTGATTAGGGGTGTTTTTAAGGGATTAAATAGTGATTATTTTATTATTATGGATAACCAGTTTTGGGTGGAATTAATTTAAATGAATTTAATTTATAATTAATTTTTTAATTGGTTAATTATTTTTTACACATAAACCACCCATTTAAATTTTTAATTTTTAGTTTTCTTATGTCTTTACCTTTTAATTTTAACTTTTAACATTGTTTTACCAGTACTGTGGGAACTCTTTTATTACCATGGTAAATTTTTTGTGTCTAAAATTGAAATTAACTTTATTAACTAATTTTAATCTTCTAATTAAGAATATTAAATCTATTTTACTTGATTCAATTTATAGAAGTGATAAAAATAATTCTAATATGAAACATGTATAACACATAAAAGCTGTTTTTTTAGGATAAAATCAATTTTCCAAAATGTTAAGCATGTGTCTCTAAAAGTAACTCATTATGCATCATGTTAGTACTTAAATAAAATTTTAACTAATAATTAGAATTAATAATTTTTATTTCATTATCATATCATTATTATATTATAAAATTTACGGTATTCGCAAAAATGGTATGTTCACTTTTTACACTAGAAATCAACATTTTATTAAAATTATTAAAAATTCATTGTATGTTAATTTTGATGTGAGAAGTCCAAAAATGATATTTATTTTATTGAAAAATACTCTATATATGATAATTTTAACTCTTAAATAAAAAATCCTTATTTATTGAAAATTAAAAATTTATATAGTATAATAAACATTCTCACCATTATAAAATTTAATTAGGACTTCGTTAAAATATATAATTATTTAAAAATTATTTTATAAGACTATTTCATGAAAATAAATTTTATTTTAAACTTATACATTTATCATAAACATATTTTTAACAGAATGTACTTATAGTCTCAAAAAAAATAATAAAATTTTGGTTATATCATAAAATAATCTTAATGGTTAACTAATTGAGTCTACATAATCAATAATAATAATTACCAACTATCTTATTGACTAATGGTCATAATTCTCATCGACCATATTGACCGATAGTCATAATTGAAAATGGTCATATTTCCCTATAAATACATCATCATTCTCACTTCACCACTCACAACTTGCTTACAAATGTTCTTACACATTCATTGATAACGTCAATCATTTTCCTAATGCTTATCTTTATTTTTATAATCATTATGGCATGAGCATTCTTTACAAGGGATTCCAAGCCTATAGAGTTCCTTTTAGGGAATGTATCATTCTTCTATGTTTATATCTCTTTAATATTCTTCATTATAATTGTTCATATCAACACATGATGTATAATGTTCCTATGAAATGAAATAGTATCTACTTGTTGTAATAGTGGGCATTTTATTGGATATGATCATTTGGTATATGTATTGTTCTCAATTAAAGAAATAAAACATTATTGAATTTTTATTATGAAACGTGTTACTTATACTTTTAAAAGGAAAATTTAAAAGTAACAAAACCTATACATAGAATCAGATAAAATAAAAACATTTGGAAATTAAACAAACTATAATGTAAATTAGAATTGAATAATAACATTTTATTTACATTTAACCATTTATTTTATCATGTTTTACATAATATGTGATATCACAGTTCCTATAATGGTTATATATTATAATTTTATGATAATGAAAACATATATCATATTTTTTAAACCATTAAATTATAATGACTTAATTTCTAAGATGATGTGAAAATAAAAATATTAGTAAAAGGACTGTAGTTATCAAATAAAACTATATATTTAAAAGGAATCATGCATATAATAAAATATATGTATATATATAAAAATTATGGAAGATGAAAGTAGGGAAGCATGTAGGCTGGAGGTAGGTGGCATGTCCTTGTCGCCCTTTGTTCATGTGTTCGAGCTCCATGGCCAAGTTGGATGCGACAAGTTATTGCTCAGCCTGCGAGCCACCCTTTTTCTTTTAATAAATAAATTTCAATTTTACTTGAAAAATATGAAACAAATAGCTTGGTTAAAAAATATATGTATAAATATTTGGTTTATTAAAAAAATAAATTCATTTAACATTTATATTTATATTTATAAAAGAAAATTTATTAAAATGTTCATTGAAAAATCTAGGATGTTACACCGTCCAACATTTCTCAATGCCCATGGTCATACTGACAGAGAGTCTAAGACATCATCCAACATATCATGAGTACTGCCCCATGGTCAGATCGATCATGTTCCTGAGACGATATGAGGTTCACGTTATCTTATTGAGGGGAGAAAAATGAGGTGCACCGACATTGACCAAAGTAGGTGGGGTCTGGTGTTGTGGTGTCCTAGTTTTCACACAATGATCTAATGCAATTGATTTCATGTTGGATGTGAAAAATTTGTTTTTTTTCATGTACATGCATACACATATATTGTGACATATATGAGGGATCCCACTAGGGGGTGGTCTATTGAGTTTTATTCTCACGCTCTATATAATCTCCTTAGTGTTTGTGAAGATTTCTACATTTGGATTTCAGATAACAGGCGGTACAAGAGATCAAGCTAGAGGAGCTTAATGGTGTTTGAGAGATGGTACTGAGGAGGGACTCAGGTTCTTGTGGTGATGTGTCCACTTGATCAACATAATGAACAATCCTTATGATCTATTTATGTATGTATGTTTAGTGTGACTCCTATCATTGTGATAACATGCTGATGTTTATTTATTATTTATGATTAACCCTTAGTTGTAATTTGAGTTTTTTGATGGGTTTTTAATTTTTTTTTAAAGATATGGGGTTTCAAGTATTTGAAAAAATGGGTTCGGAGAAGCATGAACTTCTTTCATGCTTTCATCACAGTTTTTACAAAGGAGGTGTGAATGGGATTCGCACCTCATGGCCACCCAAATCTATAAAAAGTGGTGTCTCCCCACTTCATTTTGCATTATTCTCCTCTATATTTTGTTTTGAAACCCTATTGGAATTCTTTACCAACATATATTTCCAGTTTTTATGAAGGTAAATTTTCAATTTAAAATTTTAATTATCTAATTGTTTTTATTTATTTTATTTGTATGATTTATTTATTTAATATGTATGGTTGTATTAATGTATGGATGTATAAATTATTTTCCTTTGTATAATTTATTTCTAAATGATTTATTGTTTTTTGTATGATTTAATTTAAATTGAATAATTTAGTAAATTTAAATATATTTTTTATATAATTGAAATGTTATGTATAAAATTTAATTTATATTTAGGGAAATATTATTATTTTAAAAAATGTATATATTTTTAATTTAAATGGTGAGTAATTAGATTTGAATAAATTTATATGTATATAATATATATTATATTTAAAGTAACATAAATTTAGATTATAATATTTTATACATATAGGTAATTAGATAAATATTTTATAAAAAATATATTATTAAAAATATACTAGTTATATTAAGTATCATATTTAAATTTATTTAAATATATATAATATTATTTTTGTTAAAGGTGTAAAAAAAAGTTTACTGTAAACAATAATTTTAAATAATAATTTTAAATTATATTAAGTATAAATAACTATTATTCCAGGTAATAAAGTATAAAATATAATTACTTAAATTTTTGAAAGTAGAAATATGACAAAAAATTTATATATACATATATAATTTTATAAAATTGAAAATAACATAGGTTTATAGTATTTTAATGGTTATTATGTAAGTATAAATTATATTACTTTTATTTACTATAGATAATAATTTTAAATTATATTAAGTATAAATAATTATTATTCCAAGTAATAAAGTATAAAATATAATTACCTAAATTTTTGAAAGTAGAAGTATGACAAAAATTTATATATACATATGTAATTTTATAAAATTAAAAATAACATAAATTTATAGTATTTTAATGGTTACTATGTAAGTGTAAATTATATTACTTTTATTTACTATAAATAACACTTTTAAATAATAAATTTAAATTATATTAAGTATAAATAATTATTTTTTCAAGTAATAAAGTATAAAATATAATTATTTAAATTTTGGAAAGTAGAAGTATGACAAAAATTTTATATATACATATGTAATTTTATAAAATTTAAAATAACATAAGTTAAAAGTATTTTAACGGTTATTATGTGAGTGTAAATTATATTAATTATATTAATTAAATTTAATAAAATTTATTATTAATAGTATTTACAGTATTTATGTATAAATTATTAATACTTATATTTAGAAATCTATAGATTATAAAAGTATATGTAATTATATTATAAAATATTAATAAATAAAGTTGAATATATTTAAATTTTTATATATTTATGTTATTTTATTTAAATATATTTATATGTATATTTTATTTTATATTATATCTAAAGTAAAAAAATTATAATATTTGATACACATAGGTAAATAAAGTAAATCTACCTAAATATATATATACATACACACATTGAAAAGTTAAAATTTTGAAAGCAGGTGTAGATATTTATTATATATTAGATATAGTTATAGGTAGAGTTATATAATATCTAGAAAATAATATGTATACCAAAAAAACATGTTAAGAGTATTGTGTGATGAATGATGTTGAGATGATCTACCAATGCATAATTGAAATTGCTTATCTTTTTTTTGTGTATGTGGTTATATGATTTGTAATAATTGCATTTTCTTTTCCTCATTGATGACCTATGACTCATCCCTCTCTATGTATGTAAGGACCTACGTATCCGCCTAAAAAATTTTATGTATTTCAAACCCCTATACCCCCTCACTTACATGCGAGTAACTTTGTATTAAAAAGGTGTTCGACAAGAGGAGTTGTTGTTTGAAAGGAGATTGATGGTTGCTGAAATATATGATAATAGAGACTCTATAAGTTCACTCCTATGGTTTGGTTAGTTTATCAAATAATAATAAACTAATTCATAGAAAAAGTCTCAAAATAGAGTCTTAGTTATTTATTCATAAATAATTAAAATATGTGAAACATTTTATGATGTGGTATAAAAATATATAACATTTTATTAAATTTTATTTGGTAATCATATCACTGTCAATATACTTCAATAGTGAGGTTATTTATATTGATCAAGGATTTAGTTATAGTTGGTCACATGAAACGGTGAAAAATATTCATGAAAGTATGAATATAAATAGATGTTTATATATATATATATATTATTAAATATAGTTATAAGAAAAGTTACAAGATTTAAAACATAATAAATATCTCAAACAAACATGTTAGCAATCTATAATGTTGATTGATCTTGAGATGACCATCTAATGTATGATTGGAATTGCATGTATTATTTTTTGTATCCGATTATTTAATTTGTAATAGTTGTATGATCTTAAGATGACAGACCAATGAATGATTTAAATTACATGTTGTGTGTGTGTTTTTCAGTTATATAATTTGTAATGTCATGACCCAACTCATGCTGGGGCTTGAGATGCAACTACCCCAATATCGCCTCCATAATCCAGGGGTGGCAACAAATGTTGAAGACATAACTAACTCAAGGAGACCTTTTCCTAAGTACCTATACACATGCACACAACCAACTCAATGAAAAAGTGAAGAGGGAAAGAATAAAAATGAAATACTGCTATAAAAATAAATCAAGCATTCGTGAACCTCTAGATAGTACAAAAGTATGGTAGTGTAAGCTAAAAAGTAAAGGGGGAAAATACATGATCAACTAGAATTGTGTCCCAAGATGATAGAAAAAATGGAAAAGTAAATAGTTGAAAGAGATCTCGGCTCTTGAATCCCAAGCTACGACCACCGTATGTGGTCCACGCACCCAGTATCTCTAATTTTCTCTGTAGTCACGGTTGACATGTTTGTCTTCTACATAAGAAACAATACATGTGAAAAAATCTCATGAAAGGGTGAGTATAAACACACCCAGTAGGATACCCTGAAAGATGAATAGGGAGCAGTAATAGATACAATACAAGAGAAAGATATCAGATGCACAAGGTACAGTGAAAGAGTACATATCAACCCAACAAGAGTGAAAGTAATCTCTTCCAATAAAAAAGTGATAAACACGGTGAGAGGATAAACTAACCTTCGAGAATTCTCCACCTATAATAGAAGAGTAGACTCATCCAACTATGAGAAGCTAGATGTGGGAAGCATGTGGCATACCCTGTGCATATTCACCTCTCCAAGAAGGAGAGTAACCAAACCCAAGGAGTGGGTACTGAAGAATAATGTGTGTATGTGTGTGTGTGTGCTTAGTCAAATAAACTCAAGTGAGAGAGTATGGGATCTCCATATCACAACTCATCCCAATAAGAATAGTAGCGAATAGTTATAAAAGTCCATCAATGATGCTCAATATCTCATGCATCTTCCCTGAACACATAAGTCTAAGGAACTCAATCACCACACCTTGATATTATCCACTTTGGGCGTCACTGACTTGCCTACACAGTTTTAGTTCACGTCACAAAAATTTGCCTTGATGGGGAAAACATCCTTATTCCTTATGAGTTTAAATATAAATCAAACCACATCTCATCATTGTGCCACACAGTTGATAGAACCAAAAATTCTAGGTAGAGTACCCATGCCCTGGTACGATAGGAGGGTTCCACTCTGATAGTCATCGGAAAAATCCACTGCTCATCCCCGCTGGAGGGTAACACTTGTAAATATCATTGAGGAACTCCATCACCTAGCCCTGCTAGAGGGTAGATCCTAGAAGAAGTTGTTGGGGAAATTCACTGCCCATCCCTTCTGGAGGGTAATGCTTGGAAGAAGTCATCGAGGAACTCCACTTATCAATCATGCAATAGGGTAATGCCTGAAAGAAGTCGTGGTGATCATGTACGATTGTTTTTATCATTGGGTATCACCTCAGTGCGTTCCAAGCCCAAAAAAATCACATTGTATCTAAAAATCCACAACTAAGGGAACCATCGCATTCTACGCAGAAAAACACTCAGTATAGGCTACTCGTGGGAAAAATCCAATTTCAAACAAAGGGGATATGAATATTCTAAATCTTCTGAAAGGAGATCAAGGTGTGCAAGGCATGTGAGGGGACCCATATGGTGTTTGGTCTCACTTCACAGCCTGCATGTGTCCCTGTTTGGCACACAGAATTGTCCCATTTAGTAATACACACTGTGTAGGTGGAATACATGGTTTGTCTAGTCTAATCGGGACTAATTATGTGTTCTCTAGTCGTGTCTATGTACCGGACCCTGTGTTTGTGTACTGTGGTACACGATGTGTCAGTCCACATGGGATACTGCCCATGTGGTCAACCTTTGTTTGTGTACTATTACATGGAATCCCCACCCATGTGACCCATCACACGATTTTTACAACCGGAGAAGGGATACACGGCGTGTGATGGAGGACTACATGTCATATCATCCTTAAATTTTCACAAAACCTAGTGTTTCTGCTAAGGGAGGCCACACATTATGTTTTCATCCTGGAACACAACATGTAGCTAGAATTTTCAAAGAATGGAATATCCGTGATCCACACTGTATATCTTGACATTTCACTTTGTTTCTCTATAGATATCGCATCGAATCCTTCTTTGATGTGTGGATAGGGATGAAATTTGGGCTTGTTGGTCATTAATCATTAGAAAATAGCTTTGTTCACTAATAAGGGTTCTATTGTTCGTTCCACACACTCCCACGAATTCAAACCTTGTAGATCCTACCTCAAACCATCAAATCGGTCATCCTTGTACCATAAGATTCTTGGATCTATGCTTGATTCATAATTTCATTCATGTTTTGTAGATCCACTACAGATCCAGGGGCCTGATCAAGCTCGGTTCCACCCAACAATCGTCGAATAAGGAACCGTGAAGATCCCATCGGTGAATAACATGAAACAGTGAGGGAGAAAAGCATCAAAAATAGAGTTCTAAACATCACTTACCAATCATTCTTGTCCTATGATCAATAATAGGGCACCGAGGTTAGATGAACAAATTAGAAAACAATTAAAACTCCAAAATTAAGCACATGAAAAGGGTGTTCAAGGCATAGATAGAAGAAAGAAGAACGTTCTACTAAATTATTTGATCCAAAGGCATAAAAACACTATAAGAAGAGTCCTACCTCTATTTTGGATTGATCATTGGTGAAGAATGTGTTTGTCGATGATTCGAAGGAAGCTGATGCGTTTGCTGTGTCCTAATCCGCTCGATTCAAAGTTCCATTGTTGTTTGATTCAATTCACCAACGGAAAGGAGGATGGGAGAGATATCTAGTGATTCCAGGGTTATGAGACCATACCTAGCCAAAAATACATAACAATATATTTATAACCACTTTATTTTAGGTTAAATGAATTAATTAATTAATTAAATCCACTTAACACACCGTCAAAGAACGAGGGTTTCGAACATCCTGCACCAAATCATTTTATATCACACTTAGGGTAAACACCACATTCCAAACACAACTATGGTATGTAATTTCTGACATGATCAACCATTTATGAGTTATCATGTTTTCTTTAAGGTATCGTGTGCACATAATATAAAATCTATTTAATATTTTTTTAAAAATTAATTCAGGTCAAAACGGGCCTCAGAATTACATTTCGTCTCACCACATAACTCTAAAAAAATATATAGAAATATTTCAAAGTATTACAAGTAAAAAACTAGGTCTCTACATCATTCCCTCCTTCAAGATTTTTTCCCCAAAAAGAAAAACTAGAAAAACAACTCGGGATACTAAGCCTGCATCTGGCTCTCCCACTCCCATGAACTCTCCTGCACATTTCTATGCTGCTACAACACATGAACCAAGGGGATGGTTTATCCACATAGGGTCTGCTCCTACCGATCCTTGATCAACATCGGGTGATTTGAAAAGGTGGATCCATCCTCAATGTTCACATCACCCTAGTCAATGACATGTGTCGGGTCATGCACGTATCTCCTCAGTTGTGTCACGTGTAAGATGTTGTTTACCAACTCCAGCTGTAGGGGTAGGGCAAGGTGGTAGGTGACCTCGCTAACCCTCTACACAATCTCAAAGGGACCAATGAATCTCGGGGATAGCTTGTCTCCTTGACCGAACCTCCAAAATCCTCATCATGGGGATATTTTCAAGAAAACATGGTCTCCCTACTCAAAATCCAAGGGATTATGGTGGTGATTTGTGTAGGATTTTTATTTTCTCTGAGCTGTCATCATCCACTCACAGATGACCTGGACTTTCTCCCTTGTTGCGTGTACTAACTCTGGGCCCACAAGAGATGACTCACCAATATCTGTCCAGTATAAGAGTGAACTGCAGGGTCTCTCATACAAGTCCCCAAAAGGTGTCATGTCGATGGTAGAGTGGTAGTTATTATTGTATAAAAACTCGACCAAGGGTAGTTGATCCTCCCAAATCCAACCAAATTCCAACATGTGATCCCTCAACATATCCCCTAGCACCTGGATAGTGCACTCAGTCTGCCTATCGGTTTGGGGGTGAAAGGTTGTACTCATCCACAATTGGGTCTTGAATTCCTCCTATAGGCCTCTCCACAACCATCACGTAAAATATGTGTCACGATCAAATATAATCGTTGAGGGTACTCCATGAAGGCAAACAATCACTCGTACATAAAACTTCCCCAAACTCTCCACCAAACTCTGCTCCCTGATAGCAAGGAAGTGTGCCGACTTCGTGAGTTGGTTAACTATCACCCAGATGGCATTATGGATCTTCATTGTGCATGGAATCTCTGTGATAAAGTCCATGGATATTTCATCCCATTTCTAATCCAGGATCTCAAGGGGTTGTAACAAGCCTACCAGAACTTGGTACTCAACCTTTACCTGCTGACAAGTGCGGCACCAAGAGATGAATTTAGATACACTTCATCTCATGTTGGACCACCAAAAATGTCATTTAAGGTCTCTATACATATTCCCCACACCAGGATGTAAAACTAAGGGATAATTGTGGAACTCTTGCATCACCTCATCCCACAATGTGATTGGGACCACTGCTCACCCCTAGAACAAGATGGAAAGATTCCCTCCTTCATAATATCTATATGGTGCATCGCCTGTGGATATCTGATCACATAACACCTCACAATCAATTTATACTATCTAAGACTCTCTGTAAAGACCCGTAAATTCCATATAATTTTTTTTAAATTATTTGGGATTATTACGATTCTGTGAAAATTGACGGTGCTTGATTCCAGGACCCAGTGTGCCCAAAATGGAATTTTGAACTTTTTTTAAGGTACGTTCAGTAAACGTGCATTTGGATTTTTCTAACTTTTGAACTGGTTCTCAGAATTGAAATCCAAGGGCACTATTGAACTTGTAGCAGCGGGATTCGCTTAAGAGAGGCTTAACTTCGACCACAGTAGGTTGGGAGAAAATGTTAGCTTTTCAAACTTTTTGAAGATTAATAAAACAACATAAAAAAGTTATTTTATTTCTTTTTTTTTGTAACTTTTGAGTGATCTGGCCGGACCACAGAATTAAATGGGTAATTCAAGGGCATGACCCTTGGGTTTCGTAACCTTGACGTTGTAACATTAAATGTAGTTCATAAATGAACCACATTAATGTTATGCAACACGGTTGGTTCCCTCATCTATTTAAATGGATCTCGGACTCGGGTTTTTGACACGGAAGTGAGGAACCTATGAAGAAGTATCGCGGTGCCTTCCACCAATGAATAACGGAGGTTTTGATGGTTCCCATTGAGGAAATGATCCAGGATCGACAAACGCTGATGTCTTCAACGAACATAGATCCTCCCTCCATAACCGTGACATCACCCAAAGGTTCTCTAGGTAGGGGGTTTTATCTTGATTAATTCAAGAGTTTGAAGATGAATTAATCTCACCCTTGTTATGATACTAACGCGGAGGGTGCATTCAAAATTAACAAGGACCAAATCCTCCGCCGCTTTGAACTTTGTTGCATTATTCGTGGGCAACTAGAAAACAGAGTGGCAAGATGAAACCGGGAGCCACGCAACATTGGCAGCATCCCAGGAGGCCCTTAGGTTCTTTTGAAAGTAAAAATGGACCACCAGAGTTCACTTGGTGTCCTGCGGAAGACCCTCTAGTGTGGTACTGGCATGGCGCCACCGACGACCGCGGAAGGGGGCGGTGCCACACGACACTACGGCGGACCAGTAGGGGTGGCCAGCTTTCATCCATCCACATTGGTGGAAGGGAAGTGTGTCGTTGCATGTCGTAGATGGAGGTTGCAGCTTCAAAGCCGAGGTAGAGGGGGAACCGTGCCCTGTGGGTCCCGCAGACAGTGAGGCAACACCATGTGGCACCACCGGTTGAAGAGTCGAATAGCTCTTTAGTCATTCGGGAAGGAGGGGTCGCGCGATCCCTCACACAGGTCATGCCTAGATGGTGGGCCAGGTCGGTCCGCTACCCATCGGTCTGAGCCTACCGCAACCCAGCTGGCTTAGGTCGGGTCGGGTCATCCCAGGCTGGGTCAGACCGAACCCGGACACTTTATGACCCAGTTTCGCTTAAAAGGTTGTATCTCACAAACCAAATGTTCGTTTGACGAACTATCTGCGATGATGGAATCCTTAGGATGAGAAAGTAATTTTGAGATAATCCACATAAGTTTTGGAGAAATTTAGATTAAGTCATGGTTGGATCGTACCTGAATCCAATCGGGCCCTCCACACTAAAAAGCCTATATCTCTCAGATCAGGCATCCGATTGATGCGCTATTTGTTGCGTTGGATCCCTTGTGACATGAAGAATCATTGGATTAATTCTTCATGGGACTTCATTCTAGTTGAAGTATTACTGATGGCTTGAGGAGTGGATCCTCCCAAAATCAAGTGTACTATGTATGGGAATCCAGTGGATGGATGAGACGTGAAGAATGAATAGCGATCCTGTGTGGATTGGCACCTAACGATCCTATGTGGATCAGCACCTAGAGATCCTATGTGGATCAGCACCTAGAGATCCTGTGTGGATCAGTAGCAGAACCCTTGATATAATAAGATGATCTAGCTTTACACTAATCATTTTTACTTCTGTACTTAAGTTATACCTGGTTTGAGCTGAGTCTTTTCTTTGTGCTTTGTGATTGAGATCATGCTTTGTGGTTTTCTATTGCGGAATTCTGAGAGACCTACAGGAGGTCTTGGGGTCCCTACTGGGTATTGTTATACTCACCCCTACACGGCCTTTGCCCACACCTTTTTGTGTCTTGTAAAGACGATGAGTAGCTCGACTGAGACTATAGGATCTAGGACCAGGCGGTACACGAAGGTGAATGGTTGACGTGGAAAGTTGTGGAGATGAGTTGTACCCACCCTTCAGGTAGAACCCTTGGTGGATGATCTCAAGAGTTGTTTTATGTTTTTTATTGTAGTTGTATATTTTCAGTTAAGCTTGTATTTCCCTCCCCTTACTTTCAGTACGCACTTTTACTGCTGCAGTTTTACTTCATGGTTGCATCTTGTTGTGTTCTTGGACTATGTGTTTATACAGGTTTAAAGGCAATGCCTTCCCGTTTTAGGGGTACGCCTTTTCAGTGCTAGTCGCCAACCCCTATCCTATGGAAGGCGAGCTTGGGGTAGTCATGACACGGGCCCCAGGGGACGGGTTGTGACACTCTCTCACACACTCAAGTAGAAAATGAGTCAAAACCATCGACTGAAGAAAATTTATACCCTCCTGCTCCACCAAGGTGAGTTGCAAGGAAGTTATCTACTCCAAAGCTTCATGTACTAAGAAATCCAGGGAATTCTTGCTGAAGGAATCTGCTAAAATGCTTTCCTTCCATAGAGTATATATTATCTCAAAGTTGTAGTCCTATAAGAACTCCAACCAGCATCATTGCCGCAAGTTCAGGTCTCTCTGCATGAATACGTGCCTGAGACTCTGGTGATCTGAGTAAATCATGAAGCACTCTTCTAGAAGGTAGTGCCTCTACATCCTCAGGGAGAAGACTACCACTACTAAATCTAGTTCATGAGTTTTATAGTTCTTCTCATGGGATCTCAACTGCCTCGAACCATATGCAATAAATGTATGTTGCTGCATCAATACGCGCAACCAAACCCAACTCCTGAGGCATCACAAAACACTAAAAACTTCACACCTTCCTCTGGTAGTTTCAATACTAGACCACTCTCCATAATCTGCCTAAACCCCTCCAAAATCCCTCTGGCTCTATTTAAACTAGGTAAATAGTTTCCCTTTCCATGTTAAGGTGGTCAAAGGGGCTGTGATTCTGGAGAAGTCTACCACAAACCTCCTGTAATACCCCACTAAGCCAAGAAATCTCTGCACGTTTAACACATTATTGGGTGGCTCACATTCAATCATTGCCTTTATCTTTGTTGGATCCATAGTTAAAACTTTTTTAGAAATGAAATGCCCTGGTAAGTGAACCTCATGTATCCATAACTGACACTTCAATAGATTTCCATAAAACTGGTGCTCTCGAAGTAAATCAAGAACCTTCCTCAAGTTCTCTGCATGCTCTTATGTTACAAAGCAGATGAGTATGTCTCTGATGAAGACAAAAAAAACAATCCAAGTATGGCTAGAAAAACTGGTTCATAAAATTCATAAACACAGTGGGGGAATTGGGCACACTAAAGGGATCACTAGGAACTTATAGTGTCTGTAGCAACATCAGAATGCCAAATTTGGAATATCAGCCTCGCGAACCCTCAAACAGTGGTAACTGGACCTGAGATTGATCTTAGAGAATAATCATACGCCTCAAAACTAATCAAAGAGGTCGTTAGTCCTCGGTAAGGGGTACTCTTTCTTTATCATGTCCTGGTTCAAGTGATGATAATCCACGCAAAGTCGTAAGCCCTCATCCTCCTTTTTCACAAATAGAACTGGAGCTACCCAGGGGGATACACTAGGTCTAATGAAACCATTCTCTTGAAGGTCCTCCAACTTCAACCATAGCTCCTAAAGCTCATTAGGTTCCATTTGATACACCGTAGAAGATATTAGGGTGGTACCATGATGCAAGTCAATGCAAAACTTCATCTCACGCCTTGGTGGTAGTCCCATAATGTATTTGGGGAAGACATATATATAATCCTCTACAACTAAAGGAATCTATATACCTGAATATACTTCTTCACCAAGGGATACAATTTCCAACTGATGGGAAATAGGCTACAACCTCCTTCTCACAGCATCCACTTATCCTTCCATGAGATCTCTCTCGTCGGAAAAGGAGAATCTCATCTCATCAGTGTGGAGGCATATGACTTGTCTATGGTGACAATAAATTGGGGCTCAGACCATGGAAAATAAATCCATACCCAAGATGATATCATAGGGTCCCACTGTGAGGACCAAAAGGTCCCATGTGAACCTCTCTCCTCCACACGACAACATGAATTGTCAGCAGATGAAAGATACAGAAGAAGTGTTCCCTATAGGAACCTCAAGATGAATTTGTTGTACTAGCGTCTCAACTGGGTTCTCTATATCTCACATCAGGAGTTGAGAAATAAAGGAATGGTTGGAACATGTGTCTACTAATATTAAGGCAAGAGTATAATAAACACAAATCATACATCGAATCATCTTGTACGCTATAGGTTTGTAGACATCCAAGGCCCATAGCTGTCTGTGACCCCAACCACCATCTCCCTGAGCCTAACATGGGACACCTAGTGGTGGTGGTGGAAGGATATCATACCAGAATCTACCACCCATAGCTCCTCCTACTCCTCTTCTAGCTCTTCCTCTATGGGGACCACCCTGTCCCCATCTGGGAGATCCTTAATCATGGCGTTGCCTCTGCCACAACAGACCATCAACTATCTGTCTGGGACACTCATCACATTTGGTCAGATAGTATCATGCCATGTCACCTCATCCATCACAAGTAAAAAAATTCCCCTCTCTGTGCTACCCTGGTACTATGCACTGCCTCGGTCCCATATGACTATGTTCCTAAGCGTGCTCGTGAAAGGGTCTCCGGCTCCGAGATCCCATTGATCGACGCCTGCTAGTTACTATAGAAGACTCAACTCTATAACACCCACTTCTAGATATAACTATCTAGACCCCCTTTGATATAAATCTATCTGTCTTCAGTGCCCGCTCCAACACCCTGACATAAGAGGGGATGCACGAGGTCACAATGTTAGCTCAAATCTCTCTATGGAGTCCCTGCTCAAACTTTCATGCTCAGAAGTAGCTATCTCAGATCATGTCAAGGAAGTAGCATGTAAAGTCTGTAAACCTCACTGCATTCTTATCCACCATCATCCCTACCTATTGAAGCTCTAGAATCTCATGGATTTGGACTGAGCATAAGCATGAGGTGTAGTGCTCCTTATGGAACAGTCGCTGAAAGTCATACCATGAGAGAATCAAATCATCATGCATCTGCATAATGAGGCTCCACCAACACCCAACTTTTCTGTGGAAAAGGATGGATATCATCACCACCACCTAATCCGTCAGGGTCTGAATAAGACTGAAGATATAGACCACCAACTCTATCCAATCCTATTATGCATGGGGATCTGGCTCGCCATAGAACCTCAACGGTCTCAGATGCTGGAACTCACAGAGTTTGCTAAGCATGCGCATGTCCTCATCCTGCTTTGCTGGGATAATCTATTGCTCGATAGGTGGATTTGTTTCTACCTACCTGCCTGGAGGAAGGGGGTTGTGGGGTGGACCATGAATTGAGGCCTTGTCGCTCATAGTGTTGTCTTCACGAACTGAAGATGGTATCCTAGCTGGATGTCATCGCGAAGGCATCCTGAAAGTTATCAAGGAGTACCATGGTTAGATGATCATATATATACTTTCATAATAATGGGGAGCTTACTCAATAAGGATAGTCAAATACTAAATCCTATATGATGCATGTACCATTTATCCATGCAACAAATGTCTTGGCATGCTAAGTCGACAAGAAGGTAGTCAAGGTCCTGGTGAATGGCTACATTGATCGCTGCACAATCACTGGATTCCCTAGCCTTAGAACCAAACTCAATACACTTTGACACTGTTTTCATAAACCCAACCAATCCTCTTAAGAGGATACATCTAAAAAACATCCCAAGGAAATAAATTTCTCCGATACCAATCTATCACGACCTTGACCCATGTCAGGGCTCGATCTATAACTACCCCAAGCCTGCCTCCATAATCCAGGGGGTGGTGAAAATCACCAAAGGAATAACTAACTCGGGGAGGCGTTTTCCTAAGTACTTGTACACACGCACACAACCAACTCAATGCAAAAGTGTGGAGGGAAATAATAAAAGATGTAATACTGCTATAAAAATAAACCAAGCATTCCTGAACCTCTAGATAGTACAAAATTACGGTAGTGTAATCTGAAAATTAAATGGGGAAAATACACACCCAACCATAAATGTATCCCAACATGATAGAAAAATTATAAAAGTAAACAGCTAAAAGAGAGCCCAAATCCTAAATCCCAAGTTACGACCACCATACGCGGTCCAAACACCCAATATCCCTAAGATCCTCTATAGTCATGGTTGACTTGTCTATCATCTGCATAAGACATAATACATGCGGGAAAAACCCATGCAGGGTTGAGTATAAACATACCCAGTAGGATGCCCTGAAAGCTGAAGGGGGAGAAATAAGAGATACAATAGAAGAGAAAGATAGTAGATGCACAAGGTATAGTGAAATAGTACATATCAACCCAAAAAAGAGTGAAAGTAAGCTCATCCAAGCACAAAGGGATGAACATGATGATTATATGAACTACCCGTCGAGACTTAGACACCTATAGTAGGATAGTAGACTCATCCAACCATGATAATCTAGACAGAGAAATCATGTGAAATACCTCGCACATCTTCTCCTCTCCTAGAAGGAGAGTAACCAAACCCAAGGAGTGGGTACTGAAGAAGAATATATATATATATATATATGATCAGTCAAAGAAAACCAAGCAAAAGAGTAGGGTATATCCATCTCACAACTCAGCCTAAGAAGGAGAGTAGCTAATAGTTTCAAAAGTCCATCAATGATGCTTAACATCCCATGCATCTTCCCTAAACACACAAGTCTAAGGAACTCAATCACATCACCTTGATACTATCTGCTTTTAGAAGCACTAACTTGCATGCATAGTTTTAGGTCACATCACAAAAATGCACCTTGGTGAGGAAAGCATCCTTATTTCTCATGAGTCGAAAACTTCATCAAACCATGCCTCGACACTATGTTTCACAATTAACGGGGCCACAAATTCTAGGTAAAGGACCCATTCCCTGGTACAACAGGATGGTTCCACTCTGATAGTCATTGAGGAACTCCACTACACAGCCTCGCTATAGGATAATTCTCGGGAATGTCATTAGGGAACTCCATTTCCCAACCCTATTGGAGGGTAATTCCTGAAATAATTTTTCGGGGAACTCCACTACCCAACCCTGCTAGAGGGTAATGCCTGGAAGAAGTCATGGTGATCATGCACGATTACTACCATCATCGGGTGTTTCCTTAGTACGTTCCAAGACCATAAAATTTTACATCGTATCTTGAAAGCCACTAATTATGGAACCATCATGTTCTATGTGTAAAAACACTCAGGATAGGCTGCTCGTGGTCCAAAATCTGAGTCCAAACAAAGGAGATATACATATTTAAAATTTCTTGAAAGGATCTCAAGGGGTACACGATGTGTGTGGGGACCCACACGACATATCATCCTGCTTCACAACCTACTTATGTCCCTGGATGACACACGGCTCCATCCCATGTAATAGTACATGTCGTGTAGGTGGACTATACAATGTGTCCAGTCTATCTAGGACCAAGTCTGTGTCTGATGGTCATGTTCGTGTATCAGACCCCATGTCTGTGTACTCTGGTACACGATGTGTCGGTCCACATGGGATACCACTCGTGTGGTCAACCCGTGTTTATTTACTCTTACACAGAATCCCTGACCATGTGACCCATCACACGGGTTGTTCGACTAGGGAAGGGATACATGGAATGTGAGAGAGGACTACATGTCGTGTCATCCTTAACTTTTCCCAAACCCTAGTGTCACCATTGAGGGAGGATACACATCATGTGTTCATCCTGGAACACAACGTGTAGTTGGTATTTTCATAGAACATAAGATCTGCGGTCCTCACTAGGGGTTTCCAGACCCGACCCAACCCGACTGACCTGACTCGACCCAACCGGGTTGGGTCGGGTCGGGTTGGGCCATGGGTTGGGGAAAAAATGACCCAACCCGACCCAACCAACCCAACTGTTGTGAGTCACCCACCTCTCTTCAAACTTTGTTGCCTGCTACCGCCTCTCCCTCCCACCTCTCAACCCGATGCCCTTGACCTCTCCCATAATGATGTCTTCCTCCTTACCTACACTATCCATGGAGTCCATGTAATCACCCACCATTACTTGAACTTTTATTATCCAAGCATAAAACAAATTTAGAAGAATAAAGAAATTTTAAATCAATGAACAATGATTCCATTTCCATATCAACAAACAACATCAAGATAAAATGAAGATTTCATTTGATTTTGCTACGGTAACTAAAGAACATGGAAAAAACAAAGGAAGACCGGTGGTCAATTAAATATTCAAAGATCGGACAGTAGATGATCAGCCAAGAAAATGATCATTCCACATGGCCCTCACCGCATCGTTGGTGTATTCATCCTTTAATATATCCACCACACCGTACCTGCATCTACTCCATGTGCCTCTGCCACCGCATTTTTCTCCAATGTGATTGTGGACCCAAAGATCTACCTATGTCAGACATTGCTACATCCTCTTCACCTTATTGGCCTCTTCATCAACCTTCTCAGACCTCAACAACTACCTGAAGGTGGTTGAGCTGATCACACTACCAACCAACAATTTTTTTTGGGTCGATTCATTGTAGGGTAGTGACTGTGGGCATTCCCTGGTGTGGCAATGAAGATACATAGTGGAATACCTAACCCAATCAACCTACGGGGTGGGATCCTAAATAAGCACTGAAATTTTTTTTATCGTAACCCGATAAACCTGACCCAACCCAACTCAATCGGAGATGGGTTGGGTCGGGTCGGGTCTGAATTAAAAAATCTCTTCGACCCGACCCAACCCAACCCGACCCTTATGCTTGGGTCAGGTCCACCCCCCCCCCAACCTGAACCATATACACCCCTAATATGCACAATAGATCTATCCATTTCACTTCATTTTGTCACAGATCTCACCTCGAATCTTTCGGTGATGTGCAGATCCAGATGAGATTCACGATTGTCGACCATTGTTCGCTGAAAAATAGCTCCATTTGTCGGGAAGGGTTCTGTTGTTTGTTTCTCATGTGATCGCGGCTTCAACCCTTAAAGATCCACCCTAAAACCATCAAATCAACCATCCTCGTACCAAAAGCTTCCCAAATCTATGCTTGATTCATCATTTTGTTCATGTTTCATAGATTCGTTGTGGATCTGGGGGCCTGATCAAGCTCAGTGCCACCCGACAATCGTCAAAACGGGAACCGCAATAATTCCTCCAGTGAATAACACAAAGCAGTGAGGGAGAAAAGCATAAAAAATAGAGTTTTAAACATCGTCAGTGAAGCATTCTTGGCCGATGATCAAGAACATGGCATTGGGGTTAGATGAACAAATTATAAAATAATTAAAACTGTAAACTTGGGCACATGTGAAGGGTGTTCAAGTCTTAGATCAAATAAATAAGAATGATCTACTTATTAATTTAATCCAAAGGGACAAAAACACCATAAGATGAGTCTTGAATCTGTTTTGGATCGATTTTTTGTGAAGAACATGTTCGTCAACGATTCGAAGGAAGCCGATGTGTTCGTTGTGTCCTAATCTGCTCAATTCAGAGTTTCGTCGTTGTTTGATTTGATTCATCAATGGAAAGAAGGAGGGGAGATCTCTTCAGTGATTCCATGGTTATGAGAACAACCCTGGACAAAAATACATAACAACATATTTATAACCACTTTAGTTTATGTTAAATTAATTAATTAATTAATTAAATAAATCCACTTAACGCACCTCCAAAGAGTGAGGGTTCCGAACGTCCCGCTCTGACCCATTTTATGTCACGCCTAGGGTAAACACCATGTTCCGAACACAACCGTTGTATTGGATTTGTAATCTGATCAACCATTTAAGATTTATCCTGTTTTCTTTGAGGTATCATGCACACTTAATATAAAATACATTTAATATTTTTTGAAAATTAATTTAGGGAATATTGGGCCTTGGAATCGCACGTCGTCTTAGCACCTAACTCTAGAAACATATATAGAAATATTTCAAAGTCTTGAAAAATAAAAATCAGGTCTCTGCATGTAATAATTTCATTTTATTTTCCTCATTGATAACCAGTATGTAATCCCTCTATCTAAGTATGTAAGGATCTATGTGTTCTTTTAAAAAATGTTATGTATATCAAACCCCTAGACCCCACTACTTACATGTGAGTATCATTGTGATAAAAGGGTGTTATATAAGAATTTTTATTGTTGGAAGCTTGGTTTTTACACCATGTTTGAGAGGAGACTGATGGTTGCTAAAATTTGAGATAATAGAGGTTCTAGGAGCCCCCTGGGTTTTGGTTGGTTTATCGAATAATGATAAACCAATCCATAGAAAAAGTCTCAAGATCAAGTTAATTATTTAATCATAACCAATTTAAATTTTTTAAAAATTTCATGATAGAGTATATAATATTTTATTAATTATTTTTTTATAGGTAATCATGTCTACGCAAATATATTACAACGGTGAGCTAATTTATATTGAGTGGGGTTTTAACTATAGTTTTCCACCTACAAGAGTAGAAAATCTTCATGATTGTGTGACATTGGATGAAGTTCGTAAGAATATTCATAGTCAGTTAAAACTAAGGGTTGATCAATCAATTACTTCAATTAAATATCAAAATCTTTAATATCATAAACGTTTTTATCACATTGAGCATCCTCTAGTCAATGATGAGGATTGGATGGATGCATCATTATTATTTAGGAAACATTGTAGTAATGGTTTGATGGAATTATATGTGGTGATTTTTGATATTGATGAGGTACAACCTACTACCATAGAACCATGTTTTGTGAGATCTGTAGAAGTCGGTCCTTCACAGCACTCTCATTCATTTCCTACTCATATGACTCCTATGGTAGAAACAAATTATGAATAAGATTATCAGTATTTGGAAGGAAATGTAGAGGACATACCTTTGTGTACTCCTAGTATACTGAATGATAATTTATCTGATGAGGAAGTATCTGGTGAGGCATCAGGAGATGATGTGGGGAATGAACCTTATGAGGTTCCTCTGATAGATAGACATCCACCAGTTAGTGGTAATCATCCTACACTATTGACTTTCTTAGTTAAAGGAATGTCGTGTGCACAACATTTTGATTGGGATATCATTACATCAGCTAATGAATTCCTTGGAATTATAGAGAATAGATATGCATCAACTGATAACACCATCTATGTGGGGAAGGAGTTTGAAAGTAAAGTTTCCTTGAAAAATGTGATTAAAAAATATCACATAGAGTGACATTTTGCATTTGTGATTGATGAGTTGAAGAATAAAAAAATATCTCATTTAATATGAAAAATATGAGATAGAATGTAAATTATAAATGAGGGTAATATATGATAAATTTTTTTCATGTTGGAAGATATCCAAATTAGAAAGCCCACACACTTGTACACATCCAAGCTTGTCACAGGATCACTCTTCACTTGATATAGAGTTTATATCAACTTTCATTGTAGAGATAATACAAACATGTTAGGACATTCTTAGGTCCCTTTTTCAGGAATGAATACATTGATATTTTAAATATAAGATATATTACGACAAAGTTTGGAATGAAAAAAAGGAAATTGTGAAATTTTATGGTGATTGGGATGAATCGTATGTAATTTTTTCACAACTTATGGGATTATTTTCTCTCAAATTTGGATTATTTATCATTTGGAAAATGTTGAGTATGTCTCCCCAGATCACTGAGTTGATCAATCAAAGGTGAAGTTCAATAGGATGTGTTGGGCATTCAAACCATGTATCGCTGCTTTCCCATATTGTGAACAATTCATTCAATTCGGTGGTACTTTTCTTTATGTAAAGTATACAAGTGTTATACTTATTACTGCCATACAGAATGGTAATTCTGATCCTCTACTACTTGAATTCTCTTTTGTTGAAAAGGATAATTTTGAATCTTGTATTTGGTTTTTTTCATGTATATGCATTCATGTCACATAAAACAAGGGAGTGCGTCTAATATTTGATCATCATCGAGTGATTATAGAGGTCGTTAATAATGATGGGGTTTCATGGAGAGAACCAAATGTTTATCATTGATATTTCATTAGACATATTACAAGTAATGTGCATAAGCAGTTCAGAGATGAGACAATAAATAAGAAGATCATCAAGTTGGGTATGTTTTTTTTGTACTTTTTTTGGAAAGAAAATTTAATATCCTTTTAAATACATTATTCTCTTACGATTTTAGTATATGATCCCCAATAATAAAGGTTTGATCAATGTCTTGAAGAAAATCGAAGGGCTAATCAAGATATGTATGATTATATAATGTATATTTCAAAGGACAAATAGTCATTAACATATGATGGTGGTAGGAGATATGGACATATGACCACTAATATAGTGGAGTGAATAAATGGGGTTTTCAAGGGTGAGAAAAAACTTTCAATCATAGGGTTAGTACATGATACATTTTATAGATGTGTAAAGTACTTTGTTGAATGGTCCCAACGGGCCTATTAGAGGATGCAAAATGGAATGCGTTTTGGTCAGCATTTCCAAAGTCTCATTGATCAGATACTACATGACGCATCAACATTGCATGTTCTAACATTTGACCAAGTACATAGTCACTTTTAGGTAAGAGAGTTTCATGAATGGGTTTCAAGAAATAGTGGTTGAGTTTTTGTGGTCATGTTGTAAAACATGTACTGTGATTATGGTAACTTACAGGCATTGAGATATCTCTGGCCACATGTTGTTACAGCTTGTGCATCAGTGAACATATCATGTGAGCCCTATGTTGACCTGGTGTATCACATAAACAATCTAGTTAATTGTTACAGTGCACCTTGGATGCCTATTGGTGACTTTAATTCTATTACATGGTCTCTTGATCAGTTGAATGTCGTCCTTTATATTTCTAGGTTTCGTATTTTGGATTTTTCATTTATTAATTTTTTTTATTTTTGTCTTTTCTCAATTATTGGATTGATATTACTAGGTTGCATCCCCCAGGGATGACCAAATTCTACACATATCAAACATGATTTGGATTGGTCTCGACAATGGGGAGGGGGACTACAATGTATCATTTTTCATACAGAATGGCATACTCGTAAGAGATGTCCCCAAGTGGCAGGATATATCTCCACTTTCTATCATCCATGAACGAATCTATGTATTTTATCATGATTGTGTACATTAATTTCGCATGTAGACATTTCATTAATGAATCCTTGTATTTCTGACTTACTTTACTTTTGACTTGTTTCAACTCTGGTTTGTTTCATTTATGGATTCAATCAGAAAGAATTTTGTGATACTTTAACTATTAAAAAAATAAACAGACAACAAAAATTAATAAAAATAGTTTTGGCCTCTAAATGAATTGTCTTCAAATCTATCCTTCAAATCACACGGTTGATTGAATATATCATTAATCCACATGTTCTATGCAGGGTTTTCCATCACATTTGATATACATAAAAATATTTAGAAATAAATTAAAAATGATTAGAGATTATTAAAACAAAAAAATTATAGACTAATCCAACATTAGTTACATATATTTGTGTACTTCATTTTTCATCATAATGATGAATTATACATGCTAATTGTTTACCTCATTTTTCTTATTGTAGTTTTTTTTTAAATAGTTTAAAAAATTTATTGAATTAACTATAAAAAGGTAACGATAATATCAAATGTTCAGATTATGGGTCCTTCATTGCTCACAATCAAAGATAGAAATTTTTCATGGTTGTTTTTAAAGGGATGTCCAGTGCCTGCTTTGAGTATACGATGATCTCATCATTTCTATCATGTTGTACCACCTCCTATCGGTGTCCCTCATCTTCATCGTGTTGGGTTCTACGGTGTAGCAATGTGTGAATTCACATTTATTGATCGTCATCTCATTGATGCATTCATAGAGAGAATGAGGCCAAAGACACATACATTTCATTTTACAGAGGGGGGATGACTATTACACTTGAGGATGTGTCCATTATGTTGAGCCTCCCCATCGACGGTGCGGTTGTGATAGGTCGAGTGGGTGAAAATTAGTTTGAGTTGGTTCATAGATTACTATGCTCTGAATTCCATAATAATGATAGGTATGTCTTTGGTATTATATTACACATGTCATGGATAAACCATCATTTCGCACATCTAGATGATGATATCGATGAGATCATCATGCTTTGATTTGAACGTGTATACATTTTGAGGCTGATAGGTGGCATGATATGTAATGTCCTGAAATTTCCATATTTTTTTTAATTATATGAAATTATTTTGTGACCGTGAAATCTGACGGCGTGTGATTCTGAGGCCCAAAGTGCCCGGAATGATCCGTCAAAGTTTTGTTAAGCTTTAATTTGCGCACGTAAGCATTTTTCTTGAAAAACTAGAATAAATCTTAATGGTTGTCCAAATCAGAAATCTGAGGGCACCGTTGTGTTCAGGATGGTGAGTTTACCCTAGGAGAAACTTAATTTTAGTCAGCGCAGGACTCCTGTGATAAAACCCTAAAATGGAATAACCGTAAATAAAATAATTAAATAAAGTCATTTTATTTTTCAAATGCTTATAAATCACGAACGGTGACTCAGATTAAAAATTTGAGACCACTGCTGAACTCGTGAGGGTATTCTTTCTTTAGGAATATACTAACATTGGCCGGCACGGGCCACCAGTGAAAGTTAGTTTTTGGTCATAAATAAAATAATTAAGTGACAATTATTTTATTGTAAGATCCATAACTTATAAACGGTAACTCGAATTGGAAATCCAAGAGTACCGTTGAATTTTTTGGGGCGTGTTCTCCTTAGGTGGAGCCTAACCTCGACCGGCGCGGGTCAAGGGTGAATGTAATTAATTTATTGAACTTTTTTTAAGGTACGTTCAATAAACGTGTGAGCAGCATTTTATAACTTTTGAACCAGTGCTCGGATTAAAAATATGAGGGCACCGTTGAATCCATAGCGCCAAGATTCACTAAAAGAAGACTTTACTTTTATAGTAGCAGGTCTCGAGAAAAATTTAAGTTTTTTGACTTTTTAAAAGAAATGAAATAAAATAATTTTATTATTTTATCTTTCTTTCATAACCTCCAACGGACAAGCAAAGTGTGGGGCCAACGATGTGTCAAGCCAATAAATGGCTTGACCTACCAACCCTAATTAACTACGTCATTGGGGAATTAGGAAAGTTTCTAATTTATGAGACCCCATTAATTCCTCACGTCGTTGCTTACCCTCCCCCTCTCCTATATATATGAAGTTTGGGGGGAGGTACCGGCACATCTTCACCAAGAAACGAAGTGCTGAAGGAGCATCGCGACGCCGAACCCTTAGAGGACGGAGTCGATCCCAGCGGGAGGTGACGGGTGACACCAAACCACGAACCGAAAGGCGACATACGAGCGGCGTCGTTGGGAACCTATTGCGGGAACAAAGAACATGACCCACCTTCAAGCGTGGATGTTCTCCAATAGGTTTACAAGGTAGGGGGTTTATTCATTTATGAATTTTAAATGATTTTCCCTCTTCCCCATTCTTGAATAATATGAAGAACATGGACCAACCGACTAACGGGTTGATCCGTGATTCATTAGTTTTTGCGGGAGGTTTTTGTGGGGTATCTTTGTAGGGTTTTGTTTGTTGTTTAATTCAATTGATTATTAAACTCTTAATTCCCCCTCATGTTTACGAGCTAATTCAGAGGGCGCAGGCCTAACAAACCCGGCCTGAATCCTTCACTATCTTACTACTCTTGGGGCTCCATGGAAGACCACCAGTGCGACGACACCGACCGACTACATTGGGAATAGCGCGTCGACGTACTCCGCAAGAGGAGGTCGCAACACAAAGTCGTGGCGGTCATCAGAACAGTCAGCACCGGATGGTTGTGGAGTAGGTGTGGCACACCGTCATGCACCTTCGATGAGCAAGAGGTCACATCTTGTCATCCGCGGCGAAGGGAGGAGGCGGTCGGCTCGCCGGCTAGCCGCAGACGGGGAGGCGGAGCGACCAGTGCGCCGCCGACGAACAAGAAGCCCCGGCCGAAGCCATGGCAGAGGCCGAATACGTGCCTCCAGCGGGTTCTGTGGCAACCGAGCGGCGCCCACGCGACGTCGCCGTACCACAAACCGAACAACCTTCAGTTCGTTCGGAAGTTCGGGAGATTATGGGGTCACACCCCCCGCGCCGGCTAGGGCGGACCCCACAGCGGGCCGCGCTCCCCTTTGGACCGGGCCACCACCCTTGCAGGCCACCCCCTTGCAGGCCAGGCCAGACCTCAGACCAGTGGGCCGAGTCTGCCATGGTCCAGCCCAGCCCAGACCAGGTCAGGCCGGGTTAGTCCGACCGGGTCAGACCAGACCCAGGCCCAACTGGGCCCAGAATCATTTAAAGGGTCATATCTTGAGAACCGGTCATCTGTTTGATGAGTCGCTTGTGGAGTTGGGATACTCTCAACAAGGTAGATATTTTGAAATGTTCTAAGTAGTACATAGAGATGTGACAAATGGATTCAGGAGTGGTTCTCCCAAGCACGCTACGTACGGAACCCTACGGCTGGCTGAGACCTAAAGACTAATGATTTCCGACTTTGTGTGACTCGACAACCCAGTGGGAAGAGGCTCTATGTGACTCGGCAAGCCCATGGTGGGGAGCGGGTATGTGTGACCCGGCAAACCCATGGTACTCAACAGGAGGAGTACCTCAGCAGTCCATGGTGGGGAGAAGCTCTATGTGACCTGAAAAACTCACAGTACGTGATGGGGAGGGGTACCTAAGCAATTCAAGGTTAGTATGAAGAAGCTCTATGTGACCTGGCAGGCCCATTGTACTCGATAGAGGAGGAGTTCTCCGGTAGCCGAGGTGTTCGGCGATTGTGACTGATGATTCTACTGATCCTGTGTGGGTCAGATCTTGTGTGGTTCATTACAGGGGTTAGTACCTATAGACCCTGGGAAGGTTGAATCCTGTGTGGATCATTGTGGGGGTTAGTTACCTATCGATCCTATGTGGGTCAGACTCCGTTTGGTCAGAAGCAGTGTCTCTTGATAGAATAAGATGATCTAGATTCGCGACTAATCATATTTACTTCTATACTTCACTGAAAACCTGGTTTGAGCTAAAACTCTATTTGAACTAAGTCTTTTACCTGTGTGGTACTTTTACCTTTGTGGTACTATCTTCATGGTGATACATGTGTGGTACTTTTACCTGTGTGGTACTTCAATCTTCGTGGTGTTACCTGTGTGGTACTTCTACCTTCATGGTGCTACCTTTTTGGTATACTTCCCTCATGTATGAGATGAGTATATCTTGATAACTTAGGTATATGTATGGGCATATACCTAAGTAGAGTTGATTTATTTCTTTGTGGTTTTTCCTTTTTGGAACTTCAGGAGACCTATGGGGTCTCGGGGTCCCTACTGAGTATCGTTATACTCACCCATGCATGGGCTTCGCCCGCACCTTGTTGTGTCTTGTGAAGACGATGGACAACATTGATCGAGGATGAGGGATCCAGGACTGGACGGTGCTCGTAGGTGGACCATTTGGTGTGACGTGACTCAGGGACTACTGATTATGAGTTGTACCTAACCTTCATGTAGGGTCCATGGTGGATGATCCAGGAGCTGCTTTTCACCTTTTCAGTTGTTTTGTACTTTTCATTTGTACTTATACTTTTTTGGTTGGGCTTGTATTTCGGCCCCTTTGCTTTCATCACTCTTTTACTACAGCAGTTTACATCACAGTTGCTTCTTGTTGTGTTCTCGGACCATGTGTTTGTAAGGGTTTAAAGGCAATGCCTTCCCATTTTAGGGAATATGCCTTTAAGTGCTAGTTGTCAGCCCCTGCCCTATAGAAGGCAGGCTTAGGTTAGTCACGACATGGGTCCCAGGGGACGGTTCGTGACACAATATTTGTTGATCATTCGAATATATTTTTACATTTGATGTATTTACCTTTATTGGAAGACTTGGACTAGGCATGGCGGTATAGTCGGGGGTCTACATGTCTCGTATATACATACAGTGTGTTGTGCAACGCATGTCACATTGATAAGATGCATATCACATGATGTGTTATTTTTATACATATGTGGATATAGAATCACATCTCTCACTTAGCTCCACATTGCGCACGCTATTGTCTACTGATATTGTAACAGAGTCTTTGCGTGGATAAGGATATGTTATTCCTTCCTTATAATGTCAAAATCAAATGTATAACTTTCTATTGTGCAATATAATTATAAAAATGTTATCTACAAGTGGAGTTAGACACATTGACATTCAGATACATCCAGACATGATGTTTATGCTTACAAACTTATGTTGGACAGTCTTTGACCAAACAACGTAAGTGGTTATTAATTATATAGTTAAATCATTATTTTGTGTATTATATGTCTTCATTTATTAATTGATTATTCTTTTTTTTCAGATTTCATGGATGATATATACTGAAGCTATCATTTAGAGTCTCCCACCATATTGTACGACGATGCTTGTTATCGACTCATGCGTCGTTCCTCTGATTTATTTTCATATTATTGAGTGACATTAAACTGATAGGGTTATAAGGCAGTTTGGATTTTATCAGCCCATTCCTATACCGCCCAATTAGTTAACTTCACTTCATTCCCTGAAGATGTGAGAGAAGAGCGACTTCAACTGGAGGAGATATCATGCATGATGTATTGAGTTGTGGGACATATGACACGAGTTCCGATTACGAGGGGTTGACATAGTACATATGCATTTATTTGATCAGCTGGATTATGCGCTCTAGTACCACATGTCCCCGACAAGATTTATTATGTGATACGGACGGGGCCATAATGACTTGGTAATAATTATTCCTTCCACTGTTAAACATTTTTTTCTTAACATTACTTAACAACATAATTTGTTTTCACATGATGCTTTTATCACTCATCTCCTTCACATCTATGATCTGGTAGAGGGAACGTGATTTACCAAACACATTTCCACAGAGCTGTGACAGAGTTGCTTCATCACACGAATGAGATTTATCATTAAATTTTCTTTGATGTGTCAGGCGATGTTGAGGTTTTTGAGCCTGATATAGATGTGTTGGGGGGGTGAAGACCATGTTATGGACACAGATGTGGCATAGGAGGATGATTTTTATCATGATCAACCATATGCTCCTCCAGATCCTATTGTATATGAGTCACAACCACACCCATAGGCACAAGTACATACAAGGTCTGTTAGCATGTTAGATTTTGTTGTAGAGATAGACGTTAACTGATCTGCATTGCATTCTTTATTAGCCTCTGATCCGTGTTGGGTCGTAGAGGATGGCAAGAGGGGGGGGGGTGAATTGCCTTTTCAAAAATAATTAACAATTTAAAACAATTATCAATGCAGCAGAAATAAAAAAAGGCAAGACACAATTTGATAACGAAGTTCGGCTTAATTCCCAAGCCTACGTCTCCGCTCCCAACAAGAACCATTGAGAGATTAATACGTCAGCTTACTTTTTAATGGTTGTAGCAAGAAACCCACTAGCTGTTTTAAGGTAGGCTAGAACACCTTCGTACAGCTTGCTTTTTTATTATGGTTGTAGCAAGAAACCCAATTGAAAGAAAGAATGGAAATGAGAGGTTTGTTTTAATCCAAACCCAATGAAGAACTAAACAAATAAAATAATACAAACACACGGAATCCTTGAGCGCCAAAAGTGTGAGAGCAGATGATGGAGAGGGAGCTCAAGCTTCAAGGATGGCAATGGATCACAAGAGGCCTTGGAGATTTGTCGTTAGAGCATCAAGACATCAAAATATTATTCGGGGGTGTTCCTAGCATCCATGGTTTCTTATTTATAGGAGAAATACCCATAAACACTTCAATATGGCTGTTGGAGGGCTTCCGGAGCCCTTGGGGGTCAAAAGTACAAGTCTGGTCAAAGCCCAACGGCTAGTTTGACTGGGAACACCGGCTGGCCGGTGGTGTCTCACCGGCTGGCTGGTGGTCCACAGGCTGGCCAGTGCTGACCTCCCGGCTGGCCGGTGGTCCAGACAGAGCAGGCTTTCTGTCTGGGTTCCACCGGCTGGCCGATGGTCATCCACCGGTTGGCCGGTGTCACCAGGCAGTGGGCAAGCCTACTGCCTGGGTCCTCCGGCTGGCCGGTGGGCAAGAACCGGTTGGCCGGTGCCCATACCGGCTGGCCGGTGCGCTAACACCGGCTGACCGGTGTCTCTGGCAGAAATCAATGCTTCTGCCAGAGACCACCGGCCGGCCGGTGGGAATCCACCGGTTGGCCGATGGACTCAGAGAGTCCACTATCAGCCTTCTTGGGCCAACTCCTGGGCAACCTTTTTCCTAGCATCAAAACACTTGAAAACAAGTTAGAACACGATGAGAGTGATTGTGATCATTAAAATCCAAGAGAGAGGGGTACAACAATCTCCCCCTATTTTGATGATCACAATCACAAAAGAGAAAGCTTTAAAAAGGATATGCCAATTTAAAACTTAAATAAACAATTTTGGACATGAAAATATATTAGAGATCATTTCAAAAAAAAAAATTGAAGAGATGTACCATGTATTGAAAATGATCTTAATCTAAAGAGAATGAGTCATTTTGAAATTATAACCATAGGTCATTTTTTTTAAAGGAAAAAAATCAATAACTTACCGGTTTTTTAAAAAAAAATGAACTTTTAAAAAGAGCACTTTAATCAATTGAAATATGAAACTAGTAAACAGAGAAATTTCTCCCCCTTTGGGATTATCAAAATAGGAGGGAAAGAGAAAAACAATGAGAAGAAATTAGATAAACAATAAAAAAAAAGTTAAATATTTAATAGTTCTTATTGACGAATCATTTCTAACTCCCCCTTAATAAAATCAAAACGTTCAACCGGGAGCGGTTTGGTAAAAATATCAGCTAATTGGAAATCAGTAGAAATGAAGTCCAAAGTGATATCCCCTTTTTGAAAATGGTCACGAAGGAAATGATGCCTTAAGTCTATATTCTTTGTTCTAGAGTGTTGTATTGGATTCTTAGAAATACTAATGGCACTAGTGTTGTCACACCGAATAGGAACATGATCGTAGGAAAGGCCATAATCCAAGAGAGTGTGCTGCATCCAAATAATTTGGGCACAACAATTCCCAGCGGCTACGTACTCGGCCTCGGCAGTAGAAAGAGCAACACAGTTTTGCTTCTTGCTACTCCACGATACAAGGGACTTGCCTAGCAGATGACAGGTTCCACTAGTACTCTTTCGATCTAATTGACATCCGCCAAAATCAGCATCTGAATATGAAGAAAGTTTGAAAGAAGTATTATAAGGATAAAATAAACCAATGTTTTTGGATCCTCTTAAATACCTAAAAATCCTTTTGACTGATTTAAAATGAGATTCTTTGGGATTGGCTTGAAAACGAGCACAAAGGCAAACACTGAACATGATGTCAGGACGGGTCACAGTTAGGTAAAGTAGACTCCCGATCATACTCCTATAAAGCTTGTTATCAACCGGTTTCCCGACTTCATCTAACGTAAGATTACAGGAATTACTCATGGGGGTACTAATTTCCTTTACTTGATCCATACCAAAACGACTTAAGAGCTCATTTGTGTATTTGCCTTGGCTTAGAAAAA
The DNA here is from genome assembly GCA_963277665.1 of Viscum album. NCBI lineage: Eukaryota > Viridiplantae > Streptophyta > Magnoliopsida > Santalales > Viscaceae > Viscum > Viscum album. The sequence continues at coordinate 116,173,137 of OY728157.1, read as the reverse complement.
TACCTTTTGAATTTTGAAAGATTTGAAAACCGAGAAAAAATTTCAATTCCCCCATAAAGCTCATTTCAAATTCTTTTCTCATTAAATCTGAAAAATCAGTACAAAGTGATTCTTTGGTAGAACCAAAGATAACGTCATCGACGTAGATTTGGACGATTAAAAGATCTTTTGAAGTGTGTTTTAAAAAGAGGGTACAATCAGCTTGATCAATTTTAAAATCATTTTCTAAAAGGAATTTTGTTAACCTCTCATACCAAGCCCGAGGGGATTGCTTTAAGCCATATAGAGCCTTGGTTAATTTAAAAACATGATTTGGAAATTTTGGATCTTCAAAACCGGGAGGTTGTTCAACAAAGATTTTTTCTGAAATAAAACCATTTAAAAAGGCGCTTTTAACATCCATTTGAAAAAGTTTTAAATTTAAGTGGGCGGCGAAAGCCAACAAGATCCTAATGGATTCCAATCTAGAAACGGGCGCAAAGGTTTCACCATAATCAATTCCTTCTTCTTGATTATAGCCCTTAGCTACTAGGCGAGCCTTGTTCCGGGTTATATTTCCTTGATCATCAAGTTTGTTCCTAAAAACCCATTTAGTTCCAATAATTGGATGATCATTGGGTCTTTCAACAAGAGTCCAAACATCATTTCTAGAGAATTGATTTAGTTCATCTTGCATTGTAATAACCCAATTCTCATCATTAATGGCATCATTAATGGTTTGAGGCTCTAGGTGAGAAATGAAGGCTTGATGTTCAACCTTGTTGAGGATTGATCTTCTAGTTTAAGTACCGGCTTGAAGATCACCTATAACATTTTCTAATGGATGGTCTCTAGAAGGTTTCCAAACCTTAGGCAAGGTGGAAGGAAAAGAAGGTGAATAAGGTTCATGATCATCATCCTCCTTGAGAGAAGAAGAGGAATCATTTAATTCAAGTTTATCAAGCTTATCTTCAACATCTTCAATGACCGGATGGGGTTTTGGAAGATTTTCATCAAACTTGACATGAGATGATTCTTCGATGGTTTTTGAACATTTGTTGAAGACACGATAGACTTTCCTTGAGTTGGAGTACCCAAGAAAAATACCTTCATCGGATTTGACATCAAATTTCCCAAGGTTATCTTTTGTGTTAGGGATAAAGAATTTACAACCAAACACTTTAAAATAACCAACTTTGGGAAATTTTCCTTTCCAAAGTTCATAGGGGGTTTTCTTAAGAAGGGGTCTTACAAGGACTCTATTAATAGTATAACAAGCAGAGTTAAATGCCTCGGCCCAGAAAAATTGAGGGAGGTTGAATTCACTAAGGAGGGTTCGAGCAATTTCTTGGAGAGTTCGGTTTCTCCTTTCAACCACTCCATTTTGTTGTGGATTCCTAGGGGTAGAGAAGGTGTGATTGTATCCTTGAGAGGAACACAATTCATCGAATTATTTGTTCTCGAATTCACCTCCATGGTCACTGTGGAGCGATATAATTTTATATCCTTTTTAGTTTTCTACTTTCCTAGAGAATTTCAAAAAGGTTCTACAAGCATCATTTTTATGAGCTAAAAAGAAAACCCAAGTGAAACGAGAAAAGTCATCTACTAGGACAAAGGTATAGGATTTTCCACCTAGACTTGCTACAGGGGTAGGACCAAAAAGATCAAGATGTAGGAGCTCAAGAGATTTTGAAGTGGACACTTCCTTCTTAGATTTGAAAGAAGACTTGTGTTTCTTGCCAAGTTGGCATGGCTCACAAATCAAATCTTTCTTAAACTTAAGTTTAGTAAGGTCACAGATGAGCTTGTTCTTATTAAGCTTTAGAAGTGAATGAGAGCTACAATGCCCCAACCTTCTATGCCAAAGCCAAGACTCATTGTCAAGAGCACTTAAACATTTAACATTTTGGCTAGATAAAGACTTTAAATCAATAATGTAAACATTTTGAAAACGGGAAGCAGAAAATATCAATTTGTTTTGAAAATCAAACACATTGCATAAATCATTTTGAAAATTCACCGAAAAACCACTATCACAAAGTTGACTAATGCTAATTAGATTATGTTTTAAACCTTTAACAAATAAAACATCTTTAATTAAAGAGGTGCTACCAAATCCAATGGTACCTATTTCGACGATCTTGCTTTTTGAATTGTCACCGAAGGTGACGTATCCTCCATCGAATTCTTCAAGGGAGTTGAACTCGGATGGATCACCACACATGTGCCTCGAGCATCCGCTGTCGAGATACCATGAGCCTTTCGAAGTCCTACTTCTTTGGAGTTTATCCTACAAAATCAAGAGAGAATATATTTTGGTACCCATATAAGTTTGGGTCCGGAAAGATTAGCTAAAAGAGACTTTTGAACCCATATTTTTCTAGAGGGTTGCCATCTAAAATACTCATCCGAGTAGGTAATGGTTTTGGGGCTTCCATACCTTTCATTTTTACAATCACACTCATAAATCATGTGCCCGGTCTTTTTACAATAATTACAAAATTTATATTGAGAGCTTTCCCTTACAAAAGTAGTGGGTGCTCTAGAAGAAGTGTCTTGTTTGTTAAAGCCAAGTCCATGTGTTGTTCTAGCCGAATGCTGAGAACCTAGTAATTTGGTCAAATTTTGTTCACCTTGGGTGAACTTGGCAAGAGACTCCCTTAGATATTTAATGGTTTAATTCAAAGAATCAACATTTGGAATATCTTGGATCTTAAGGGTAAGTTCCTCATTCTTTTTGAGAAGTTGTTCTTTTTCAGAAATGAGAATTTTATTTTTCTTTTTCAAAGCCATAAATTTAGAGGTAAGTTCTTGAAAACCTTCCTCTAATTGTTCTCTCGCATTTTGAAGATCTTCATAGGACATTTCATTATTGAAAGAGGAAGATGAGGAAGAGGAGTCGGAAGAAGATACCTCATCAAATTCCATTAGGCATTGTTCACCTTCATCGCTTGAGTCGCTTGAAGACATGGAGTCATCACTTGCACTCCATGTGGATGCTTTGAAAGCCTTCTTGTTTTTCTTTTCTTTTACCCTTTTCTTGAAAATGGAGCACTCCGGTTTGATGTGTCTTTTCTTTCCACATTCAAAGCATGTAACTTCATTCTCCGCTTTGGGCTCTTCCTTTCGTGCCCTTCGAAAGTTCTTCTTTTTCTTCATGAATTTGCTCATTTTTCTTGCTAGTTGAGCAATCTCAGATTCGCTATCAGCGGAGGAGCTTTCTTACTTTTCTTTGAAAGCAATGTTCTTTTTCTCCTTGAAGGTTTTACCTTCTTTATCGGCTTGCCTCTTCATGGTGATCTCATAGGTCATGAGTGATCCAATGATCTCTTCAACCGGAATTTTCTTGACATATTTTGCTTCTTGAATTGCGGTCACCTTTGGTGCCCATGATCTTGGTAGGACCCAAAGAATCTTCTTGACCATCATTTCTGCAGAAACATCCTCACCAATAGATTTTCTTCCATTGCAAACGTCAGTAAAATGAGTAAACATTTCAGTAATTGATTCGTGTGGGTGCATGGTGAAACTTTCAAAATCTTGGCGATACATGTCTAATCTAGTGTCTTTGAATTTGTTAGTGCCCTCATGGGTTACTTCTAAAAGTTTCCAAATTTCATAAGAGGAGGAGCAAGTAGAAACACGATTGAATTCATTGCGGTCTAGCCCACAATGAAGAGCAATCATGGATTTGCCATCAAGCTCAAAATTGGCAATGTCTTCGGGGGTCCATTTGGACTCATCCTTGTTAGATAAAGTATAGCCTTGCATTACAATCCTATAGATAGGATAACCAATGCTTCTAAGAAAAGTAATCATGCGAGTTTTCCAATAAGTGTAATCGGTTCCATCAAAGAATGGAGGCCGAGTCATAGAATACCCTTCGGGAGCATGCGAGGAATTAGCCATCACTAAGGATCTTAAGTTTGTAACCGGTTAAGGTATTACACAAACGCCTCCTTTGATACCAAATGTTGGGTCGTAGAGGATGGCAAGAGGGGGGGGTGAATTTCCTTTTCAAAAATAATTAACAATTTAAAACAATTATCAATGCAGCGGAAATAAAAAAAGACAAGACACAATTTGATAACGAAGTTCGGCTTAATTCCCAAGCCTACGTCTCCGCTCCCAACAAGAACCGTTGAGAGATTAATACGTCAGCTTGATTTTTAATGGTTGTAGCAAGAAACCCACTAGCCGTTTTAAGGTAGGCTAGAACACCTTCGTACAGCTTGATTTTTTATTATGGTTGTAGCAAGAAACCCAATTGAAATAAAGAATGGAAATGAGAGGTTTGTTTTAATCCAAACCCAATGAAGAACTAAACAAATAAAATAATACAAACACACGGAAGCCTTGAGCGCTAAAAGTGTGAGAGCAGCTGATGGAGAGGGAGCTCAAGCTTCAAGGATGGCAATGGATCACAAGAGGCCTTGGAGATTTGTCGTTAGAGCATCAAGACATCAAAATATTATTCGGGGGTGTTCCCGGAATCCATGGTTTCTTATTTATAGGAGAAATACCCATAAACACTTCAATATGGCCGTTGGAGGGCTTCCGGAGCCATTGGGGGTCAAAAGTACAAGTCTGGTCAAAGCCCAACGGCTAGTTTGACTGGGAACACCGGCTGGCTGGTGGTCCACCGGCCGGCCGGTGCTGAGCTCCCGGCTGGACGGTGGTCCAGACAGAGCAGGCTTTCTGTCTGGGTTCCACCGGCTGGCCGATGGTCATCCACCGGTTGGCCGGTGTCACCAGGCAGTGGGCAAGCCAACTGCCTGGGTCCTCCGGCTGGCCGGTGGGCAAGAACCGGTTGGCCGGTGCCCATACCGGCTGGCCGGTGTGCTAACACCAGCTGACCGGTGTCTCTGGCAGAAAGCAATGCTTCTGCCAGAGACCACCGGCTGGCCGGTGGGAATCCACCGGTTGGCTGGTGGACTCAGAGAGTCCACTATCAGCCTTCTTGGGCCAACTCCTGGGCAACCTTTTTCCTAGCATCAAAACACTTGAAAACAAGTTAGAACACGATGAGAGTGATTGTGATCATTAAAATCCAAGAGAGAGGGGTACAACAATCCGTATATATCTTTTGCACAAGAACCATCTTATCCATATGTTGGAGAGAGTTCCAGCCAGTAACCACCATCTTTAAAGGTAAGACAAGGTACAGGTGGTGAGACTGTAGATCCACTAATTGTCACATGGGAATATGTGGAGGTAGGAGTCTGAGATGATACACATGAACAACGTACGCCAAAGTGTATACATAGACAGACACGACATGTATACCTTATATATACACTTGGTTGTGACACAAAGGAGCATCCAAGCCACCGACGTAGATTAAATTGACACATGTTATATGCTTTTTAAATCGTTATTTATACATTATTTAAAAACATACTAATGTATTATATAATGTCGCATAAATCAATTAATTAATATAATTAGAAATTCATACTAATAATTTTGAATGACTAAGAAACATTAATATTAATAACTGCATTGGTGATAATAATAATTACTATTTGTTATTTATTTTGAATTCAATAAATATTATTAATATTTAATAATTAGTTTAAGATGATTATTTATTATACATAATATGGATAATAATATTAAGTATTAATATAATAAATAATCCTCTTAAATTAATTATTAAATATTAATAATATTATTATTTTCAATTCTATAAATATTATTAATATCAATAATAAATATTTTCTTATTTCTTATACAATTAATTAATTAATAATACAACAAAATATATCATGAATAATATAATTATTAACTAGTGAATATTTTTCTAAATACAAATTATTTTATTTAAATTATTATATAATAAATATTACCTATAATGCTATTAATTATATTAATACCATATTAATATCTTATTAATTATTAATAAATAATACAATTGATAACTTATAAATAATTTATATATTAAAAAATTACTAATAATTGTATCAATAAAAATTTTAACAAAGATTTATAATTAATATCTTATAATAATAATATAATTATCAACTGGTAAATATTTTTATAAATACAAATTATTCTATTTACATTATTATATAATAAATATTAGTTATAATGATATTAATTATATTAATAACATAATAATCTATTATTAATTAATAACAAGTTACACAATTGGTAATTAATAAATAAGCAGATATTAATATATTACTAATAATTATGTCAACAAAGATTTATAATTAAAATCTTATAAATCTTAGTTTTATACTATTAATTAATTAATAACATAATAATATAATATTAAGTAATAATAAATAATACCATTGATTATTAATAAATATATTATTTATTAGCAAATTGGTAAATTAATATCTTGATTTTTACAATGATAATAAAATCCCTCTTTTGATGAATTATAAATGTCTTATAAGGAAAAAATGATTTATTAGTGAAATAACTTAATAATGTGTTAAAGTTTGTGCATAAGTGAAAAAACCTAGTTAATACTTTGAAATATTCAATGGAATATTTTTGGAGTTAGACATTGAGTTAGTTCGAGATTCCAAGGCTCATAAAGGCTTGACAAAGACAGAATAAAAATATTAAAAAAAATTATATTAAGCGCGCGCAGTTTTTTCAAAAAAAATTGGATAACTTCAAAATGGTGTGTCGTATGAGAAATATGAGACCACTGATAGGTCTTAGACATGGTGTTTACCCTAGAAAGGGTATAAAATTTGTATGCATCAAACGTTTGGATGTCTCGCTAGCGAAAATAATTTATTTAATAATTTTTATTATATTATTTTTTAAAATAATTTAATGTCTCCAGAACGGTGCATCATATGAGAAATTTGAGACCACAGTTAAGTTTGTAATGCGATATTTACCCTAGGAAGGTTATAATATTTGTAAGCGTCGAACGTTTAGATGTCTCGCTCGCGATAATAACCTTTTTGTATTTAATTAATTATTTAATCCGCTTTTTGAATATTAAATAATTAATATCTCTCAAATGGTGTATCGTATGAGAAATTTGAGACCACTGTTAGATCCGAAACAGAGTGTTTACCCTAGACAGGGTATAACTTTTATGCACAATAAGTGTTTGGTGTTATTTAGTTTTTTATATTAATTAATTAATTAATACCATTTTTAATTAAATAAAATCAACTTTTGGTGCTTCTTCTTCCCAAAACAAGCAGACCACCATTGTTACACGCTCAATCTTTTAAAAACCATCAATTTCATACATTTTTTACCAAGAAATCATGGTAATAACTTCCTAGCAAGAATATAAACACTCAACATTGATTTATTTGGTGTTTAATGGATTAAAACGAAGGTTTATTTTTCAATTTTTTTAAACTCTAAACATGTTTGGGGTTTCCTATAAATACCTTTTTGTTCCTCATTATAATTCCACCAACAAGTCTAATACACCTCCCATGTCGGTGAATCTGACGCAGATCGTTTTTCTCCATTTTGACGCAACCCAAGTGTTTTTCTTCATCTTTGGGGTGCCTCTCACATTGTTGCAATGTTATTCCAAATTATTTTATTTTAATTTATCCAGACTTCTCTCTTCAATAACTTCTCCATTGTTGATCAGATTGACACATCGTCAGTTTCAATGGATTCGTATCAACGATCAGAATTTTAATCCAAAGTTTGTTTTTAAAGGCATCAAGGTATGTTCAATCCGAATTTTGGCTATTTTAAACTGAATTATAGATAATTTTTAAATAAATTATCAAAATATGATATAACTGAACTTTATCAAAAGAAATTATATTAAGATATCAAGAGAGAATATTTGTGTATCGAACAATAATTAGGAGGAATTGTCAAATACTAATTTCATCAAATTATCGAAAGATAATTGTAAGATTTGTGCAATGATAATTACATGTAATTAGAAAAGGATAATTTATTATATTATTGGATGATAACTGAGAGGTTATAAAAGGATAATTAATAAATTAGTAGACGTTAACGACGAGACCAACAATGCATAATTATTAATGTTAGAACCAAGGTTGTTCTTTGCTGGAAAAGGAATTTGGTTTGTGTTTTTTGTCAATATACTTTGTATTGAACATGGTTTGGGTTTTTTATTATCAACCCTTTCATGGAAGATCAGGGATATTACATGGAAAGGGGTCATACAGTTTGATCTGAAATTAGTATTGGCGGTGGCGTCGTTCTCCAGTGTTTTCCAAATTTTTGGGACTGAAAATTGGGAAATGGAGAAACGTGTTTTTGGAAAAGGAAGGTGCACAAAAGATTTGAAGTGTGCGTGAAATATTGGTTTTTTTAAACAATATTGAAGGTGTTTTTGGAACTTGCACACAAGATATGTTTCAAGATCAGAACGTCAAAAAATGGAAAAGTCATGGAGTGCACGGAAGATGATGTTGTGCGAAAGGGTTTGCGCGCCCAATGTGACGTCAAAAGGGGTTTTTCACGCTCGTGAAGAATCTTGCATGAACCAACCAAGATGCGTTGGGATCTTTCATGCAGTGTCATCAAGGGAATATAAATATATGGCTATCTCTAAGTAAGACTTAATATTTTTCCAACGAAAATCTGGTTAATTAGTCGTGCGAAAGATTTGTGCGTGAAAGATTGGAAGAGGGTCAATCTTGTCCACAAGGTGTTACTTTATTCTAAAAAGACCAAGTGAACCCTTTGGTGTAGTTTCACAAAAGATACAGGTTTCAAATAAATTAGGTGTTTCGCAAAAGTCATCTTTCATGGCAATTCCCAAATCTTGCATGCAATTTGGGGTATTGTGTGCAAGTGTGGTGTTATGCGTCTGACAAGCTTTTGAATATCTGGTGTGTGTGATCAGTGCTTTCAAGTGCATCAATCCAGGACTTTGATGCAAGCTGTTTCTCGTGTTAAAAATAGAGACAAATACTTCAATGAAAATCTATTGAATAGACCTTCAAGTTGATAAACTGAGTTTGACTTCTCTCAAGGTAGGGTGACCTAGGGGGAGTTGATGAAAGTGATATGAGGGACGCAGTGAGCTATCCCTGAACCTTATAAAGAAAGTGTGCTTGACACAGAGTGTCTGTGACCAAATCTTGTAATCCTTAAACTTGTAAATATTGGTGGATTTAGGTACGACCGACACACTGTCGGCGTATGCTCCTTAGATGTAGCCCTTTGCGGTGAACCAAGTAAAAGTGTTGTGTCATCTCCCTGCTTTTATTTATTTGACAGATTTAACAAGTTCCTACCAACGTGGGAAATAGATCCACAATTTTAAAAAGAAAAAGTTGACACCCTGATTCACCTCTCCCCTCTCAAGGTGTTCCGGGGTCCTTCAATTAAATTATCAAATGATAATTACAAGGTTTTCAAAGAATAATTACTAAATTTATCAAACGATAATTGTGAAATCATCGAAGGATAAATTATAAAGGATAATTTGTAATTTAGTTATCAAGAGATAATTATAAAGGATAATTTTATAATAAATTATCAACAGATAATTATACTTGAAGGATATTATTTTAAGCACATGTTTTCACCTAAATGGTGATTTGGAAATTATTCAGGAGAAATAAAACATCATTGCATGCGATGTTCTTAATAATAGTTTGAGAAATTATCCAGAAAAGAGAAAATATCATCGCATGTGATATGTTTTTTCTTTTTGAAATAAAATAGTGAGTTTTGGTTTTAGGAACCCTTGACGAACATTGAGTATTGGTGTGTCGACGATTACGATAATAAGGTTGCGATGAGGTGTACTGAACTATCCCATGCTTGTGATGAATTGCATGTGGGTGCACTACTACAAAAACAGGCAAGGGAAGCGCCACCTTTTATCAGTGCTAGAAAAGCGCTGATAAAGAATACCTCTATCAACACTAAAATCTTAGCGCTCATAAAGGGTACTCTTTATCAGCACTTTTTTAGCACTGATACAATCTTTGTCCCATATTTTATAAAATCGGGAACATAGTATCCTCTATTTATCGCACCCTCAAGCCCTTGCGGTATTGTACCCCTGCGACAACTCCCCTCTTCCCCCCCCCGATCTTCTCATTGTCAGACCTCCACCACTAGCCCTACTCCTTATCCCCCCCCCCCCCTTAACCCCTTCTGCGGATCATCCTATCTTCCCGACCCTACTTCTCCTCCTCTCTGCTTGACCCTACTCCCCGCGAACCCTACTCCTCCATTTCTCAACGGTTGGTGGCTCCTCCCATGCACCTCCCCCTTTGGCAGTCGCGCCTTCCCCTCCCGATGTAGCACAGAAGGCATCCTGACCGCTCGACGCTTCTTATCTCCCTCCATCGTGGGTGCACGTCCCCCTCTAAGGTGAATTTATTTTATCTTCTTCTTGATTCTCTTCTTGAAATTTCTTCTTGGGAAGGATGTGACAACAATGCTGATTCATTTTTTGTGTTTTTTTGTTATGGTTTTAATGGTTAATGGTCATACATAGTCCTTTTATATTACCCTCATGTGTTAAGTCATGTTTTATTTGAGTATTCTTCTCATTCTTATGAAATATTTGTTAAATATTTAGTTGAGGTTGGGGACATGAAATTTCTCCTTCTTTATTATGTGTAAATTTTGGAATTATCATGTTATTTTGTTTCCATTGGATGGATAGTAATGATTAACCTAAATACTATAATGAATTACACTAAAGGAAATTAAAGTGAAGAGGGAGTTTTTCATGTGATTTATGAAGTTCCATAATATTTCTTATATATTTATGGATTTATTGGTGTTGTTTCTAAGTGATTTATTCTTGATGTTGTGAAAGAAATTTCTTACTACTAATAATATGTTATAATCACCTTTCATAATTTTCTAGTCACTTAAGGTAGGCAATGAATTGGTTGTATAGAAATATGTAATTAAAGTGTTATATTTAAACTATAAATTCTACTTTAATATGAAAGAATGTTTAAGGGGGAGTTTTTAGTGTAAATTTCTTATATGTTTTCCCTTTCATGCTACTATGTATGGGGTATTTATCACTATGATTATAAGGGTGATGGTTGATTGATGTGGTTGGGAGCATGTGGTGTGGTAATTAATACGATAGTGATGGATGGATTATTGTGTGGTTATGATAGCAATGATATGGCTATTTAGGAAGAAAATAAGTGGTTTTATGGATTTTAGAATGTGTTTAGTGGTATTTTATGTCATGAAAATTTAGTTGTTATTGGGTGGTATTATAGTTTCCTTTTGGCATGGAATATGGTTAGAATAAATGAAAATAGTAATGGGTGATGGGTTGGAAATGATAAATGGTGGTTTGTTAAATGATTAATGATAATGATTGGAATAATTATGTTTAATAATTGGTTAAAGATAGAATAAATGTTATTAATGATTAATGAATGGATTATAGTGGGTAGTGATTTAATGATTGGTTTTACATTAAAATGGTTAAAAATTGAAATGAATATGGTAATAAAAATCCAATAAATTATAATGTTAAATGAAATGAGAAGTTGGTAATGTTGATATGGATGCTTATGTGATTTGTTGGGGATTATTTGTGGCATTATAATGGAAGTGGTTATTAGAGGGTGGTAGTAACAAGGCAATGGTTGACGTGGGTGTTTGCAGTGTTAGTTTGGTGTAAACCCTTAGGAAAGATTTATGTGTGACTATATACTTATTATATTTTCTTATTATTTCTTACGCACCACTACTTGAGTCGAGTAACCTGATTGAAATCCATATGGGTACTTTGGTTCTGAGTGTTTTTCTCAATATCTAGGTTATAGAGAAAACACATATAGAACCACTCCCTCTTCCCTTCTCCCCCTTCACACTTAGTATGAGTTGTAATGGCTCACAGTGGGTGTATATATATGAACTATAATGATTTTAGGTTTTGGTGTATATATATTCTTGGTGACATGATTATGTGTATTTGGTGTGGATACATAGTGGGGGTTGTGCATTGTAGGAGGAGAGTATGATGTTTATGCCCTTCATGTTCACGATATCATACTGTGATGAGGATGTGATGTGTGGTTGTGATGTGGATATGGTTTTTTATGTGTTTGTGACATGTGTATGTGTGGATATATGGTTATGATATTATATATAAGGGGTTGAAGCATAAGAAATATTCCATTAGAGTGTGAGAATGACCAGATTAGTGGGGAAGTGGATGTGGGGTAATTTATTAATATATATTCTTTTGATATTATGTTACTATACTTGAATGTGATATTGGGTGAGTGATCCTTGGTGAGGTTGGGTGATATATGACCATATATTGGTGTGTATTAGTTATGTTATTTATTCACTAAGGCATTAATATATTTCATACACATTTTCATGAGAGGTTTTGGGAAGGATCCTACTGAGTATACTTGTATTCTCACCCCTATTTATATAATTATTTTTATAAATTTTTGAAGATGGATTTTGGTGACCAAGATGGAAATTACTATCTTGAGGCTATGAGTTACTGCCAGAGCCACTGGTGTAGGATTTTTTATATATATTTTATTCCAGATACCTTTTTTATGTATGAAATTCACATGATTTATGGATTGGGTTTTATTTTATATTATATGGAGCTGATTGGTGGTTTATCTCTATTCTTGGGATTTATGAGGGAAACACCTCCCATTTCTTTATTTTATACCCTCAATTCTAGTCTCCAACCTATGTACTATTAGAGGTAGGATTCATGAATTACACTTATTTTCACTACCATTTTAGGAGCGGTTCCTAGTGGTGGTGAGTTATGATAGTGTGGTATCAGAGATTTAGTTGAGAGTTAACATGGAGTTTGGAATTAGACACTCATGAGGATTGAATGGGATGATAGGTCAATAACATGGGATATCATCTATGAAACAAGTGATTATCCCCCCTATGATTTAAAGTAAGTAACTTGAGCTTACCAAAAATATTAGGCATGATGATATTGAATGTAGGGCAGAGACCTAGGAGTGGTAGATGTATCATTCTTGATTATTCTTGTATTTGGAAGTCTTGTTTTGTGTATTTTAACTATAAATACTAATATTTGAGATTAAAATAGGATGGATATGAATAAATATTGGATATATGTTAATCATTTGACAATAGAGTATGATAACGGAGTGAAAGAGTTCATCAAGTTTGCAAAGGATCACGCAAAGGATCCCTCTCAAATCCTTTGTCAATGTTTACATTGTTGTTATGTAGCGACTCGGGTTTTAGCCCTGTCAGACTTTGGAATATTCCTATGAATAATTATAGAGCTAGGCGTGAAGACGACGTGTGATTCTGTGGCCTGGTGTGCCCGGAATTAATTTTATAAAAATATTAAGTATTTTTATACTATGCACATGATGAAGGTGTGATATCTTCTAAACGGTAGCTCAGAATGAGAATCTGAGGGTATGGTTTCATCCGGAGCATGTTGTTTACCCTAGGCGAGGTGTAAACTTTGCGGGCGTGGGTCTGCTGTAAGAAAAACCATCAGTGGCATTTTTGTAAATAAATAGAAAAGTTTATTTATAAGTGTCGGCTCGAATAACTTCTGAAAAGAGTCTCAGATCAAAAATCTGAGTCCGTCATTACATTAAGAACGGCACGTTTACCCTAGGGGTGACCTAATTTCCTCCGCGCCGGGAGGTTTGGTCGGGGGTGTTAAATTAAATGAAGTTTTTAATTAAAAAACAAACTCCTCACCACTCACCTCCCTCCTCCCGCACGCTGGAACGCCAGACGAACCCCTCCCCCTCCCATCGTTCTTTGTGATTTGAGCCACGAACGACTGTTTTCAGTGCAGATCGTCGGCAGATCGAGCTCCAGTGCGTCACAGGTGTCGTTCTGCACCCGAAGCTTCGGCGTTTCACCCGCGAGGTAAGAGGTTTGAGTTTTAATCCCACAATCCTGCTTTTGCTTAAAATTTCTTCGTTTTTTTTATCAGGGAATATCGGGTCCCAAGGGTCGCATAGGAGGTCGCAGATCGCAAAATGGACCACCGGGGTTCCCCCGGCGGTCCGAGGAAGTTCCACCGGCGCGACACCGGTGCGGCGGCGGCGGTGCCGGTGGACCCGCGGCGGAGCGCGGCGGCGCCGGTGGACCCGCGGCGGAGCGCGGAGGCGCGGGTCGCCACATGGAAGAGGGCCACCGGCCAGGGAGGTCTAGCAGCAGCGGCAGCCGGGTCGGCCGACGCGGGCCGGCCTAGGCCGGCCGGATCGGCCGGTTCAGGCCGGTCCGACCCTCTCCATGTACACAGGGGTTTTAAAACCCCCGTATTTTGCTCCCTGGAGGCCGGATTCATGTGCCGTCTGTGGAGACGCGACCCTGAAGACGATTCGAACCCTTTGGTGTGAGTTAGGGAGTTTCAAGTTTCAGGACCGTGGCTCGGGAGCTTGAAACGTTGAATAAAATAATAATATTTTATTATTATTCGACTACGGGCCGTTGTATCTTCTACCCGGAGCGTCTGATTGACGTGCCATCAATGGCGTTGAAGCCCTGATGGTATGGAGAACTTTTCTTGTTGGTTTTCGGGTGTTGGGACTGAGTTTGGGGTGCGGGCCCCATGAGGCCGGGATTGGGCGTTTTCGGAGAAACGCAAATTTCTCACCAGGAGTCCGATTTTGGCGGATGAATAGTCGATCCTGTGTGTTTTTCAGAGAGGATCGTAATGGTGTGATCTATTCGATGTGTTCTAGGATTGAGGTGTGGGACACACCCGAGCTGCCTTCGGTGAATAGTACCTTTTTCACCGGGGGTCCGTTTCGGACGAACGAGTAGTCGATCTCGTGTGTTTTTCCAAGGGGATCATAGTGGTATGATCCTCTTGATGAGTTTCAGGATCATAGTGGGGGCCCCACACAGAGCTAGCTATGGTGAATAGTGCCCTTTTCACTAGTTGTCTGTTTCAGGCGAGTAAACAGCCTATCCTGCGTGTTTTTCCGTGTGAATCGCGATGGTGGCCTCGGTATCGGACTTGGAGGTGTGCGGTGTGGCCTTGTGGCGGGTCGCTCAGGTTAGCGACGTTTGGACCAGCAGTGGTTGAGGGTAATCCCTTTGTTCGTTCCTACGAGGGTTCGCGCGACATCACAACCTTGGTATAGGTTTGTGATCCTCTCG
This sequence comes from Viscum album, assembly GCA_963277665.1. Taxonomy (NCBI): domain Eukaryota; kingdom Viridiplantae; phylum Streptophyta; class Magnoliopsida; order Santalales; family Viscaceae; genus Viscum; species Viscum album. Next base: position 116,158,080 of record OY728157.1, on the reverse strand, counting down.
ATGGGATGTTTAATCTGTTAGAGTTGTGGCATCCCTCTGGTGGGCCCGAAGCGGGATCATCTAACATCGTTTCCCTAGATCGGGTTCTTGGTATCGATGTGACCGCTTATCCACGGGCAGAGATCCCCTATCTAGCAGGTTAACTCCGTAAGGTTTGTGGCGTCATCGGGAATATGATCCCTTACACAGTGGGTCGTGCTCAGTAGGGTTGTGGAATTGTTGGGTATACGATCCCCTACTCAGCATGAGGATTATAGTAGGGTTGTAGTATCGTTGGTTATACGAGACCCTACTCAGCGCGTGGTGTTGGTAGGGTTGTGGAATCATCAGTTCGATCCCCTAAAATGCGAGATATACCAGATAGGGTTTCAGTATCATCGTGACCATCGTGACCATCGTGACGATCCTCTATCTGAGTGACATGTTTTTGTTGAGCGCCAGATCGGGTTGTGGTATCCCCCAGCGGATCCTCGAAGTGATCCCCTATCTATGAGTTCTATAAATGTCAAATCAGGTTGTGGTATCCCCCAGCGGACCCTGGGAGTGATCCCCTATTTGTGAGATCTTCGTATACCGGTGTGGGTTCTGGTATCCCGTATCGGACCCTAGGAGTGATCCACTATTCTAGGAGTTTGGTGTTTATGTTGTTTCAGCGAGTTTTCCTCAGTGTCGATATCCGATGAGTGTGATCTCTCAGGTGAGTGTCTGAGATGTTTGTGTGGGACCCGATGGAGTGTATCTCTTAGACGGGTGTCATCTGGGATGACAGTGATCGTGGAGTGAGTTCTCCTGGTTTTGAACCATTGCTAGTGATGGGGTTGGTACCTCATGTGTCTTGGTGCGTGAGCTGAGTATATCTGGATGTTCAAGGTGTATGTATGGGCATACACCTGGATTGAGCTGACTAGTTGTGTTTAGTTGAGGATGGTCACGAGATGGAGTTTCCCTCTCGTCTGGGTTCCCTCTGGCTGGGATGAGCGGATTGTTGCCTTTCAGTTTCTCTCTTTTATTTTGGGTTTTTGGGGTTCCTACTGAGTATTGTTATACTCACCCCTGCACAGGCTTTTCTCGCACATATTTGTGTCTTGTGCAGACCACAAACCTTTCAACGGAGTTCCAGGAGGACCCGGAGCAGGCGGAGGTGAGTGAGCAGGTTTGAACGGGGTGTTTACCGGAGCTGTGTCGAGGAGCTTATCGGCAGGTGTTTTTGGCAGTGTTTTCCCTCCTTCTGAGTAGGTTGGACACTTTTGTAGTTTTCCTTTGGTGGGCCTTGTTTTTACCTTTTGTACTTCTATTGTACTCTGGTTGTGGGATAGATGTGTGCATGAATTTTCTTTTCAGTTTTATATATCTCTGCACTATTGTATGGAGGTGTATGTGGGTGCGTGTGTACAGGTACCTTAGGGTAATTCCTCCCTTGTGTATGATAGCTTACTCGGCGTTAGACGCCACGCCTGTCCTATTGGAGGTGGGCTTGGGGAGTTGCGGCTTGAGCCCCATTGGGTCGGGTCGTGACAGAGTGGTATCAAAGGAGGTTTCACCTTTCGGATCTCAGAGCGTAGCTGGTCTAGCTGTGAGTTTGGTTTGGGTTGCATAGCGATAGTGTCAAGATGTTTCGAGTTTGGATTTTAGGCCAGGGACTCTAGTGTTGATGCAGCGGCCGACGTATCCATACACCAGGACTCTGATAACCTGCCTTTCGACTCAGGACGTTTGGACACTAGTCGCAAGGACATAACGGTGCATGCATCATATAGGACTGAGTTTTGGGTTTTTCCTTGTCCTTCTTGAGTCAAATCTTCAGATATACTCTTTGACCATGGTGTGTCTTGATTGTATTTCAGGATGCCTCCACGATGACAGCCAGTGAGAGTTCCGTAGCAGGATTGTGGTGACGATTCGCCCCGTGTAGAGGCTGTGGACCAGGGCGCAGGTTCTGAGGCTGGACCTCCAAGTGGTCCGTCAGTTGAGCCACCACCTTTCGAGCATCTGGTTGTTCCGGAAGTGCAGGATGAGGTTGCGCGCAGGCTAAGTGCACTACACGAGTTCCAGAGGAAGCGACCTCTGAGGTTTCGGGGTGATCCAGACCCTCAGGAAGCTGATGACTGGCTCGAAGCAGTCACTCGAGTTTTCTTCCTGGTGAGGACACCCCCAGATCAGATGGTGGTCCTAGCGGCGAACCTTCTGCATGGTTCGGTCGGGTGATGGTGGAGTTTGGTGATGCAGTCCCATGATGAGGAGATGCTCACATGGGATTAGTTTTAGTGGCTCTTCAAGGAAGAGTTTTATCCAGTGATGTTGAGGTCAGTGTGGATTCAGGAGCTTCTACAGCTTCGGTAGGAGGGCATGACTGTGTTGGAGTACTCAGCGAGTTTTATCGATCTGTCACGCTACTCCTTGGATATGGTTCGAGACCCGTTCTTTAGGGATCTGACCTTCGAGTAGGGCCTACACAGGGACATCCGGGTAGGTGTGGTTTCCTTGTGTCTTCCTACCTATGCTGGAGTTCTGGAGCGAGCATTGGTGGTGGAGAGATTTTTGGATGAGCAGATCCCCCTTGTTAGTTCTAGGTAGGTGAGAGTTGAGACTTCGTCAGTCGGATCGGCATCCGGTAGCCAGCGGCAGGCGCAAGGGGCTGGACGTGGCTGACATTTCAGGAGGTGACCTTAGGATGGAGGATCTGAAGCTCAGGGATTGTATGCCAGTTTTGGTCAGCCGCATGAGAGGTGGTGCTACACTTGCGATGGTCGGGGACATATTTCTAGAGATTCTCTGACCCGTCGGGTTGCTGATATGGAGCTGGTCGACAGACCACCTTGGTAGAGGCAACATCTCGAGCAAGGAGATCTACAGGTCGGTAGACTAGGCGACGGAGCTGGTGCAGCAGGAGGAGGTGGTAGGTGGTATCAGCTGCCACCACCCCCACCCCCAAGTGGTCCACACCGAGCTCAGGGAGTTGGGGGACAAGGTTGAGGAAAACTGAATGCCCTATAGGCTCTGTGGATGGATAGAGGTACGTCTTGTGTCCTTTATACTTTCTGCACTAGCTTGTTAGACACTATTTAGCGGTACCCTTCCCTTTCCATTGCTTGCTCGAGTTTTGTTCAGGGTGTTGGTAAGACCATGTGTGGGTGTTGTTCGGTGTGTTTAGAATGCATGAGGAAGAGGGATCCTTCCCCCACTGAGACGTGTTTTTGTGACGCGATCAAAACCGTGCAGATGAGTCAGTGCCGCCCAAAGCGGATAGTGTTGAGGTGTGGTGGATGAGTCCCTCTAACTTATGTGTTCGAGCAGGGGTGTTTGTTGGTGGACTTGCTGGCGTGGGAGACCCAGTTGAGAGTCCAGTTGCTTTCCTTGTGCTTATGTCATTTTGGGGATAAAAGTTCTAAGGTGGGGAGGATGTAGCGACTCGGGTTTTTGGCCCTTTCAGACTTTGGAATATTCCTATTAATAATTCCATAGTTAGGTGCGAAGACGGTGTGCGATTCCGAGGCCCGGTTTTCCCGAAATTAATTTTATAAAAATATTAAGTATTTTTATACTATGCACATGGCGGAGTTGTGATATCTTATAAACAGTAGCTCATAACGGGAATCTGAGGGTATGATTGCATCCGTAGCATGTTGTTTACCCTAGGCGAGGTGTAAACTTTGTGGGCGCGAGCCTGTTGTGAGAAAAGCCACTAGGGGCGTTTTCTTAAATAAATGGAAAAGTTTATTTATGAGCATCAGCTCGAATAACTTCTGAACGGAGTCTCAGATCGAAAATCTGAGTCCGTCTTTGTGTTCAGAATAGCGCATTTACCCTAGGGGTGACCTAATTTCCTCCGCGCCGGGAGGTTTGGTCAGGGGTGTTAAATTAAATGAAGTTTTTAATTAAAACAAACAAACTCCTCACCCCTCACCTCCCTCCTCCTCCCGCATGCTGGAACGCCAGACGAACCCCTCCCCCTCCCACCGTTTTTTACCGATTCGATCCGTGAATGACTGTTTTCAGTGCAGATCGTCGGCAGATCGAGCTCCAGCGCGTCGCAGGCGTCGTTCTGCACCCGAAGCTTCGACGTTTCACCCGTGAGGTAGGCGGTTTGAGTTTTAATCCCCCTATCATGTTTTTGCTTCAAATTTCTTCGTTTTGTTATCGTATAAGGGAATATTGGGTCCCGAGGGTCACGCGGGAGGTCGTGGATCACAAAAAGGACCACCGGGGTGCCCCCGGCGGTCCGCGGAAGTTCCGCCGACGTGGCACCGGCATGGCGGCGCCAGCGCCGGCGGACACGCGGCGGTCGGCCGCCCGGGACGACGGTGCGCCGACCTCACCGGCGGAGCATAGCGGCACGGGTCACTGCACGACGGAGGGCCGCCGGCTAGGTCGGGCCAGCAGCGACGGTAGCCGGGTCGGCCGACGCGGGCCGGCCGGACCGGCCGGTTCAGGCCGGTCCGACCCTCTCCTTGTACACTGGGGTTTTAAAACCCCTGTATTTTGCTCCCTGGAAGTCAGATTTGCATTCTGTCTATGGAAACGCGAACCTGGAGATGAGGCTAACCCTTCGGTGTGGGTTCTGGAGTTTTAAGTTTCGGGATCATGGCCCGAGAGCTTGAAACGTCGAATAAAATAATAATATTTTATTATTATTCGACTTCAGGCTGTTGTATCTTCTACCCGGAGCGTCCGATTGACGTGCCATCAGTGGCGTTGAGGCCCTGATGGTATGGAGGAATTTTATTGTTGGTTTTCGGGTGTTGGGATTGAGTTTGGGGTGCGGGCCCCATGAGGCCGGGATTGGGCGTTTTCAAAGAAATGAAACTTTCTCACCAGGAGTCCAATTTTGGCGGATGAATAGTCGATCCTGTGTGTTTTTCTGAGAGGATCGCAATGGTGCAATATGTTCAATGTGTTCTTAGATTGAGGCGTGGGCCCCACCTGGGTTGCCTTCGGTGAATAGTACCTTTTTCACCGGGGGTCCGTTTCGGATGAAGGAGTAGTCGATCTCATGTGTTTTTCCAAGGGGATCGTAGTGGTATGATCCACTTGATGAGTTTTGGGATCATAGTGTGAGCCCCACACGGGCTAGCTATGGTGAATAGTTCATTTTTCACCGGTTGTCTGTTTCGAGCGAGTAAACAGTCTATCCTGTGTGTTTTTTCATGTAGATCGCAATGGTGGCCTCGGTATCGGACTTGGAGGTGCGCGGTGTGGCGTTGTAGCGAGTCGCTTGGGTTAGCGACGTCTCGACTAGCAGTGGTTGAGGGTACTCCCTTGGTTCGTTCCTACAAGGGTTCGCACGGCATCGCAACCTTGGTATAAGTTTGTGATCTTCTCGATGAGATGTTTAATCTATTAGAGTTGTGGAATCCCTCTGGTGGGCCCAGAGTGAGATTCTCTAGCATCGTTTCCCTAGATCGGGTTCTTAGTATCACTATGACCGCTTATCCACGGGCAGTGATCCCCTGTCTAGCAAGTTAACTCCGTAGGGTTTGTGGCATCATCGGGAATATGATCCTTTACGCAGTTGTTCGTGCTTAGTAGGGTTGTGGCATCATCGGGTATACGATCCCCTACTCAGCATGAGGATTATAGTAGGGTTGCGGTATCTTTAGTTATACGATCCCCTACTCAGTGCGTGGTGTCGGTAGGGTTGCGGCATCGTCAGTTCGATCCCATACAGTGTGAGATATACCATATAGGGTTTCGGTATCATCGTGACCGTCGTGACATGGGTGACGATCCTCTATTTGAGTGACATGTTTCTATCGAGCGCCAGATCAGGTTGTGGTATCCCCCAGCGAATCCTGGGAGTGATCCCCTATCTATGAGCTCTACGAATGCCAGATCGGGTTGTGGTATCCCCTAGCAGACCATGGGAGTGATCCTTAATCTGTGAGATCTTCATATACCGGTGTGGGTTCTGGTATCCCCTAGCGGACCCTAGGAGCGATCCCTTATCTAAGGAGTTTGGTGTTTATGTTGTTTCAGCGAGTTTTCCTCAGTGTCGATATCCGACAAGCATGATCTCTCAGGTGAGCGCCTGAGATGTTTGTGTGGGATCGGATGGAGTATATCTCTCAGACGGGTGTCATCTGGGATGACAGTGATCATGGAGTGAGTTCTCTTGGTTGTGAACCATTGCTGGTGATGGGGTCGATACCTCATGTGGTTTGGTGTGTGAGATGAGTATATCTAGATGTTCAAGGTGTATGTATGGGAATACACCTGGATTAAGCTGACTAGTTGTGTTTAGCCAAGGATGGTCACGAGATGGAGTTTCTCTCTCATCTGGGTTCCCTCTGGCTGGGATGAGTGGACTATTGCCTTTCAGTTGTTCCCTTTTATTTTGGGTTTTTGAGGTGCCTACTGAGTATTGTTATACTCACCCCTGCATAGGTTTTGCCTACACATGTTTGTGTCTTGTGCAGACCACAGGCCTTTCGACAGAGTCCCAAGAGGACCTGGAGCAGGAAGAGCTGAGTGAGCAGGTTTGACCGGGGTGTTTACTGGAGCTGTGCTGAGGAGCTTAACGACAGGCATTTTTGGCAGTGTTTTCCCTCCTTCTGAGCAGGTTGGACACTTTTGTAGTTTTCCTTTGGTGGGCCCTGTTTTTCCCTTTTGTACTTCTGTTGTACTCTGGTTGTGGGATAGATGTGTGCATGCATTTTCTTTTCAGTTTTATATATCTCTACACTGTTGGATGGAGGTGTATGTGGGTGTGGGTGTGTATAGGTACCTTAGGATAATGCCTCCCTTGTGGATGATAGCTTACTCGGCGCTAGACGCCAGCCCTTGGCCTATTGGAGGCGGGCTTGGGGAGTAGCGTCTTAAGCCCCGTTGGGTCGGGTCGTGACATGTTATTTTAGAATAATTACTCCAGAGGAGTTAGAAGAACATTTGATATGTCATGGAATAGATCAGAGTTATAAATGTTGGAATAAATACAGAGAAAAAGATAATGTAGCTACTGGCTGGGATAAAACTGTGTTTTATGGATCATCAGATATGAATACAAATATGGATAATGAAGAAGACCTTATGGAGGATGTGATTACAAATGTCAATGATGATGAAGATCGTATTGAGGAAATGACAAGGACAATTGAAGATGAACTTCGTGATTGCCCAAAATTGTTTGAGAAGTTAAAGAGATGTGAAAAGATACCATTGTATGCTGGTTGTACTAAATATACAGCATTGTCAGATGTACTGAAGTTATATAAATTGAAAGCAGGCAACGAATGGAGTGATGTCAGTTTTACGGAACTACTTGCTCTCTTGAATGACATGCTTCCGGAAGACAATGAGCTCCCAAGCCGGACATATAAAGCTAAACGAATGCTACACTCAATGAGTATGATTTATGAAAGAATACATACCTTCCCGAAAGACTGTATATTATTTCTCAAGGAGAACAAATCACTTACAGAATGCCCAAAGTGTGGTGCTTCTCGATATAATAAAGATGAATCCAATCCTACAAAAGTTGTATGATACTTTCCAATCATTCCAAGGTTTAGGAATCTATATGGAAGTGAAAAAACTGCAATACAATTGTCGTGGTATGCAGATAAAAGAAATAAAGATGGGAAATTACATCATCTGGTTGACTCTCCTTAATGGAAGAAAATTGATCATGAGTATCCTGAATTTGGAAAAGAGCCAAGAAACCTTCTCTTTGCGTTATCTACAGATGGAGTGAATCCTTTTGGTTTTCAAACCAGCACTCACAGTACATGGCATGTTATGTTGGTAAATTATAACTTTCCACCCTAGTTATGCATGAAGCAGAAATTCATCATGTTATCTATGCTTATATTAGGACCAAAACAACCAGGTAACGATATTGATGTTTATTTGGCTCCTTTGATCGAGGATTTTAAGTTATTGTGGGATTCAAGTGTTATGTTGTATGATTATTATAAAAGTGAATACTTCACTTTGAGAGTGATGTTGTATGGGACGATAAATGATTTTTCTGCTTATGGAAATTTTTCAGTCTATAGCATTAAAGGAACTCAAGGGTGTCCCGTGTGCGAAGAAGATACATAATCAATTAGGTTGAAACATTCATCAAAATCTGTGTTTCTAGGACATCGTAGATTTCTACCGTATCGGAATAAGTACTGATCTTGGACGACATCATTCAATGGAAGTTTAGAACAACGCACAACACCATCTCCACTAACAGTTGATCAGCTGTTTGAGAAAGTAAAAGATGTGAACACTGTTTTTGGTAAACCATTTTCGAAAAACCTTACGAAAATAAGTTGGAAAACGTGATCAATTTTTTTTGAATTACCATACTGGAATTTTTTATACGTTAGACATTTTATTGATGTAAAAAAATGTATGTGACAGTGTTATCAGAATGTTTCTAAATGCCCCTGGCAAAACAAATGATGAAATTAAGGCAAGGTTGGACATGGTTTACATGGGAATATGAGAAGAGTTGGCTCCCGTGAAGGGTGAAAATCGAATGTTTCTTCCTCCATCTAGTTATACTCTTTCTAGGGAAGAGATATATCAGTTTTTCAACTTCTTCAATGATGTAAAGGTTCCAGAGGGGTATTCATCAAATATCAAGAACATTGTGTCAATGAATGATTTGAAGTTAAAAGGTTTGAAATCACATGACTGCCATGTTTTGATGCAAGAATTAATTCTTATAGATTTACGTTGCATTTTTCCCAAGAAAGTTCATCATACACTAACCAAACTTTTTTTATTTTTCAAAGCTATATGTAGCAAAGTTTTAGACCCGAAGAAATTGCCAGCTATGGAAAAATAAATTGTCATCATATTATGTGAATTAGAAATGTTCTTCCCGCCAACATTCTTTGATATGATGGTTCATTTGATGATTCACTTGGTGAGAGATATTTGAATTTGTGGTCCTATGCACTATAGATGGATGTACCCCATTGAACGGTATATGAAGATTTTGAAAGGGTTTGTCAAAAATCAAAGTCAGCCAGAGGGTTGTATAGTGGAGCGATATATTGTTGAGGAAGCCATTGAATTCTGTACCAAATACCTATTTGATGTGGAAATCATTGGTCTCCTGAAATCTCGTCACACTGGATGCATTGAGGGTGAGAGAATTTCTGGAAGAGATGTTGTGATAATCAGTATTACAGATTGGGAGCAGGCCCACCTTTATGTTTTGCATAATAGTTGGGAGTTTTCTCCATATATTGAAACTCACAAAGAAATTCTTAGGCAGTTGAATCCATCAAGGGATGAAAAATGGATATCTAATACACATAATCACCAGTTTATAGGATGGTTTGAGGACCATATTTTTAAGGAGTTAGATGAAAATACGAATTCAATTTCAGAACGACTTCGATGGCTAGCTGCCGGACCAAGTGTGTATGTATTATCTTAAAATGGTCATGTAATTAATGGTTATACATTCTATACAAATGAACATGATGAAGATAGTACCATGAAAAATAGTGGAGTTGCACTTGTGGCTGAAGCAATGCATGTTTCTGGTAGTAAGGACAGAAATCCAATTTATGCAAATATGTCATACTTTGGCATTATCAAAAAAATATAGGAGTTTAATTATACGACATTACAATTGCTGATTTTTTAATGCAAATGGGTTGATAACAATAGTGGTGTTAAAATAGATGAATGGATATTTGTGAAAGTTGATTTTAGTAAAGAAGGGTACAAAGACGAACAAACTGAAAGTGGTCGATTATTCTGTTATCATCCAAAACTACTGAAGGGTCTAATGAAAAATCAGTTGAGGATGATCCTTTTATTGGTACGTCGCAATAATTTCACAGTGGTCCCAATGTAGATGATGTTTTTTATGTTAGAGGATATCACAATGAAGGGATTTGGATAATCGATAGAGGTGTCAAATCCCTTCAGCCTTTGAAAAAAAGAAAGAGAGTTCAATAAACAGGTTATATTTTGTTTGTAATATAGATCTTGTTATCTCATATTATTATATTATCATTACTAAATTTATGTAATCTAAATTAACTCTTCAAACACTTTTACAGATAATGACTTCTGCACATTCTGGTGCTCTTAACCTCGAGGCTGAACAAGTCTCTCAAGCTGCTGCTGCTACTGCTGCTATGGCTGCTCACAGTGCAGAGCAACAACAAGTTTCTGAACCTATTGTTATTCCTATTGTTGAGGTCCAACAACCATTAACACATGTTGTTGCTATAATTTTAGATGAACATATAGATGATGTTGATATCGATGAAATGGTCGGGGATAAAGGACTGACGTCGTAGAAAACACAGGTGCATCGTAGTTTGACGGTGTTAGCCAAAGTTCTTAAGGAGAAAAGCAAAGGCATCAAATTTGAGGTCGGATGGAATGCACGATCCCAACATGTGAATCCCAATAAGGCTATATTTAGTAGTTACATCGAATTTGTCACTCAGCAATGCATGTCGATTGACATAGATTCGTGGAACCATGTTGTGTTTGGGCTGAAAGTTGTCATCTGAGAACAAATTACGGTAACATTATAATATTATTTTTTTAATTTACTAGAAAATAAAATAATGAAATAGTGTCTTACTCTTCTCAATCTCTTGAAAAGTACATTTATAGTAGATTATTCACACGAGAATTATGTACTAACGCTTGTAGGAAGGAATCATCGAGGTTTTTGCACTATTTTAACAAAATGTCACCTGAAAGATTCCAAAGGTAAAATAAACCCTCACCCACCCCTTGTCTATGCTCACCTAATATCCCAAGAAGCATGGGATGCATTTATTGGCCACTGTGGGGATGAGAAGTTTCAGGTACATTGTGGTTGATAATACGCTGTTTGAGGATACGTGTATTCATCACTTTGATTGTCAATATTTCATTTATGAAACAGAAACTCAGTACTAGAAATAAGGAACATGCATCAAAACCAACACACCCCTATCGTAAAGCAAGGATAGGGTACGCTTCACTAGAAAAGAAAATGGTACATATTTTAAATTTACAATAATATTGTTAGGTGCCAAGAAACAACATTATAATTATCTTTCTATATTTATATGTAGATTGATGAGTTTAAAACCAAAGACACTTCCATCCCACGTCATGTGCTATGGAAGGAGGCACGTGTGAATAAGGAAGGGAAGCTAGTAGATGAAAACACACAAAAAGTGTGGGAAATATGTGTAATTATGGAATGACGATAAAAATATTTGTTTTAAATTTATATTACATAAAAATAATTAGTTATCTTTCTATATCCGACAGTCACAGGAATCAGCTACTCCTGTAGCGGATGCAGACCTATTATAGATGGATTTGAAGTGGCCAGAACAATACAGCTGTGTTAGAGATGCGGGGTTTGGGGTGACACCCCAAGTATATTTTGAGAAAAAAAAGAAATGGATGATAAAGATGAAAAATTGAAACAAATGAGTGAAATACTAGAAACTCTTGAAGAATGATTTCAATGGCAGGGAGAGTTTCTAGCAACTTTTATGGGTGGGAAGCAAGGATAAGACACAGCTTAGGAACAACCAGTGTGTGAAGATCCCGCCCCACCCCCCACCATCTTTGAGGCGAGTCATTCCCATCAAAGAGTTGTCTTAGTCATGGTAATCAATATTCTAATAATTTTTCCCATGAAATGTGAATCAGACAAAGACTGATACTTTTCTTGTACTGATCTTCTACAGGGTGATAATGACTATGATTTATATCTGTCAACACCCACCTATCACCTTGTAGCGAGGGCTACAATGTTCAACATCCCAGAGGACAAGTTGTATAATAGACCACTTCCAAAAGATCATCTGAAAGTGAAGATTATTTTAGTTCATGAGACAAATGCAGAGCTACCTATTCCACTTGATGACGATGATATTCATACGGTATAAAAGGATATTGGTACATTCATTGCATCGTTGTCATAACTTGTAAGAGTACATGGGGACAAAGAGGTATTTATTTCCTTTTTTTTCAAGCTAAACCTTTAACAATTAATGAAAAAAGGGTATGAACCAATGAATGTTATTATAGATGGAGAAAGGGAATGGAGTGAAAAGAAACATTAGCTCAAAATCATCTAAAGGATCAACCAATCGATCCCAAAGATCTACTAAAAGCACAATAACACCACATGTTCTCTATCCACATTTACTAGCATTAAAGACTCGTGTGGATATGAAGCTAAGAGGTGGTATTAGTCATATAGTGGTTTTCGAAAAGAATATATACGGAGAGGAAAGTCAAGATTTCGTTGCTTCTGCAAATATAAATGAGATCCTTGAAAACAGTTGGCTAGGCATCACAGTTGTAAATTTATATATGAGGTATGTTTTCATGAATTGATTTTCTAAAAGCTGATATAATGTACAAATTATGACTAAATACATTTTATATTATTAATAGACATATATATGAAAAATAGCTGAAGGAATTTCCCCATGAGACAAAATTCGGACTCGTTAGTCTGTATACCACATCAACACATATAAGAAAATTAGAGCTATTAAAAAGGATGAAATACTGAACAGCTTGCTGAAAACATTTGAAAGAAAGATTACAGATGACAAACTCTTCCTAATACTAACCATGCAGGGGTAAAACTCTACGATTAAATCATATCAATTATATTTTCACTTCTTTTATTACTATTCCTTTTTGTGTTTTTAGGCAACATTGACTGCTAATTTTGGTAAACTTGGATACTCCAAAGATTTATTTTCTGGATTCAATGTAAGGATATCCAACAAACCGACCACACATGATGGAGTTTGTGAATCTGTAAGACACTACATCCTACGTTTTAGGTCTAAACATCAAGTAATATAATTTATATTATCTTTTAGTGAGGATTCTGTTATGATAGGGCGGTGTATCATTATTGTCTAAAAAAAGGAATGAGGACAGAGGCTAAGCATAAGGAGGCGATCAAGTACTATGTATGGAAAAATATCAGGGTATATATAATAAAATTTCACTATCCAAACATATATCAACACAAGTTACTTATTCTCCTAATGATCAAATTTTTTATAGTATCCAAAACAAACAAACGACAATGATTGTAGTTATTATGTTTGTAAATTAATGAAAGAGATCGTTTTTCATCAACAAACTAGCATCTCTAAAGAGGTATTTTCAAAAACAACTACTATTTCATTTAAATTGTTTATTAAATCTTTATTTATATATTTTTCAGTACTACTATGACTGTCAAAAAGACACATACTCCCAAGACAATATAGATTTGTTCAAAAATGAGTGGGTTGTATACCTGATGAAATATTGTGCACAAATAGCATGAAGATATGACTTGGGGACATGCATAATTGGCGGTCATTTTTGGGAGGGGTTAAAGGGATCAAAAGATGAAACTTTGTTGTATGTAAATGTTTATAGGAAAATTGTAATTGTGATTAAATAAAACATCCTTTATCCAATGAGTCATTTTCCCATTTTAACAGATGAAATTCACAAGAAACATGCAAGAATGATGAACCACTTTTCTTTGGGCTTTGGATAAGAAAAACAAGTAAAACCTCCAAAATACCTTAATATCAGAACAAATTCATTCATATTGTGTTGATACTTTAGTAGAATGATCCATGGGTTTGTTATTGATGTGTACGAGTCAACCACACCTCAATCTGAGGCATAGTGTGGCCGGTATCACTCAAAGTGTCTCTCTTTTGTTTAAAATGAACAAAATTTTAAGTGAAAACGACAACTAACCTATGGAAATCCAACCAAATGCATTTGTATTATGTTGATACTTTAGGAGAATGATCCATGGGTGCGTTAGTGATGTGTAAAAGTCAACCCTGCCTCAATCCGAGGAACGGTGTGGCCGATATCACTCAAAGTGTCTCTCTTTTGTTTAAAATGGACAGAATTTTAAGTGAAAACAACAACTGACCTACGGAAATCCAACCAAACGCATTCGGATTGTCTTTATCCTCTAGTAGAATGATCCATGGGTGCGTTTATGACATGTACGAGTCAACCCCTCCTCAATCCTTGGAACGGTGTGGCCGGTATCACTCAAAGTGTCTCTCTTTTGTTTAAAATGGACAGAATTTTAAGTGAAAACAACAACTGACCTATGGAAATCTAACCAAATGCATTCAGATTATGTTGATCCTTTAGGATAACAATCCATGGGTCACTTGTGACGTGTAAGAGTCAACCACGCCTCAATACAAGGCACGGTGTGGCTGGTATCACTCAAAGTGTCTCTCTTTTGTTTAAAATGGACAGAATTTTAAGTGAAAACAACAAATGACCTACGAAAATCCAACCAAACACATTCATATTAAGTTAATAATTTAATAGAACAATCCATGGGTGAATTGGTGACATGTATGAGTCAAGACCACCTCAATCCGAGGCATGGTGTGGCTGGTATCACTCAAAGTGTCTCTCTTTTGTTTAAAATGGACAAAATTTTAAGTGAAAACAACAACTGACCTATGGAAATATGACCAAACGCATTCGGATTGTGTTGATCCTTTAGTAGAACGATCCATGGGTCACTTGTGACATGTAAGAGTCAACTACGCCTCAATCTGAGGCACGGTGTGGCCAGTGTCACTCAAAGTGTCTCTCTTTTGTTTAAAATCACTACTACAAATACGGGCATTAACAGCGCTAAAAACGGGCTTTAACAGCGCTAAAAAGCACTATAAAGCTCGGCACTGATAAAGGGGGTACCCCTTTATTAGCGCTAAGAGAGAGCTGATAAAACAAACCTTTATCAGTGCTAAAAGAGTGCTGATAAACTTATCTTTTATCAGTGCTTCTTTAGCGCTGATAAATGCCCTCTCTGCTGCTACGATAAATCTGCAGTAGCACACCCGAAAACCTGCAAAAAAAAACAGCATCTCAATAAGCCAACTAAATCAAGTATACCCATACAAAATTAACTCATAAATCATAAGCAAATTAGACCAAGTATACCCATACAACAATTATACCCGTACACCATTAACACATAATTTATAAGTTAATCAAGTACTTAAATAAATCAATTCAGAATTCAGGGGGTTTGGGGGTTGTTCAAGGGTTTGGGGTGGCTGTCCAAGTGGGGTTAGGGGGTGTCCGGGGGGCTTTCCAGTTCAATCCTAAGGCTCTACATGGGTGTGTTTTATCAATACATAAATCTTTGTACTTTTCTCTATCCACTATGCATCATGTTCTCAACCTCAAAGAAGTTATAAGGTATGTACACACATTGAGGTGCACATACTTGAAGGGGAATGAATCTCATTAATAAACCCCCAATATTAAACCTGCAATAGGCTATTGTAAGTGCATGATCAGGAAATATGCACAACCTAGTTGAGAAAGAACTGGAATAAAACTAATAAAAAATCATCATTGATCCTCAAATCCATGACCATGATTAAACCCAAATTAATTTTCCAAGTGCTAAAATTTTACCAAGCATTTCACAAGGATCGTGTCGACATTATAAAAATATAGTTTGACCAAGTCTTACCCCATCTACATCAAGACACATTGATTCTCAAGTATTAAATCTTGATCAACCATACCTACTTCATCCAATGTTAGGGTTTCTCTGAGTACATCATAGGAACCACACAAAACATATAATATACCATGGTATCCCCACTATATACATAATTATCATTGACCTACAATATGTGAGTTTTATTTATACTCCATCATGGAAATCCACTTATGGGAGTTTTCTCATCCAGGGAATACCCTCAACAGTATCTCAGACCACCCATATGTGTTCTTCCAATTCCAAGGCATAAGACCTACAAGGATCTCATCCCTATACTATGGGAGTACCCTTATTTAGGGAATAATACTAAGAAGTATATATTCTTTACCATATGAGAGTATTATCATCCAAATAATAATCCCTATAAGCATATCAACCCTCCAATATGGGTGTATTCTCATTTGATGCATAATCTATATAATCATCTCAACCCTCCCCTATGGGCTTATTTTCATTTAGTGAATATTCCCGATAAGAATCTCATCCCACTCCTATGGTTGTATTCTAATTTGGGGAATAATACCTATATACATCTCATCCCTCCCCTATGAGAGTATTCTCATTTAAGGAATAAGACCTATAAGCATATCCACCCTCCCAAATGGGAGTATTTTCATCCAGATATAAGCCCATAAGTATCATAGACCCAAACACATGATCAACCTAGTATACCAGGACAACCATGACTTGATATATATGAGGCCCCTAATAGATCACATTCCATGACCCCCCATTTAAAAGATCAATGAAATCTGAATGTGTTTGGTCAGATTTCCGTAGGTCAGTTGTTGTTTTCAATTAAAATCGTGTCCATTTTAAACAAAATAGAGACCCTTTGAGTGCTAGGGGCCACACCGTGCCTCGGATTGAGGTGGGGTTGACTCATACACGTAACCAAGGACCCTTGGATCGTTCCTATAAAATATCAATGCAATCCGAATGCGTTTGGTCAGATTTCTATAGGTCAGTTGTTGTTTTCACTTAAAATTGTGTCCATTTTAAACAAGAGAGGCCCTTTGAGTGCTAGCCGCCACACTGTGACTAGGATTGAGGAGGGGTTTACTCAAACATGTCACCAAGGACCCTTGGATCGTTCTTATAAAATATCAATGCAATCTGAATGCGTTTGGTCGGATTTCCGTAGGTTGGTTGTTGTTTTCACTTAAAATCTTGTCCATTTTAAAAAAAATAGAGACCCTTTGAGTGATAGAGGCCACACCGTGCCTTGTATTGAGGCGGGGTTGACTCTTACACATCACCAAGTACCCTTGGATCGTTATTATAAAAGATCAATGCAATAAGAATGCGTTTGGTTGGATTTCCGTAGGTCGGTTGTTGTTTTCAATTAAAATTGTGTCCATTTTAAACAAAATAGAGACCCTTTGAGTTCTAGCGGCCACACCGTGCCTCGGATTGAGGAGGGGTTGACTCGTACATGTCACCAAGGACCCTTGGATCATTCTTATAAAAGATCAATGCAATAATAATGCGTTTGGTTGGATTTATGTAGGTCAGTTGTTGTTTTCAATTAAAATCGTGTCCACTTTAAACAAGAGAGACCCTTTGAGAGCTAGAGGCCACATCGTGCCTCGTATTGAGGCGGAGTTTACTCGTACACGTCACCAAGGACCCTTGTATCATTATTATAAAAGATCAATGCAATCCGAATGCATTTGGTTGGATTTTCATAGGTCAGTTGTTGTTTTCACTTAAAATCTTGTCCATTTTAAACAAAATAGAGACCCTTTGAGTGATAGAGGACACACCCTGCCTAGTATTGAAGAGGGGTTTACTTTTACACGTCACCAAGGACCCTTGGATCGTTCTTATAAAATATCAATGCAATCTGAATGCATTTGGTCGGATTTCCGTAGGTCATTTGTTGTTTTCAATTAAAATCGTGTCCATTTTAAACAAGAGAGACCCTTTGAGTGATAACGGCCACACCGTGCCTCAGATTTAGGCGGGGTTGACTCGTACACATCACCAAGGACCCTTGGATCATTCTTATAAAATATCAATGCAATCCGAATGCGTTTAGTCAGATTTTCGTAGGTTAATTGTTGTTTTCACTTAAAATTGTGTCCATTTTAAACAAAATAGAGACCCTTTGAGTGCCAGCAGCCACAACGTGCCTCAGATTGAGGCGAGGTTGACTCATACACATCCCCAAGGATCCTTGTATCGTTATTATAAAATATCAATGCAATTCGAATGCGTTTGGTCAGATTTACGTAGGTCATTTGTTGTTTTCACCTAAACTCTTGTCCATTTTAAACAAAATAGAGACCCTTTGAGTGATAGCGGTCACACCGTCCTTCGGATTGAGGCGGAGTTGACTCATACACGTCACCAAGAACCCTTTGATCGTTCTTATAAAAGATCAATGCAATCCAAACATGTTTGGTCAGATTTTCGTAGGTCAGTTGTTGTTTTCAATTAAAATCATGTCCATTTTAAACAAAATAGAGACCCTTTGAGTGATAGCAGCCACACCGTGCCTAGGATTGAGGAGGGGTTGACTTTTATATATCGCCAAGGATTCTTGGATCATTCTTATAAAATATTAATGCAATCCGGATGCATTTGGTCAGATTTCCGTAGGTCAGTTGTTGTTTTCACTTAAAATCATGTCCATTTTAAACAAGAGAGACCCTTTGAGTGCTAGCGGCCACACGATGCCTTGGATTGAGGCGGGGTTGACTCTTACACGTCACCAAGGACCCTTGGATAGTTCTTATAAAAGTTCAATGCAATCCTAATGCGTTTGGTCAGATTTCTGTAGGTCAGTTGTTGTTTTCACTTAAAATCGTGTCCATTTTAAACAAAATAGAGACCCTTTGAGTGATATCGGCCACACCATGCCTCATATTGAGGTTATCTTGACTCTTACACGTCACCAAGGACCCTTGGATCGTTCTTATAAAAGATAAATGCAATCTGAATGCGTTTGGTTGGATTTATGTAGGTTAGTTGTTGTTTTCACTTAAAATTGTGTCCATTTTAAACAAGAGAGACCCTTTGAGTTCTAGCGGCCACACCATGCTTCATATTGAGGTGGGGTTGACTCTTACACATTAAAAAGGACGTTTGGATCATTCTTATAATAGATAAATGCAATATGAATGCGTTTGGTCATATTTCCGTAGGTCAGTTGTTGTTTTCACTTAAAATCGTGTCCATTTTAAACAAAATAGAGACCCTTTGAGTGTTAGCGGCCACACTGTGCCTCAGATTGAGGAGGTGTTGACTCTTAAATGTCACCAAGGACCCTTGGATCGTTCTTATAAAAGATCAATGCAATCTAAATGCGTTTGGTTGGATTTATGTAGGTCAGTTGTTGTTTTCACTTAAAATCGTGACCATTTTAAACAAAATAGAGACCCTTTGAGTGATAACGGCCACACCGTCGCTTGGATTGAGGCGGGGTTGACTCTTACATGTCACCAAGGACTCTTGGATCATTTTTACAAAAGATCAAGGAAATATGAATGTGTTTAGTCAGATTTCCATAGGTCAGTTGTTGTTTTCACTTAAAATCGTGTCCATTTTAAACAAAATAGAGACCCTTTGAGTGCAAGCAGCCTCACCATGCCTCAGATTGAGGTAGGGTTGACTCTTACATGTCACCAAGGACCCTTTTATCGTTATTATAATAGATCAATGCAATAATAATGCGTTTGGTTGGATTTCCGTAGGTCAGTTGTTGTTTTCACTTAAAATCGTGTCCATTTTAAACAAAATAGAGACCCTTTGAGTGATAGCGGCCACACCGTGCCTCGTATTGAGGAGGGGTTGACTCTTACACATCACCAAGGACCCTTGTATCGTTCTTATAAAATATTGATGCAATCTGAATGCATTTGGTCAGATTTCCGTAGGTCAGTTGTTGTTTTCACTTAAAATCGTGTCCATTTTAAACAAAATAGAGACCCTTTGAGTGATATCGGCCACACCGTGCCTCAGATTGAGGCGGGGTTGACTCTTACACATCACCAAGGACCCTTTTATATTTCATATAAAATATTAATGCAATCCTAATGCGTTTGGTCAGATTTCCGTAGGTCAGTTGTTGTTTTCACTTAAAATCGTGTCCATTTTAAACAAGAGAGACCCTTTGAGTGCTAGTGGCCACACCATGCCTCATATTGAGGCAGGGTTGACTCTTACATGTCACCAAGGACCCTTGGATCATTCTTATAAAAGATAAATGCAATCCTAATGCGTTTGGTCGGATTTCCGTAGGTCGATTGTTGTTTTCACTTAAAATCGTGTCCATTTTAAACAAAATAGAGACCCTTTGAGTGCTAGCGGCCACACCATGCCTCGGATTTTGGAGGGGTTGACTCATACACGTCACCAAGGACCCTTGTATCGTTATTATAAAAGATCAATGCAATCCAAATGCGTTTGGTCGGATTTCCATAGGTCAGTTGTTGTTTTCACTTAAAATCGGGTCCATTTTAAACAAAATTGAGACCCTTTGAGTGATAGCGGCCACACCGTCTCTCGGATTGAGGAGGGGTTGACTCTTACACGTCACCAAGGACCCTTGTATCGTTCTTATAAAACATAAAGGCAATCCGAATGCGTTTGGTTAGATTTCCGTAGGTCAGTTTTTGTTTTCACTTAAAATCGTGTCCATTTTAAACAAAATAGAGACCCTTTGAGTGATTGCGGCCACACCATGGCTTAGATTGAGGCGGGGTTGACTCATACACGTTACCAAGGACCCTTGTATCATTCTTATAAAAGATCAATTCAATATGAATGCGTTTGGTCAGATTTCCATAGGTCGGTTGTTGTTTTCACTTAAAAATCGTGTCCATTTTAAACAAGAGAGACCCTTTGAGTGCTAACGGCCACACCGTGCCTCATATTGAGTCGGGGTTGACTCGTACACATCACCAAGGACCCTTGGATCGTTTTTATAAAATATCAATGCAATCCTAATGCTTTTGGTCGTGTTTCCGTAGGTCAGTTGTTGTTTTCACTTAAAATCGTGTCCATTTTAAACAAAATAGAGACTCTTTGAGTGATAGCGGCCACACCGTGCCTCATATTGAGGCGGGGTTGACTCATACACATAACCAAGGACCCTTGGATCGTTATTATAAAAGATAAATGCAATCCTAATGTGTTTGGTTAGATTTTCGTAGGTCAGTTGTTGTTTTCATTTAAAATTGTGTCCATTTTAAACAAAATAGAGACCCTTTGAGTGATAGAGGCCACACAGTCCCTCGGATTGAGGCGGGGTTGACTATTACACTTCAACAAGGACCCTTGGATTTTTCTTATAAAAGATCAAGTCAATACGAATACGTTTGGTGGGATTTCCATAGGTCAGTTGTTGTTTTCACTTAAAATCGTGTCCATTTTAAACAAAATAGAGACCCTTTGAGTGATGGCGGCCACACCGTACCTCATATTGAGTTGGGGTTGACTTTTAAACTTCAACAATGACCCTTGGATCGTTATTATAAAATATCAATTCAATCCGAATGCGTTTCGTCAGATTTCTATAGGTCAGTTGTTGTTTTCACTTAAAATCGTGTCCATTTTAAACAAAATAGAGACCCTTTGAGTGCTAGCGGCCACACCGTGCCTCTTATTGAGGAGGGGTTGACTCTTACAAGTCAAAAAGGACCCTTTTATCGTTCTTATAAAATATCAATGCAACACAAATTCTTTTGGTCGGATTTTCGTAGGTCAGTTTTTGTTTTCACTTAAAATCGTGTCCATTTTAAACAAAATAGAGACCCTTTGAGTGATAGCGGCCACACCATGCCTCATATTGAGGCAAGGTTGACTCTTAAATGTCACCAAGTCCCCTTGTATCTTTCTTATAAAAGATCAAATCAATCTGAATGCGTTTGGTTAGATTTCCGTTGGTTAGTTGTTGTTTTCACTTAAAATCGTGTCCATTTTAAACAAGAGAGACCCTTTGATTTCTAGCAGCCACACTGTGCCTCAAATTGAGGCGGGGTTGACTTTTACACGTCACCAAGGACCCTTGGATCGTTCTTATAAAATATCAATGCAATCTGAATGCATTTGGTCGAATTTCCATAGGTCAGTTGTTGTTTTCACTTAAAATCGTGTCCATATTAAACAAAATAGAGACCCTTTGAGTGCTAGCGGCCACACCGTGCCTCGGATTGAGGCGGGGTTGACTCTTACATATCACCGAGGACGCTTGGATATTTATTATAAAAGATAAATGCAATCCGAATGCGTTTAGTTGGATTTCTGTAGGTCAGTTATTGTTTTCACTTAAAATCGTGTCCATTTTAAACAAAATAGAGACCCTTTGAGTGATAGCGGCCACACCGTCCCTAGGATTGAGGCAGGGTTGACTCATACACATCACCAAGGACCCTTGGATCATTATTATAAAAGATCAAGGCAATCTGAATGAGTTTGGTCGGGTTTCTGTAGGTCAGTTGTTGTTTTCAATTAAAATCGTGTCCATTTTAAACAAAATAGAGACCCTTTGAGTGATAGCGGCCACACCGTCTCTCGGATTGAGGAGGGGTTGACTCTTACACGTCACCAAATACCCTTGTATCGTTATTATAAAACATAAAGGCAATACGAATGCATTTGGTCAGATTTTTCCGTAGGTCAGTTGTTGTTTTCACTTAAAATCGTGTCCATTTTAAACAAAATAGAGACCCTTTGAGTGATTACGGCCACACCATGGTCTCCCCACTATATACATAATTATCATTGACCTCCAATATGTGAGTTTTATCTATACTCCATCATGGAAATCCACTTATGGGAGTTTTCTCAACCAGGGAATACCCTCAACAGTATCACAGACCACCCATATGTGTACTTCCAATTCCAAGGCATAAGACCTACAAGGATCTCATCCCTATACTATGGGAGTACCCTTATTTAGGTAATAATACTAAGAATCATATATTATTTACCATATGGGAGTATTATCATCCAAATAATAATCCCTATAAGCATATCAACCCTCCAATATGGGTGTATTCTCATTTGAGGCATAATCTATATAATCATCTCAGCCCTCCCCTATGGACTTATTTTCATTTAGTGAATATTACCGATAAGAATCTCATCCCACTCCTATGGTTGTATTCGCATTTGGGTAATAATACCTATATACATCTCATACCTCCCCTATGAGAGTATTTTCATTTATGGAATAAGACCCATAAGCATATCCACCCTCCCAAATGGGAGTATTTTCATCCAGATATAAGCCCATAAGTATCATAGACCCAAACACATGATCACCCTAGTATACCAGGACAACCATGAATTGATATATATGAGGCCCCTAATAGATCACATTCCATGACCCCCCATTTAAAAGATCAATGCAATCCGAATGCGTTTGGTCAGATTTCCGCGGGTCAGTTGTTGTTTTCAATTAAAATCGTGTCCATTTTAAACAAAATAGAGACCCTTTGAGTGATAGAGGCCACAAAGTGCCTCAGATTGAGGTGGGGTTGACTCTTACACATCACCAAGGACCCTTGGATTGTTCCTATAAAATATCAATGCAATCCGAATGCGTTTGGTCAGATTTCTATAGGTCAGTTGTTGTTTTCACTTAAAATTGTGTCCATTTTAAACAAGAGAGACCCTTTGAGTGCTAGCCGCCAAACTGTGCCTAGGATTGAGGAGGGGTTTACTAATACATGTCACCAAGGACCCTTGGATCGTTCTTATAAAAGATCAATGCAATCCGAATGCGTTTGGTCGGATTTCGGTAGGTTGGTTGTTGTTTTCACTTAAAATCTTGTCCATTTTAAAAAAAATAGAGACCCTTTGAGTGATAGCAGCCACACCGTGCCTTGGATTGAGGCGGGGTTGACTCGTACACATAACCAAGGACCCTTGGATCGTTCTTATAAAATATCAATGCAATACGAATGTGTTTGGTCATATTTCCGTAGGTCAGTTGTTGTTTTCAATTAAAATTGTGTCCATTTTAAACAAAATAGAGACCCTTTGAGTGCTAGCGGCCACACCGTGCCTCGGATTGAGGAGGGGTTGACTCGTACACGTCACCAAGGACACTTGGATCGTTCTTATAAAAGATCAATGCAATCCTAATGCGTTTGGTTGGATTTCCATAGGTCAGTTGTTGTTTTCAATTAAAATTGTGTCCACTTTAAACAAGAGAGACCCTTTGAGTTCTAGAAGCCACACCATGCCTCGTATTGAGGCGGGGTTTACTTGTACATGTCACCAAGGACCCTTGGATCATTATTATAAAAGATCAATGTAATCCGAATGCATTTGGTCGGATTTCTGTAGGTTAGTTGTTGTTTTCACTTAAAATCTTGTCCATTTTAAACAAAATAGATAGCCTTTGAGTGATAGCGGACACAACGTGACTTGGATTGAGGACGGGTTGACTTTTACACGTCAACAAGGACCCTTGGATCGTTCTTATAAAATATCAATGCAATCTGAATGCGTTTGGTCGGATTTCCCTAGGTCAGTTGTTGTTTTCAATTAAAATCGTGTCCATTTTAAACAAGAGAGACCCTTTGAGTGCTAGCGGCCACACCGTGCCTCGTATTTAGGAGGGGTTGACTCTTACACATAACCAAGGACCCTTGGATCATTCTTATAAAATATCAATGCAATCTGAATGCGTTTGGTCAGATTTCTGTAGGTTAGTTGTTGTTTTCACTTAAAATCGTGTCCATTTTAAACAAAATAGAGACCCTTTGAGTGCCAACAGCCACACCGTGCCTCAGATTGAGGCGAGGTTGACTCATACACATCCCCAAGGGTCCTTGTATCATTATTATAAAATATCAATGCAATTAGAATGCGTTTGGTCATATTTACATAGGTCAGTTGTTGTTTTCACTTAAACTCTTGTCCATTTTAAACAAAATAGAGACCCTTTGAGTGATAGCGGTCACACCGTCCTTCGGATTGAGGCGAAGTTAACTCATACACGTCACCAATGACCCTTGGATCGTTCTTATAAAAGATCAATGCAATCCAAATATGTTTGGTCAGATTTCCGTAGGTCAGTTGTTGTTTTCAATTAAAATCATGTCCATTTTAAACAAAATAGAGACCCTTTGAGTGCTAGCAGCCACACCATGCTTCGGATTGAGGCGGGGTTGACTTGTACATATCACCAAGGACCCTTGGATAGTTCTTATAAAAGATCAATGCAATCTGGATTCATTTGGTCAGATTTCCGTAGGTCAGTTGTTGTTTTCACTTAAAATCGTGTCCATTTTAAACAAGAGAGACCCTTTGAGTGCTAGCAACCACACGGTGCCTTGGATTGATGCAGGGTTGACTCTTACACGTCACCAAGGACCCTTGGATAGTTCTTATAAAATTTCAATGCAATCCTAATGCGTTTGGTGAGATTTCTGTAGGTTAGTTGTTGTTTTCACTTAAAATCGTGTCCATTTTAAACAAAATAGAGACCCTTTGAGTGATATCGGCCACACCATGCCTCATATTGAGGCAAGGTTGACTATTACACATCACCAAGGACCCTTGGATCGTTATTAAAAAATATCAATGCAATCTTAATGCATTTGGTCAGATTCCCGTAGGTTAGTTGTTGTTTTCACTTAAAATTATGTCCATTTTAAACAAGAGAGACCCTCTGAGTTCTAGCGGCCACATCGTGCCTCATATTGAGATTAGGTTGACTCTTACACGTCACCAAGGACCTTTGGATCATTCTTATAAAAGATAAATGCAATCTGAATGCGTTTGGTCAGATTTCCGTAGGTCAGTTGTTGTTTTCACTTAAAATCGTGTCCATTTTAAACAAAATAGAGACCCTTTGAGTGTAGCGGCCACACCGTGCCTCATATTGAGGCGGTGTTGACTCTTACATGTCACTAAGGACCCTTGGATCGTTCTTATAAAATATAAATGAAATCTGAATGCGTTTGGTCGGATTTCCGTAGGTCAGTTGTTGTTTTCACTTAAAATCGTGTCCATTTTAAACAAAATAGAGACCCTTTGAGTGATAACGGCCACACCATCGCTCTGATTGAGGCGGGGTTAACTATTACACATCACCAAGGACTCTTGGATCGTTCTTACAAAAGATCAAGGCAATATGAATGCGTTTGGTCAGATTTCCATAGGTTAGTTGTTGTTTTCACTTAAAATCATGTCCATTTTAATCAAAATAGAGACCCTTTGAGTGCTAGCGGCCTCACCGTGCCTCATATTGAGGCGGGGTTGACTCTTACACGTCACCAAGGACCCTTGTATCAGTATTATAAAATATCAATGCAATAATAATGTGTTTGGTTGGATTTCCGTAGGTCAGTTGTTGTTTTCACTTAAAATCATGTCCATTTTAAACAAAATAGAGACCCTTTGAGTGCTAGCGGCCACACCATGCCTCGTATTGAGGCGGGGTTGACTCTTAAATGTCACAAAGGACCCTTGGATCGTTCTTATAAAATATATATGCAATCCGAATGCGTTTGGTCAGATTTTCGTAGGTCAGTTGTTGTTTTCACTTAAAATCGTGTCCATTTTAAACAAAATAGAGACCCTTTGAGTGATAGCGGCCACACCATGCCTCATATTGAGTCTAGGTTGACTCTTACACGTCACCAAGGACCCTTGGATAGTTATTATAAAATATTAATGCAATCCGAATGCGTTTGGTCAGATTTCTGTAGGTCAGTTATTGTTTTCACTTAAAATCGTGTCCATTTTAAACAAGAAAGACCTTTTGAGTGCTAGTGGTCACACCGTGCCTCATATTGAGGAATAGTTGACTCTTACACGTCACTAAGGACCCTTGTATCGTTATTATAGAATATTAATGCAATCCAAATGCGTTTGGACAGATTTCTGTAGGTCAGTTGTTCTTTTCACTTAAAATTGTGTCCATTTTAAACAAAATAGAGACCCTTTGAGTGCTAGCGGCCACATTGTGCCTCAGATTGAGGCAGGGTTTACTCATACACGTCACCAAGGACCCTTGGATCATTCTTATAAAAGATAAATGCAATCCAAATGTGTTTGATCAGATTTCCGTAGGTCAGTTGTTGTTTTCACTTAAAATCGTGTACATTTTAAACAAAATAGAGACCCTTTGAGTGATAGAGGCCACACCGTATCTCTGATTGAGGAGGGGTTGACTCTTACACATCACCAAGGACCCTTGTATCATTCTTATAAAACATCAATGCAATCCGAATGCGTTTGGTCAGATTTCCGTAGGTCAGTTTTTGTTTTCACTTAAAATCATGTCCATTTTAAACAAAATAGAGACCCTTTGAGTGATTACGGACACACCATGCCTTAGATTGAGGTGGGGTTGACTCATACACGTTACCAAGGACCCTTGTATAATTATTATAAAAGATGAATTCAATACTAATGCGTTTGGTCGGATTTCCATAGGCCAGTTGTTGTTTTCACTTAAAAATCGTGTCTATTTTAAACAAAAGAGACCCTTTGAGTGCTAGCGGCCACAGCGTGCCTCATATTGAGTCGGGGTTGACTCGTACACATCACCAAGGACCCTTGGATCGTTCTTATAAAATATAAATGCAATCCTAATACATTTGGTCAGATTTCCGTAGGTCACTTGTTGTTTTCACTTAAAATCGTGTCCATTTTAAACAAAATAGAGACTCTTTGAGTGATAGCGGCCACACCGTGCCTCATATTGAGGCGGGGTTGACTTTTACACGTCACCAAGGACCTTTGGATCGTTATTATAAAAGATAAATGCAATCCTAATGCGTTTGGTCAGATTTTTGTAGGTCAGTTGTTGTTTTCATTTAAAATTGTGTCCATTTTAAACAAAATAGAGACCCTTTGAGTGATAGCGGACACACAGTCCCTATGATTGAGGAGGGGTTGACTCTTACACATCACCAAGGACCCTTGGATTGTTCTTATAAAATATCGAGGCAATATGAATACATTTGGTGGGATTTCCATAGGTCAGTTGTTGTTTTCACTTAAAATCGTGTCCATTTTAAACAAAATAGAGACCATTTGAGTGATAGCGGCCACACCGTGCCTCATATTGAGGTGGGTTTGACTTTTACACTTCAAAAAGGACCCTTGGATCGTTCTTATAAAATATCAATGAAATCCTAATGCGTTTGGTCAGATTTCCGTAGGTCAGTTGTTGTTTTCACTTAAAATCGTGTCCATTTTAAACAAAATAGAGACCCTTTGAGTGCTAGCGGCCACACCGTTCCTCTTATTGAGGAGGGGTTGACTCGTACACGTCACCAAGGACCCTTGTATCTTCATTATAAAATATCAATGCAATACGAATGCATTTGGTCGGATTTCCGTAGGTCAATTGTTGTTTTCACTTAAAATCGTGTCCATTTTAAACAAAATAGAGACCCTTTGAGTGATAGCGGCCACACCATGCCTCATATTGATGAGATGTTGACTCTTAAATTTCACCAAGGCCCCTTGTATCTTTCTTATAAAAGATCAATGCAATATGAATGTGTTTGGTCAGATTTCTGTTGGTTAGTTGTTGTTTTCACTTAAAATCGTGTCCATTTTAAACAAGAGAGACCATTTAAGTTCTAGCAGCCACACCGTGCCTCAAATTGAGGCGGGGTTAACTTTTACACGTCACCAAGGACCCTTGGATCATTATTATAAAATATCAATGCAATATGAATGCGTTTGGTCAGATTTCTGTAGGTCAGTTTTTGTTTTCACTTAAAATCGTGTCCATATTAAACAAAATAGAGACCCTTTGAGTGCTAGCGGCCACACCGTGCCTCGGATTGAGGCGGGGTTGACTCGTACACATCACCAAGGACCCTTGGATATTTATTATAAAAGATAAATGGAATCTGAATTCATTTTGTTGGATTTCTGTAGGTCAGTTGTTGTTTTCACTTAAAATCGTGTCCATTTTAAACAAAATAGAGACCCTTTGAGTGATAACGGCCACACCGTCCCTCAAATTGCAGCGGGGTTGACTCATACACATCACCAAGGACCCTTGGATCGTTATTATAAAATATCAAGGAAATCCTAATGTGTTTGGTCGGGTTTTGGTAGGTCAGTTGTTGTTTTCACTTAAAATCGTGTTCATTTTAAACAAAATAGAGACCCTTTGAGTGATAGCGGCCACACCGTCTCTCGGATTGAGGAGGGGTTGACTCTTAAACGTCACCAAGGACCCTTGTATAGTTCTTATAAAACATCAAGGCAGTCCGAATGCATTTGGTCAGATTTCCGTAGGTCAGTTGTTGTTTTCACTTAAAATCGTGTCCATTTTAAACAAAATAGAGACCCTTTGAGTGATTACGGCCACACCATGGTCTCCCCACTATATAAATAATTATCATTGACCTCCAATATGTGATTTTTATTTATACTCCATCATGTAAATCCACTTATGGGAGTTTTCTCATCCAGGGAATACCCTCAACAGTATCTCAGACCACCCATATGTGTTCTTCCAATTCCAAGGCATAAGACCTACAAGGATCTCATCCCTATACTATGGGAGTACCCTTATTTAGGGAATAATACTAAGAAGCATATATTCTTTACCATATGGGAGTATTATCATCCAAATAATAATCCCTATAAGCATATCAACCCTCCAATATGGGTGTATTCTCATTTGAGGTATAATTTATATAATCATCTTAGCCCTCCCCTCTGGGCTTATTTTCATTTAGTGAATATTCCCGATAAGAATATCATCCCACTCCTATGGTTGTATTATCATTTGGGGAATAATACCTATATACATATCATCCCTCCCCTATGAGAGTATTCTCATTTAAGGAATAAGACCCATAAGCATATCCACCCTCCCAAATGGGAGTATTTTCATCCAGATATAAACACATAAGTATCATAGACCCAAACACATGATAACCCTAGTATACCAGGACAACCATGACTTGATATATATTAGTCCCCTAATAGATCACATTCCATGACCCCCCATTTAAAAGATAAATGCAATCCGAATGCGTTTGGTCAGATTTCCGTAGGTCAGTTGTTGTTTTTAATTAAAATCGTGTCCATTTTAAACAAAATAGAGACCCTTTGAGTGATAGAGGCAACATAGTGCCTCAGATTGAGGTGGGGTTGACTCGTACACATCACCAAGGACCCTTGGATTGTTCCTATAAAAGATCAATGCAATTCGAATGCGTTTGGTCGGATTTCTGTAGGTCAGTTGTTGTTTTCACTTAAAATTGTGTCCATTTTAAACAAGAGAGACCCTTTGAGTGCTAGCCACCACACTGTGCCTAGTATTGAGGAGGGGTTTACTCATAAATGTCACCAAGGACCCTTGTATCGTTCTTATAAAATATCAATGCAATCTGAATGTGTTTGGTCGGATTTCCGTAGGTTGGTTGTTGTTTTCACTTAAAATCATGTCCATTTTAAAAAAAAAATAGAGACCCTTTGAGTGATAGCGGCCACACCGTGCCTTGGATTGAGGCGGGGTTGACTTTTACACATCACCAAGGACCCTTTTATCGTTATTATAAAAGATCAATGCAATACGAATGCGTTTGGTCGTATTTCCGTAGGTCAGTTGTTGTTTTCAATTAAAATTGTGTCCATTTTAAACAAAATAGAGACCCTTTGAGTGCTAGCAGCCACACCGTGCCTCAGATTGAGGCGGGGTTGACTCGCACATGTCACCAAGGACCCTTGGATCGTTCTTATAATATATCAATGAAATCCTAATGCGTTTGGTTGTATTTTCCGTAGGTCAGTTGTTGTTTTCAATTAAAATTGTGTCCACTTTAAACAAGAGAGACCCTTTGAGTGCTAGAGGCCACACCGTGCCTCGTATTGAGGCGGGGTTTACTCGTACACATCACCAAGGACCCTTGGATAGTTATTATAAAAGATCAATGCAATCCGAATGCATTTGGTTGGATTTCCGTAGGTCAGTTGTTGTTTTCACTTAAAATCTTGTCCATTTTAAACAAAATAGAGACCCTTTGAGTGATAGCGGACACACCGTGCCTTGGATTGAGGAGGGGTTGACTTTTACACGTCACCAAGGACCCTTGGATCATTATTGTAAAATATCAATGCAATATTAATGCGTTTGGTCGGATTTCCGTAGGTCAGTTGTTGTTTTCAATTAAAATCGTGTCCATTTTAAACAAGAGAGACCCTTTGAGTGCTAGCAGCCACACCGTGCCTCGGATTTAGGTGGGTTTGACTCGTACACATCACCAATGACCCTTGGATCGTTCTTATAAAATATCAATGCAATATGAATGCGTTTGGTCAGATTTCCGTAGGTTAGTTGTTGTTTTCACTTAAAATCGTGTCCATTTTAAACAAAATAGAGACCCTTTGAGTGCCAGCAGCCACACCGTGACTCATATTGAGGCGATGTTGACTCATAAACATCCCCAAGGATCCTTGTATCGTTATTATAAAATATAAATGCAATTCAAATTCATTTGGCCAGATTTACGTAGGTCAGTTGTTGTTTTCACTTAAACTCTTGTCCATTTTAAACAAAATAGAGACCCTTTGAGTGATAGCGGCCACACTGTCCTTAGGATTGAGGCATAGTTGACTCATACACGTCACCAAGGACCCTTGGATCATTATTATAAAAGATCAATGCAATCCAAATACATTTGGTCAGATTTCCGTAGGTCCGTTGTTGTTTTCAAATAAAATCATGTCCATTTTAAACAAAATAGATACCCTTTGAGTGCTAGCAGCCACACCGTGCCTCGGATTGAGACGGGGTTAACTTTTACATATTACCAAGGACCCTTGGATCGTTCTTATAAAAAATCAATGCAATACAGATGCATTTGGTCAGATTTCCGTAGGTCAGTTGTTGTTTTCACTTAAAATCGTGTCCATTTTAAACAAGAGAGACCCTTTGAGTGCTAGCGGCCACACGGTGCCTTGGATTGAGGCAGGGTTGACATTTACACTTAACCAAGGACCCTTGGATAGTTATTATAAAAGGTCAATTCAATCCTAATGTGTTTGGTCAGATTTTTGTAGGTCAGTTGTTTTCACTTAAAATCGTGTCCATTTTAAACAAAATAGAGACCCTTTGAGTGCTATCGGTCACACCATGCCTCATATTGAGGCTAGGTTGACTCGTACACGTCACCAAGGACCCTTGAATCGTTATTATGAAAGATCAATGCAATATGAATGTGTTTGGTCGGATTTCCATAGGTTAGTTGTCGTTTTCACTTAAAATTGTGTCCATTTTAAACAAGAGAGACCCTTTGAGTGCTAGCGGTCACACCGTGCCTCATATTGAGGTAGGGTTGACTCTTACACGTCACCAAGGACCTTTGGATCATTCTTATAAAAGATAAATGAAATCTGAATGCGTTTGGTCAGATTTCCGTAGGTCAGTTGTTGTTTTCACTTAAAATCGTGTCCATTTTAAACAAAATAGAGACCCTTTGAGTGCTAGCGGCCACACCGTGCCTCGGATTGAGGCAGCGTTTACTCTTAAATGTCACCAAGGACCCCTGGATCGTTCTTACAAAAGATCAATGCAATCTGAATGCGTTTGGTCAGATTTCCGTAGGTCAGTTGTTGTTTTCACTTAAAATCGTGTCCATTTTAAACAAAATAGAGACCCTTTGAGTGATAACGGCCACACCGTCGCTCGTATTGAGGCGGGGTTGACTCTTACACATCACCAAGGACTCTTGGATCGTTCTTACAAAAGATCAAGGCAAGCCGAATGCGTTTGGTCATATTTCCTTAGGTCAGTTGTTGTTTTCACTTAAAATCGTGTCTATTTTAAACAAAATAGAGACCCTTTGAGTGCTAGCGGCCTCACCGTGCCTCAGATTGAGGCAGGGTTGACTCTTACACGTCACTAAGGACCCTTGTATCGTTATTATAAAAGATCAATGCAATAAGAATGCGTTTTGATGGATTTCCGTAGGTCAGTTGTTGTTTTCACTTAAAATTGTGTCCATTTTAAACAAAATAGAGACCCTTTGAGTGCTAGCAGCCACACCTTGCCTCGTATTGAGGCAGGGTTGACTCTTACATGTCACCAAGGACTCTTGGATCGTTCTTATAAAATATCAATGCAATCTGAATGCGTTTGGTCAGATTTCCATAGGTTAGTTGTTGTTTTCACTTAAAATCGTGTCCATTTTAAACAAAATAGAGACCCTTTGAGTGATAGCGGCCACACTGTGCCTCATATTGAGGCGGGGTTGACTCTTACACATCACCAAGAACACTTGGATAGTTCTTATAAAATATTAATGCAATCCGAATGCGTTTGTTCAGATTTCCGTAGGTCAGTTGTTGTTTTCACTTAAAATCGTGTCCATTTTAAATAAGAGAGACCCTTTGAGTACTAGTGGCCACACCGTGCCTCATATTGAGGTAGGGTTGACTCTTGCACGTCACCAAGGACCCTTTGATCGTTATTATAAAAGATCAATGCAATCCGAATGCGTTTGGTCGGATTTCCGTAGGTCAGTTATTGTTTTCACTTAAAACCGTGTCCATTTTAAACAAAATAGAGACCCTTTGAGTGCTAGCGGCCACACCGTGCCTCGGATTGAGGTGGATTTGACTCTTACACGTCACCAAGGACCCTTGGATCATTCTTATAAAATATCAATTCAATCCAAATGCATTTGGTTGGATTTCCATAGGTCAGTTGTTGTTTTCACTTAAAATTGTGTCCATTTTAAACAAAATAGAGACCTTTTGAGTGATAGCGGCCACACCGTCTCTCGGATTGAGAAGGGGTTGACTCTTACACGTCACCAAGGACCCTTTTATCGTTATTATAAAACATCAAGGCAATCAGAATGCGTTTGGTCAGATTTCCGTAGGTCAGTTTTTGTTTTCACTTAAAATCATGTCCATTTTAAACAAAATAGAGACTCTTTGAGTGATTACGGCCACACCATGCCTTATATTGAGGCGGGGTTGACTCATACACGTTACCAAGGACCCTTGTATCATTATTGTAAATTATGAATTCAATACGAATGCGTTTGGTTGGATTTCCATAGGTCAGTTGTTGTTTTCACTTAAAAATCGTGTCCATTTTAAACAAGAGAGACCCTTTGAGTGCTAGCTGCCACACCGTGCCTCAGATTGAATCGGGGTTGACTCGTACACATCACTAAGGAACCTTGGATATTTCTTATAAAATATCAATGCAATCCTAATGTGTTTGGTCTGATTTCCGTAGGTCAGTTGTTGTTTTCACTTAAAATCGTGTCCATTTTAAACAAAATAAAGACTATTTGAGTGATAGCGGCCACACCGTGCCTCATATTGCAGCGGGGTTGACTCATACACGTCACCAAGGACCCTTGGATCATTATTATAAAAGATAAATGCAATCATAATGTGTTTGATCAGATTTCCGTAGGTCAATTGTTGTTTTCATTTAAAATTGTATCCATTTTAAACAAAATAGAGACCCTTTGAGTGATAGCGGCCACACAGTCCCTCTGATTGAGGCGAGGTTGACTCTTACATGTCACCAAGGACCTTTGGATTGTTCTTATAAAATATCATGGCAATACGAATACGTTTGGTCGGATTTCCATAGGTCAGTTCTTGTTTTCACTTAAAATCGTGTCCATTTTAAACAAAATAGAGACCCTTTGAGTGATAGCGGCCACACAGTGCCTCATATTGAGGCGGGGTTGACTTTTACACTTCAAAAAGGACCCTTGGATCGATATTATAAAATATCAATTCAATCCGAATGCGTTTGGTCGGATTTCCGTAGGTCAGTTGTTGTTTTCACTTAAAATCGTGTCCATTTTAAACAAAATAGAGACCCTTTGAGTGCTAGCGGCCACACCGTGCCTCTTATTGAGGAGTGTTTGACTCTTAAAAGTCAGCAAGGACCCTTTTATCGTTCTTAAAAAAGATCAATGCAATCTGAAAGCGTTTGGTCAGATTTCCGTAGGTCAGTTGTTGTTTTCACTTAAAATTGTGTCCATTTTAAACAAAATAGAGACCCTTTGAGTGATAGCGGCCACACCATGCCTCATATTGAGGCAAGGTTGACTCTTAAATTTCATCAAGGCCCCTTGTATCTTTCTTATAAAATATCAATGTAATCTGAATGCGTTTGGTCAGATTTCCGTTGGTCAGTTGTTGTTTTCACTTAAAATCGTGTCCATTTTAAACAAGAGAGACCCTTTGAGTTCTATCAGCCACACCGTGCCTCAAATTGAGGCAGGGTTGACTTTTACACGTCACCAAAGACCCTTGGATCGTTCTTATAAAATATCAATGCAATATGAATGTGTTTGGTCGGATTTCCGTAGGTCAGTTGTTGTTTTCACTTAAAATTGTGTCCATATTAAACAAAATAGAGACCCTTTGAGTGCTAGCGGCCACACCATGCCTCGGATTGAGGCGGGGTTTACTCGTACACATCACCAAGGACCCTTGAATATTTCTTATAATAGATCGATGCAATCCGAATGAGTTTAGTTGGATTTATGTAGGTCAGTTGTTGTTTTCACTTAAAATCGTGTCCATTTTAAACAAAATAGAGACCCTTTGAGTGATAGCGGCCACACCGTCCCTATTATTGAGGCGGGGTTGACTCATACACGTCACCAAGGACCCTTGGATCTCTATTATAAAATATCAAGGCAATCCGAATGCGTTTGGTTGGGTTTCCGTAGGTCAGTTGTTGTTTTCACTTAAAATTGTGTCCATTTTAAACAAAATAGAGACCCTTTGAATGATAGCGGCCACACCGTCTCTCGAATTGAATAGGGGTTTACTCTTACACATCACCAAGGACCCTTGTATCGTTCTTATAAAACATAAAGGCAATCCGAATGCGTTTGGTCAGATTTCCGTAGGTCAGTTGTTGTTTTCACTTAAAATCGTGTCCATTTTAAACAAAATAGAGACTCTTTGAGTGATAGCGGCCACACCGTGCCTCATATTGAGGCGGGGTTGACTCGTACACGTCACCAAGGACCCTTGGATCGTTAATATAAAAGATAAATTCAATCCTAATGCGTTTGATCAGATTTCTGTAGGTCAGTTGTTGTTTTTATTTAAAATTGTGTCCATTTTAAACAAAATAGAGACCCTTTGAGTGATAGCGGCCACAAAGTCCCTCGTATTGAGGCAGGGTTGAATCTTACATGTCACCAAGTACCCTTGTATTGTTCTTATAAAATATCAAGGCAATAAGAATACGTTTGGTCAGATTTCCATAGTTTAGTTGTTGTTTTCACTTAAAATTGTGTCCATTTTAAACAAAATAGAGACCCTTTGAGTGATAGCGGCTACACCGTGCCTCATATTGAGGCGGGTTTGACTTTTACACTTCAACAAGGACCCTTGTATCGTTCTTATAAAAGATCAATGCAATCCGAATTCGTTTGGTCAGATTTTCGTTGGTCAGTTGTTGTTTTCACTTAAAATCGTGTCTATTTTAAACAAAATAGAGACCCTTTGAGTGCTAGCGGCCACACCGTGCCTCTTATTGAGGAGGGGTTGACTCTTACACATCACCAGGGACCCTTGTATCGTTCTTATAAAATATAAATGCAATCCAAATGCGTTTGGTCAGATTTCTGTAGGTAAGTTGTTGTTTTCACTTAAAATCGTGTCCATTTTAAACAAAATAGAGACCCTTTGAGTGATAGCGGCCACACCATGCCTCATATTGAGGCGAGGTTGACTCTTAAATGTCACCAAGGTCCCTTGGATCTTTCTTATAAAATATCAATTCAATCTGAATGCGTTTGGTCAGATTTTCGTTGGTCAGTTGTTGTTTTCACTTAAAATCGTGTCCATTTTAAACAAGAGAGACCCATTGAGTTCTAGCAGCCACACCGTGCCTCAAATTGAGGCGGGGTTGACTTTTACACGTCACCAAATACCCTTGGATCGTTCTTATAAAATATCAATGCAATCTGAATGCGTTTGGTCGGATTTCCGTAGGTCAGTTGTTGTTTTCACTTAAAATCATGTCCATATTAAACAAAATAGAGACCCTTTGAGTGCTAGCGGCCACACTGTGCCTCGAATTGAGGAGGGGTTGACTCTTACATATCACCAAGTACCCTTGGATATTTATTATAATAGATCAATGCAATCTGAATGCATTTAGTTGGATTTCTGTAGGTCAATTGTTTTTTTCACTTAAAATCGTGTCCATTTTAAACAAAATAGAGACCCTTTGAGTGATAGCGGCCACACCATCCCTCAGATTGTGGCGGGGTTGACTCATACACATCACCAAGGACCCTTGGATCGTTATTATAAAATATCAAGGCAATCCGAATGTGTTTGGTCGGGTTTTCGTAGGTCAGTTGTTGTTTTCACTTAAAATTGTGTCCATTTTAAACAAAATAGAGACCCTTTGAGTGATAGCGGCCACACCGTCTCTCAGATTGAGGAGGGTTTGACTCTTAAATGTCACCAAGGACCCTTGTATCGTTATTATAAAGCATCAAGGCAATCTGAATGCGTTTGGTCAGATTTCCGTAGGTCAGTTGTTGTTTTCACTTAAAATCGTGTCCATTTTAAACAAAATAGAGACCCTTTGAGTGATTACACCCACACCATACCTTATATTGAGGCGGGGTTGACTCATACACGTTACCAAGGACTCTTGTATCTTTCTTATAAAAGATCAATTCAATACGAATGTGTTTGGTCGGATTTCCATAGGTCAGTTGTTGTTTTCACTTAAAAATCGTGTCCATTTTAAACAAGAGAGACCCTTTGAGTGCTAGCAGCCACAATGTGCCTCATATTGAGGATGGGTTTACTTTTACACATCACCAAGGACCCTTGGATAGTTATTATAAAATATCAATGCAATCCTAATGCGTTTGGTCAGATTTCCGTAGGTTAGTTGTTGTTTTCACTTAAAATCGTGTCCATTTTAAACAAAATAGAGACTCTTTGAGTGATAGCGGCCAAACCGTGTCTCATATTGAGTAGGGGTTGACTCGTAGATGTCAAAAAGGACCCTTGGATCGTTATTATAAAAGATAAATTCAATCCTAATGCGTTTGGTCAGATTTCCGTAGGTCAGTTCTTGTTTTCATTTAAAATTGTGTCCATTTTAAACAAAATAGAGACCCTTTGAGTGATAGCGGACACAAAGTCCCTTGTATTGAGGCGGGGTTGACTCTTACACATCACCAAGGACCCTTTTATTTTTCTTATAAAAGATCAAGTCAATACGAATATGTTTGGTTGGATTTCCATAGGTCAGTTGTTGTTTTCACTTAAAATCGTGTCCATTTTAAACAAAATAGAGACCCTTTGAGTGATAGCGGTAACACTGTGCCTCATATTGAGTAGGGTTTGACTTTTACACTTCCAAAAGGACCCTTGGATCGTTCTTATAAAAGATCAATGCAATCCGAATGCGTTTGGTCGGATTTCCGTAGGTCAGTTATTGTTTTCACTTAAAATCGTGTCCATTTTAAACAAAATAGCGACCCTTTGAGTGCTAGAGGCCACACTGTGCCTCTTATTGAGGAGGGGTTGACTTCTACCTGTCACCAAGGACCCTTTTATCGTTCTTATAAAATATCAATGCAATCTGAATGTGTTTGGTCAGATTTTCGTAGGTCAGTTTTTGTTTTCACATAAAATCGTGTCCATTTTAAACAAAATAGAGACCCTTTGAGTGATAACGGCCACATCATGTCTCATATTGAGGCAAGGTTGACTCTTAAATGTCACCAAGGCCCCTTGAATCTTTATTATAAAAGATAAATTCAATCTGAATGCATTTGGTCAGATTTTTGTTGGTCAGTTGTTGTTTTTACTTAAAATCGTGTCCATTTTAAACAAGAGAGACCCTTTGAGTTCTAGCGGCCACACTGTGCCTCAAATTGAGGTGGGGTTAACTTTTACAAGTCACCAAGGATCCTTGGATCGTTCTTATAAAATATCAATGCAATCTGAATGCGTTTGGTCGGATTTTCGTAGGTCAGTTGTTGTTTTCACTTAAAATCGTGTCCATCTTAAACAAAATAGAGACCCTTTGAGTGCT
This sequence comes from Viscum album, assembly GCA_963277665.1. Taxonomy (NCBI): domain Eukaryota; kingdom Viridiplantae; phylum Streptophyta; class Magnoliopsida; order Santalales; family Viscaceae; genus Viscum; species Viscum album. The sequence continues at coordinate 116,119,576 of OY728157.1, read as the reverse complement.
AGCAGCCACACCGTGCCTCGGATTGAGGCGGGGTTGACTCTTTCACATCACCAAGGACCCTTGGATATTTATTATAAAATATCAATGCAATCCGAATGCGTTTAGTTGGATTTTTGTAGGTCAGTTGTTGTTTTCACTTAAAATCGTGTCCATTTTAAACAAAATAGAGACCCTTTGAGTGATAGCGGCCACACCGTCCCTCGGATTGAGGAAGGGTTTCCTCATACACGTCACCAAGGACCCTTGGATCGTTATTATAAAATATCAAGGCAATACGAATGCGTTTGGTCGGGTTTCCGTAGGTCAGTTTTTGTTTTCACATAAAATTGTGTCCATTTTAAACAAAATAGAGACCCTTTGAGTGATAGCGGTCACACCGTCCCTCATATTGAGGCGAGGTTGACTCTTAAACGTCACCAAGGACCCTTGTATTGTTATTATAAAAGATTAAGGTAATCCTAATGCATTTGGTTGGATTTCCGTAGGTCAGTTGTTGTTTTCACTTAAAATCGTGTCCATTTTAAACAAAATAGAGACCCTTTGAGTGCTAGAGGCCACACCGTGCCTCAGATTGAGGAGAGGTTGACTTTTACACGTCACCAAGGACCCTTGGATCGTTCTTATAAAAGATCAATTCAATACGAATGCGTTTGGTTGGATTTCCATAGGTCAGTTGTTGTTTTCACTTAAAATCGTGTCCATTTTAAACAAAATAGAGACCCTTTGAGTGATAGCGGTCACACCATGCCTAAGATTGAGGTGGGGTTGAATTTTTTCATGTCACCAAGGACCCTTGGATCGTTCTTATAAAATATCAATTCAATCTGAATGTGTTTGATTGGATTTTCGTAGGTCAGTTGTTGTTTTCACTTAAAATCGTGTCCATTTTAAACAAGAGAGACCCTTTGAGTGCTAGCGGCCACACCTTCCCTCAGATTGAGGCAGGGTTGACTCGTACACATCACCAAGGACCCTTGGATCGTTCTTATAAAAGATCAATGCAATCCGAATACGTTTGGTTGAATTTTTGTAGGTCGGTTGTTGTTTTCACTTAAAATTGTGTCCATTTTAAACAAAATAAAGACCCTTTGAGTGGTTCAGCATTCTTGCATGTTGCTGGTGCATATCATCTGTTAAAATGGGAAAATGACTCATTGGATAAAGGCTGTTTTATTTAATAACAATTACAATTTTCCTACAAACATTTACATACAACAATGTTTCATCTTTTAATCCCCTTAACCCCGCTCAAAAATGACCACATATTGTACTTGTCCCCAAGTCAGATCTTCATTGTATTTGTGTACAATCTTCCATCAGGTATGCGGCCCCCTAGTTTCTAAACACATCTATATCTTCTTGCGAGTATGAGGCTTTTCGGCAGTCATAGTAGTACTGCAAAATAAAAAAATAAAGAATTAATAAATAACTTAAACGAACTAGTATTTGTTTTTAAAAATACCTCTTTAGGGATGCTAGTTTGCTGATGAAAAATGATCTCTTTCATAAATTTACAGACATAATAACAACAATCATTATCGTTTGTTTGTTTTGGACACTGTAAAAAAAATTATCATTAGGAGAATAAGTAACTTGTGTTGAGATGTGTTTGGATAGTGAAATTTTATTATATATACCCTGATATTTGTCCAGACGTAGTACTCGCTCACCTCCCTATGCTTAGCCCCTTTCCTCATTCCTTTTTCTAGACGATAATGATACACCGCCCTATCATAATATAATCCTTAGTAAAAGATAATATAAATTATAATACTTGATTTTTATACCTAAAACGTAAGATGTAGTGTCTTACAGATTCACAAACTCCATCATGTGTGGTCGGTTTGATGGATATCCTTACTTTGAATCCAGAAAATAAATCTTCGGAGTATCCAAGTTCACCACAATTAGCAACCAATGTTGCCTAAAAACACAAAAAGGAATAAGTAATAAAAGAAGTGAAAATATAATTGATATGCTTTAATCGTAGAGTATTACCCCTGCATGGTTGGTATTAGGAAAAGTCTGTCATCTGTAATCTTGCGTTCAAATGTTTTCAGCAATATGTTCACTATTGTATCCCTTTTTGATGGCTTTATTTTTGTTAGGTGTGTTGATGTGATATGAGGACTAACCAGTCCAAATCTTGGATCATGGGAAAATTCCTTCAATTGTTTTTCATAAATGCATCTGTCAACAATATAAAATGCATTTAGTCATAATTTTCACATTAGATCAGCTTTTGGAAAATCAATTCATGGAAACATACCTCATATATACATTTACAACTGTGATGCCTAGCCAACCATTTTCAAGGATTTCATTTACATTTTCACCAGTAATGAAATCTTGACTTTCCTCTCCGTATATATTCTCTTCGAAAACCACTATATGACTATTACCATCTTTTAGCTTCGTATCCACATGATTCTTCAATGCTAGTAAATGTGGATAGAGAACAAGTGGTGTTATTGTGCTTTCAGTAGCTCCTTGGGATCGGTTGGTTGATCCTTTAGATGGTTTTGAGCCGACGTTTGTCACCCCCTTCCCTTTCTCCGTCTATAACAACAATCATTGGTTCAGACCTTTTTTCATTAATTGTTAAGGGTTTGGCTTGAAAAGAAAAGGAAATAAGTACCTCTTTGTCTGCATGTACTATTACAAGTTGTGACGGTCATGCAATGAATGTCCCAATAGCCTTTTAGACCGTATGAATATCATCGTCATCAAGTGGAATAGGTAGCTCTGCCTTTGGCTCATGAGCTACAGTAATCGTCACTTTTAGATGATCTTTCGGAAGTGGTCTATTATGCAGTGTGGCATCTGGGATATTGAACACTGTAGCCCTCGCTACAAGGTGATAGGTGGGTGTTGACAGATATAAATCACAATCATTATAACCCTGTAGAAGATGAGTACAGAAAAATTATCAGTGTTTGTCTGGTTTATATTTCATGGGAACAATTATTAGAATATTGATTACCACGGCTAAGACAGTTCTTTGAGGTGAATGGCTCACCTCAAAGCTGGTGGGGGGTGGGGCGGGATGTTAATGTGGCAGTTGTTCTTGAGTTGTGGCTTCCCTTTGCTTCCCACCCATAAAAGTTGCTAGCAACTCTCCCTGCCATTGCAATTTTTCTTCAAGGGTTGCTATTTTTTCGCTCATTTGTTCCAATTTTTCATCTGTATCATCCATTTTTTTCTTCTTCTCAAAATATACTCGGGGTGTCACCCCAAACCCTGCACCTCTAACACGACCGTATTTTTCTGGCTGCTTCAAAGCTGTCGATAATAGGTCTGTATCAGCTACAGGAGTAGCTGATTCCTGTGACTGTCAAATATAGGAAAATAACTAATTATTTTTATGTAATAGCAATTTTAAACAAATTATTTTATCTTCGTGTCATACTTACACATATTTCCCACACTTTATGTGTGTTCTCATCTATTAACTTCCCTTCTTTGTTCACACGTGCCTCCTTCCATAGCACATGATGTGGGATGGAAGTGCATTTGGTTTTAGACTCATCAATCTACATATAAACATAGAAAAATAATTATGATGTTGTTTATTGGCACCTAACAATATTATTGTAAATTTAAAATACGTACCATTTTCTTTTCTAATGAATCGTACCCCATCCTTGATTTACAATAGGGGTATGTTGTTTTTGAAGCACGTTTCTTATTTTCAGTACAAAGTTTCTATTTCATAAATGAAATATTGACAATCAAAGTGATGAATACAGGTATCCTCAAACAACGTATTATCACTCACAATGTACCTGAAACTTCTCATCCCCACGACGGCCAATAAATGCATCTCATGCTTCTTGGGATATCAGGTGAGCGTAGACAATGGGTGGGTGCATGTTTATTTTACCTTTATAATCTTTGAGGTGACATCTTGTTAAAATAGTGCGAAAACCTCGATGACTCTTTCCTGTAATCCTTAGTACATAATCCTTGTGTGAATCGTCTACTATAAATGTACTCTATAAGAGATTGAGAAGAGTAAGACATTGTTTCATTATTTTATTTGCTAGTAAATTAAAGAAATAAATTCATAATGTTACCGTAATTTCTTCCCAGATCACAGCCTTCAGCTCGGACACAACATGGTGCCATGAATCTATGTCAATCGGCACGCGTTTCCGAGTGAAAACTCCAATGTAGCTGCTAAACATAGCCTTGTTGGGATTCACATGTTGGCCTCGTGCATTCCATCCGACTTCAAATTTGATGCCTTTGCTTTTTTCCTTAAGAATTTTGGATAACACCGTCAAACTACGACGCACCTGTGATTTCTGCAACGCTGGTCCTTCATTCCTGACCATTTCATCGATATCAACATCATCTATATGTTCATCTAGAATGGTATCAACGACATGTGTTTATGGTTGTTGGACCTCAACACTAAGAGCAGCAGGAGCCGCAGCAGCAGGAGCAGCAGGAGGAGCAGCAGCAGCAGGAGCCGCAACAGGAGGAGCAGCAGGAGCAACCAGAGTCGCAGCAGGAGCAACAGAAGCAGCAGCATGAGCTGTAGGAGCAGCAGCAGGAGCAACAACAGCAGCAGCATGAGCTGTAGGAGTAGCAGGAGCAGCAGCAGCCACATCAGTAGCTGCTTGAGAGACTTGTTCAGCCTCAAGGTTAGGAGCATCAGAATGTGCAGAAGTCATTATCTGCAAAAGTGGTTGAACAGTTAATTCAGATTACATAAATTCATTAATGATGAGATAATAACATGATATAACAAGATCTATATTACAAACAAAATATAACATGTTTACTGAACTCTCTTTCTTTTTTTCAAAGGTTGAAGGGATTTGACACCTCTATCGACTATCCAAATCCCTTCATTGGGGTCTCCTCTAACATACAAAACATCATATGCATTGGGACCACTCCTAAATGATTGCGACGTACTACTAAAAGGATCATCCTTAACTGAATTTTCATCGGAACCTTCAGTAGTTTTGGACGATAACAAAACAATCGACCACTTTCGGTTTGCGGGATCTGGAACATAAAAAACTTGTACCGCTTGTGATTCCATTATAAACTGTTCATCTTTATACCCTTCTTTACTAAAATCAACTTTCACAAATCCTCATTCATCTATTTTAACACCACTGTTGTTATCAATCCATTTTTATTGAAAATTTGGCAATTGGAATGTCGTATAATCCAACTCCCATATTAGTTTGATAATGCCAAAGTATGACATATTTGCATAAATTGGATTTTTGTCCTTACTACCAGAAACATGCATCGCTTCAGCCACTAGTGTAACTCCACTATTTTTCATGGTACTATCTTCATCATGTTCATCTGTATAGAATGTATAACCATTAATTACATAACCATTGTAAGATAATACATACACACTTAGTCCAGCAGCTAGCCATCGAAGACATTCTGAAATTGAATTCGGATTTTCATCCAACTGCTTAAAAATATGGTCCTGAAACCATCCTATAAACTGGTGATTATGTGTATCTAATAACCATTTTTCAGCCCTCGATGGATTCAACTGCCTAAGAATTTCTTTGTGAGTTTCAATATATGGAGAAACCTTCCAACTGTTATGCAAAACATAAATATGAGCCTACTCCCGATATGTAATACTGATTGTCACAACTTCTCTTCCATAAATTCCCTCACCCTCAATGCGTCCAGTGTGATGAGATTTCGAGAGACCAATGCTTTCCACATCAGATAGGTATTAAGTACAAAATTCAATGGCTTCCTCAACAATATATCGCTCCACTATACAACCCTCTGGCCGACTTTGATTTTTGACATACCCTTTCAAAATATTCATATATCGTTCAATAGGATACATCCATCTATAGTGAACAGGACCACAAAGTCAAATCTCTCTCACCAAGTGAATCATCAAATGAACCATCATATCAAAGAATGTTGGTGGGAAGAACATTTCTAATTCACATAATATGATGACAGTTTCTTTTTCCATAGCTGGCAATTTCCCCAGGTCTAAAACTTTGCTACATATAGCTTTGAAAAAGAAACAAAGTTTGGTTAACGTATGACGAACATTCTTGGGAAAAATGAAATGTAAAGCTATAGGAATTAGATCTTGCATCAAAACATGTCAATCATGTGATTTCAAACCTTTTAACTTCAAATCATTCATTGACACAATGTTCTTGATATTTTATGAGTACCCCTCTAGAACCTTTACATCATTGAAGAAGTTTCAAAACTAATATCTCTCCGCCCTAGAAAGAGTATAAGAAGCTGGAGGAAGAAACATTCGATTTTCACCCTTCACGGGAGCTAACTCTTCTCGTATTCCCATGTCAATCATGTCCAACCTTGCCTTAATTCCATCTTTTTTTTTGCTAGGGGCATTTAGAAACGTTTCGATAACACTGTCGCATACATTTTTTTCCACATGCATCACATCAAGAAAATGTCTGACGTACAAACAATTCCAGTATGGTAATTCAAAAAAACTGATCTCTTTTTCCAACCGATTTTCGTAAGGTTTTTCGAAAATGGTTTACCAAAAACAGTGTTCAGATCTTTTACTTTCTCAAACAGTTGATCACCTGTTAGTAGAGATGGTGTTGCGCATTTTTCTAAACTTCCATTGAATGATGTCATCCAAGATTGGCACTTATTATGACGAGGTAGAAATCTACGATGTCCTAGAAACATAGATTTCGATGAATGTTTCAACCTAATTTATTATGTATCTTCTTCGCACACGGGACACCCTTGAGTTCCTTTAATGCTATAGCCTGAAAAATTTCCATAAGCAGGGAAATCATTTATTGTCCCATACAACATCGCTCTCAACGCGAAGTATTCACTTTTATAAGCATCATACAACATTACACCTGAGTCCCACAATAACTTCAAATCCTCGATCAAAGGAGCCAGATAAATATCAATATTGTTACCTGGTTGTTTTGGTCCTGATATAAGCATAGATAACATGATGAATTTCCGCTTCATGCATAACCAGGGTGGAAAGTTATAATTTACCAACATAAGATGCCATGTACTATGAGTGTTGGTTTGAAAACCAAAAGGATTCACTCCATCTGTAGATAACGCAAGACGAAGGTTTCTCGGCTCTTTTCCAAATTCAGGATACTCATGATCAATTTTCTTCCATTGAGGAGAGTTGGTCGGATGACGTAATAACCCATCTTTATTTCTTTTATCTGCATGCCACGACAATTGTCTTGCAGTTTCTCCACTTCTATATAGACGCCTAAACCTTGGAATGATTGGAAAGTACCATACAACTTTTTTAGGATTGGATTTATCTTTCTTGTATCGATAAGCACCACACTTTGGGCATTCTGTAAGTGATTTGTTCTCTTTGCGAAACAATATACAGTCTTTCGGGCAGGCATGTATTCTTTCAGAAATCATTCCCATCGAGCATAGCATTCATCTAGCTTTATATGTCCGGCTTGGGAGCTCATTATCTTTCGGGAGCATGTCATTCAAGAGAGTAAGTAGTTTCGTAAAACTGACATCACTCCATCTGTTTCCTGCTTTCAATTTATACAACTTCAGTACATCTGACAATGTTGTATACTTAGTGCAAGAAGTATACAATGGCATCTTTGCACAACTCTTTAACTTCTCAAACAATTTTGGGAAATCACGGAGTTCATCTTGAATTGTCTTTGTCATTTCCTCAATACGATCTTCATCATCATTGACATCTATAATCACATCCTCCATACGGTCTTCTTCATTATCCATATTTGTATTCATATCTGATGATCCATAAAATGCAGTTTTAACCCAGCCAGTAGCTACATTCGCTTTTTCTCCGTGTTTATTCTAACATTTATAACTCCGATCTATTCTGTGACATATCAAATGTTCTTCCAACTCCTCTGGAGTAAGTAGTCTAGAATAACAACAACGTAAACACAGACAAAGGATTTGAGAAGGATCCTTTGTGTGATCCTTTGCAAACTTGATGAACTCTTTCACTCTATTATCATACTCTATTGTTAAACGATTAGCATCCATCCAATATTTATTCATCTCCATCCTATTTGAATCTCAAATATTAGTATTTATGGTTCAAGTACACAAAACAAGAATTCCAAATACAGTAGAAGAGAACCACTTCCTTATAAAAATTGAGATTAATAGAGCTTAACCATTAGTATTTATTCATATTCATTAAATATAATTACTTTAGATTCATTATAGTTTCCTCAAATCACCCCAGACCAAACACAAGAATAATCAAGAATGATACATCTACCACTCCTAGGTCTCTGCCCTATATTCAATATCATCATGCTTAAATACTCACTGCTGGTGGAAGTGAAACCGTTCCTGATGATCATGCCAAGAAGAAATGGAAACCAAAAGGGGGGAGTTAATCAAAATACCCCAAACAAGATGGAAAAACATGGTATTTTAGAATAGGTTAGTGTCTTTCATGTTGGCTAGAAACCTATCCAATAGACTCCACAAGCCGTGATGGCCCCTAAAGTTGTTGCACCAGGTGAAAATGTCACCTGAGAGGCTGAGATCAGTGAGGCCCTTCCCAGGAATGAACTGAACAAACTCCATAATGGCCTTCCTCTGGAATGGGCTTCTACCTTTCCTTTCCTTTGGGTTGGAAATGACATTAAAGTCACCCCCAACAAACAATGGATGGTGGTCGGGATCGAAGGTATTTTGTTCAAAAGGACAATCAAACCCCATCATATCTCCTAATAATATTATTTGATAACACTATTTCATGGCCTATACCCATTTAGACCCCTCTATTGGTTAGTAGATTATAGTGTAGTGACCCCCTAAAACCATCCTCCAACATGTCATGGGTTAGTGAATGCACCGAGGGTATTTATCACAACCATGTGCAATGTACTTCTAATAATAAATAATTGATATAGTTTAACATCGAGTTGTATCGATGATTTTTCGAATGATACCAAGTGAAAGTTAGTATGGTAAATATGTGTGATAAGACATTTTTGGTCTAACTAAAAGGGGATATAGCCTAATGAGTGTATTTTGGATTCACAAAGAATATGCCTCTATGTGGTATAGGGTTTTTTCAACTAGTAGGAGTATGGACCACTTAGTGAATATGGTCCTCTATGTGTGGGAATGTTTTAATTTAGAGTATGGCCTAATATGTATGGTTCCCATAGAATAAGGCCCGTTTGAATTGGATATTTGGGCTCATGGGTAATTTTTTGATGCCTCTACTGGGGAAATCACTCAGGCTTGAATCTGTTTCCTTGGGCTAGCCACAATCCTCATAACCTACCTTACCTATTTCTAAATGTGGAAAGAGTCCACCTCCATGGTTGATAATATTGTCCCCTTGATTGGAATGGGAATATGGGATGTTAGATATTCCTTCTATAGTTTCCTTCTTTGAGTATGATTCCTATTCTGGGTCTCTGTTCCAGATATAAGACATGTTTTTTAATCTAGTTTTTGGTTCTACTCTCTAGTGGACACAATTTAATTACAATTATTATTCTAGTTACAGGGTATATTCTTTTAGTTGAATATAATAATGGTGATGAGTGTATTGATAAACTATAAAATTCATCTAAAATTGAGGTTATTAATTTTTCATTAGCTCATGACATGAGGTGTATTATCTCTAATACATGATTCATACCATGATTGATAATTGGTAACTTATTCTTATTGCAGAAGGAATTCAAGTCTTATAACCTCTATAATCTTATGCCCATTACACAAGTTGGATCACATTTTTCATGTGAGGAATCTACACCAATTTGGTTCATAAAATATATTCATAGCACATAAGGATTTCTATATTCATCAACTAATGAATCATGTTCTTATCACACCAGGTAAGAACATAAGATCATCTACTAAGGGAAGTGTTTAGAGATCGTATGCTCATCACATAGGGAATTCTTTGGCACATCGCTTAAGGAATCTCATGCTCCTCATGTGAGGTATAATCCTAGGATCATTACCTAGGAGATGAATAAGAGATCTTGTGATCATCACTTAGGGGATTATTAGGCATATCCCCTAATGAATCTATTTATAATCTCATGAGGTATAATCAAGGGAACATTATTTGGGAGATAAAGAAGATCTCATATTCCCATAACATAGGGACTTCATATTCTCGTCACCTAAGGCAACCTAGGATTATCACCTAGAGTTGGATGTTTCCTGAATTAAGAGTGGTCATAGGTTTATATCTCGGTAAAGGAACTCACATATTTGAATTTTAGAAGAGGGAACCACCCGATACACTCATCGCGTAGGGGGTGAGCATAGTTTTATAGCCACCATTTCATTTTTATCCATGAAGTTATTCAATTCCCACCAAACCCTTTTCAATTTCATCATTAACAACTATATTCTTTGTCACTGGGAAACTAAAAGGAAAACCCATATCAACTAACGATGGCATCTCCCATAATAACCCACTCATTACATCTTTTTAATAATGGAAAGGTTGATTCTTCCCCACTGCATGATTTACCACCTCAACCATCTCACATTTTCCCCCAATGGAATCTATCACAACCAAACTAACAAAAAACTTCTCAAACAACCCCACCAAAAAACAATGATGATTTTTAACAATAAAAGTAAACAAGCACCATGTTCTTGAGAAATATAATGAAAATTAGTAAACACATGTGAATCATCCCCTTTACATCATTTTCCATCAAGTATGGTTCATTTTATTCAATCGGTCAATCCATAATACTCACCCATAGAATAAAAAAGCATGTTAAAAAATGATATACAAATGGGAGAGGAGAACAATATTGAAAAAAGATTTGGAAAACATGCCTTAAAGGAGGTCCGGAAAACCGAAGCTTGAAAGTGTTGTGGGTGGCGGAGGTCCGGCAAACTAAAGCTCGAGAGTGGCGGAGGTCCGGCAACGCGAACTCAGCGGGCGGCGAAGGTCCGGCAATGAGAAGCGAGGGCGGCGGAGGTCCGACAACGTGATCTCAGCGGGAAGCAAAGGGGAGTCTCAGGGTTCCAGTACCGCGAGAGCTTTAGGTCGCGATAAAACGAGGGCACTGTGCGACCAACTTTATAAAAAAATGCACTAAGGTTTTATCAGCGCTAAAAAAGCGCTGATAAAGGTGTCCTTTATCAGCGCTTTTTTAGCGATGATAATAGTACCCTTTATCAGCGCTAGAAAAGCGCTGATAAATCCTTACTGTATCAGTGCTAAAATTTTAGTGCTGATAAAGGGTCTTTTTATCAGCGCTATTTTAGCGCTGATAAAGGAGTTCTTTATCAGCGCTTTTCTAGCGCTGATATAGGGCCTCTTTATCAGCGCGAAAATTTTAGCGCTGATACAGGGTAACCTTTATCAGCGGTTTTTATTAGCACTGATACAAGGGGGCGCTTCCCTTGCCCGCTTTTGTAGTAGTGAATGGACATAATTTTAAGTGAAAACAACAACTGACGTATGAAAATCCGACAAAATGCATTCAGATTGTGTTGATTCTTTAGTAGAATGATCCATGGGTCATTTGTGACGTGTACGAGTCAACCACACCTCAATCTGAGACACGGTGTGGCTGGTATCACTCAAAATGTCTCTCTTTTGTTTAAAATGGACAAAATTTTAAGTGAAAACAACAAATGACCTATAGAAATCTGACGAAACACATTTGTATTGTGTTGATCCTTTAGTATAACGATCCATGAGTGCATTGGTGATGTGTACGAGTCAACCCCACCTCAATACGAGGCACGGTGTGACTGATATCACTCAAAGTTTCTCTCTTTTGTTTAAAATGGACAGAATTTTAAGTGAAAACAACAACTGACCTACGAAAATCCAACCAAATTCATTTGGATTGTGTTGATCCTTTAGGAGAACAATCCATGGGTGCATTGGTGACGTTTACGAGTCAACCCCACCTTAATCCTAGACACAGTGTGATGGGTATCACTCAAAGTGTCTCTCTTTTGTTTAAAATGAACAAAATTTTAAGTGAAAACAACAACTGACGTATGGAAATCCGACCAAACGCATTTGGATTGTGTTGATCCTTTAATATAACTATCCATGGGTGCATTGGTGATGTGTATGAGTCAACTACGCCTCAATCTGAGGCACGGTGTAGCCGGTATCACTCAAAGTGTCTCTCTTTTGTTTAAAATGGACAGAAATTTAAGTGAAAACAACAACTGACCTACGTAAATCTAACGAAACACATTCAAATTATGTTGATATTTTAGGATAATGATCCATGGGTCACTTGTGATGTGTACGAGTCAACCGCGGCTCAATCTGAGCCATGGTGTAGCTGGTATCACTCAAAGTGTCTCTCTTTTGTTTAAAATGGACATAATTTTAAGTAAAAATAACAACTGACGTATGGAAATCTGACCAAACGCATTTGTATTGTGTTAATAATTTATGAGAACAATCCATGGGTCACTTTTTATGTGTAAGAGTCAACCACACCTCAATCTAAGGCATGGTGTGGCTGGTATCACTCAAAGTGTCTCTCTTTTGTTTAAAATGGACAAAATTTTAAGTGAAAACTACAACTGGCATACAGAAATCTGACCAAACGCATTCAGATTGTGTTGATCCTTTAGGATAACAATCCATAGGTCACTTTTGATGTGTACGAGTCAACCACGCCTCAATCCGAGGCACGGTGTGGCCGGTATCACTCAAAGTGTCTCTCTTTTGTTTAAAATGGACAAAAATTTAAGTGAAAACAACAACTGACCTACGGAAATCTGACCAAACGCATTCAGATTTTATTGATCCTTTAGAAGAACAATACATGGGTGTGTTGGTGATGTGTACGAGTCAAAATCACCTCAATCTGAGGCACGGTGTGGCCGGTATCACTCAAAGTTTCTCTCTTTTGTTTAAAATGAACATAATTTTAAGTGAAAACAAAAATTGACGTACGAAAATCGAACCAAATGCATTCAGATTGTGTTGATACTTTAAGAGAATGATCCATGGGTCAGTTGTGACATGTACGAGTCAACCACGCTTCAATACGAGGCACAGTGTGGCCGGTATCACTCAAAATGTCTCTCTTTTGTTTAAAATGGACATAATTTTAAGTGAAAACAACAACTGACCTACAAAAATCCGAACAAACGCATTTGGATTGTGTTGATCCTTTAGGATAATGATCCATGGGTGTGTTGGTGAAGTGTACGAGTCAACCCCACCTTAATCTGTGGCACGGTGTGACCGGTATCACTCAAAGTGTCTCTCTTTTGTTTAAAATGGACAGAATTTTATGTGAAAACAACAACTGACGTACGGAAATCCAACCAAACGCATTCAGATTGTGTTGATCCTTTCGTAGAATGATCCATGAGTCACTTGTGACATGTACGAGTCAACCACGCCTCAATCTGAGGCACGGTGTGGCTGGTATCACTCAAAGTGTCTCTCTTTTGTTTAAAATAGACAAAATTTTAAGTGAAAACAACAACTGACGTACAGAAATCCGACCAAACACATTCGGATTGTGTTGATCCTCTAGGAGAGTGATCCATGGGTCACTTGTGACGTGTATGAGTCAACCACGGCTCAATCAGAGGCACAGTGTGGCCGGTATCACTCAAAGTGTCTCTTTATTGTTTAAAATGGACAAAATTTTAAGTAAAAACAACAACTGACCTACAGAAATCCGACCAAACGCATTCGGATTGTGTTGATCTCATAGGAGAAGGATCCATGGGTGCATTGGTGACGTGTACGAGTCAACCCCACCTCAATTCGAGGCACATTGTGACCGACATCACTCAAAGTGTCTCTCTTTTGTTTAAAATTGACATAATTTTAAGTGAAAACAACAACTGACGTACGGAAATCCGACCAAACGCATTCGGATTGTGTTGATCCTTTATGAGAACAATCCATGGGTCATTTGTGTATGAGTCAACCTCCCCTGGACACTAGCCCACCCCCCCTAGACACCCTCATGGACACCCCCCCAAACACCCCCCCCCCCTGGACGGCACCCCCACCCCTCATAGACACCACCCCACCACCTGGACACCCCCACCACCCTGGACAGCCCCCCCACCCCCACCCCCCATGGACACCCCCCAACCCACTGGACGACCCCCCCCCCACCCACTGGACGACCCCCCCCCACCCACTGGACGCCCCCACCACCCTGGACGCCCCCACCCCCCTGGACGCCCCCACCCCCTGGACACCACCCCACCCCCTGGACACCACCCCACCCCCTGGACACCTCCCCCACCCCCATGGACAGCCACCCCCACCCCCTGGACACCACCTCACCCCCTTGGACAGCCCCACTGACCCCCTGGACCCCCCCCCCCGGACACCACCCCACCCCCTAGACACCCGCCCCCCTGGAAAGCCCCCCCAACACCCTGGACACCCCCATGGACAGCCCCCCCTGGACGGCCCCCCCAACCCCCTGGACGACCCCCCACCCCCTGGACGCCCCACCCCTCCTGGACAGCCCACCCCCTGGACACCTCCCCCACCCCCCTGGACACCCCCACCCCCATGGACAACCCCCACCATCCCCTTGAACACCACCCCCCAACCTCCTGGACCGCCCTCCAACCTCCTAGACCGCCCCCACCCCTGGACACCCCTGTCCACCCGAACACCCCCATCCCCTCGGACACCCCCTACCCCCCTCGGACAGCCACCCCAAACCCCTGAACAGCCCCCCAACCCCCTGAATTTTGAATTGAATTCTTTATGTATTTAATTAACTTATGAATTATGTGTTAATGGTGTATACTTGTTGTATGAGTATACTTGGTGTAATTTCTTTATGAATTATGTGTTAATTTTGTATGGGTATACTTGTTTAGATGCTGAATTTTTTGCGGGTCTTGTTTGGGTGTGTTGTTGCATAATTTTATGTTACAACGAACATGGCATTTACCAGCGCTAAAAAAGCGCTGATAAAAAACACATTTATCAGCGCTGAGCTTTACAACGCTTTTTTAGCGCTCTTAAGCCCGTTTTGAGCGCTGATAAAGGATGTTTTTGTAGTAGTGGTGTGGGTGTAGCCATGAGCGTACTTGTTTGTGTGTGATTATCCTCACTTTGATCTTGGTGTGACTTGTCGTTCTTTGCTACGACACATATTTTTGTGTGTGCATAGCCTATGAAATTGTGATGCAGGTATCAAGATACTCTGGTGGAACATTGAGGTTGGAAGTTCGCGGCTTAGTGGTCAGCTACCCAACCTAACGCAGTTATAATATCCTTAAAGGTGGATGTGACTTCCTCGACAGAGGGAAATGCATACTAGCTAGCTGACAAATACTGCTCATTACTTCCTGCAGACTTGGGCCGTGGGTGTTTTAAAAGGTTAAACGGGTCGAGGATGCATAGCTGGTGGATACCGATCAATGCTTCCTACGGACTTGGGTTGTGGGTGTTTTAAAAGGTTAAGCGAGCCGGACACACATAGCTGATAGATACCGGTCATTGTTTCCTACGGACTTGGGCCACAAGTGTTTTAAAAGGTTAAACGGGTTGAGGATCTACTTTATGAAACACGAGGAGTTTCTATACCAACCACCAGTGGGGTGGGGTGAGCCTTGTTGACTCGATGGTGGTACGTAACTTCTTGAATTTGTTACCGGCAACGAGCCGAAGCAAGTGGGGCTGAGATTCGTGGCGGTTCGGTCAATGCACGATGACTCAACACATATATGTTTGTAGAGCGTGTGCGTATGTCATGATATACACTGTTATGTATATATATCGTGCACTTATGGTAAGGACGTATTGGTGGCGTCCTGTTGAGTTTTGTACTCACGCTCTATTTGGACATTTCGGTGCGCTTGTAGATTTCATGACCAGAGATCCGACGAAGAGCAAAGGTCCTATGACGAACGATTGAGCGATGGAGCATGGAGCCGGAGTGGACCAGGACAGACACCGGAGTACCCCGCAGATGGATGTTTATTTACTTTTATATTGTATTTGTCTTCTTCTTTACACTCTGGACATACTTACCATTTTGAGAGATCTTATATGTACGTCATTATTCTGTTTCCACATTTACTCTAATTGCTTGTTATTTGGTTTATTCATTATTATCGATCACATGACATAATACAGAGGACATAGTCTCCCCAAGATCTCATTTGAGACTCTCGGTGCTATTAGACAACCTCTTACATACGGGGAGGAGCACATGATGACATTTAGCATTTCGGCTCGGATCCGGTGGTTCGGGTCGGGATTTTACAAATAATATTTTACATCAAACAAAAAAATTAACAAATATTTATAAGAAATATTCATAAAAAATTAATATTAATAATAAATATTATATTATTCACTGGATAAATAAATTATTAATAACACACACACATATACAGAGAGTCCTGAATGGGAGGAGAAGGGTGAACCCCTTTCAGACTTATATCTCGAAATGAAAGTGTGAACGAAGTTTACATTTCTAGGAATGTGTTTTTTAAAACACCACCCTATCCAATTTTAAAAAAATTAAAAACCCATTAACTTTATATTTGCAAATGCCTCCTTAACCAATATCAAATATAATATTCTTAATTTGAATTAATTTCACGAGTTATAAGTTTTATTTTGTTTTTTTCTAACTTTACATCACTTGAAATTATTTTGACTATAATATTTTAAGTGTCATTTTTTCTAAATCTACGTTCAACTTCGCTTCTTATAATATTTTTTTTATAATTCTGTTACATTTTAAATTAATTTTGATGTTTTTAAATTCAGAAAGTTATAAAGATAAAAAATGAACGCGGAAAGGTAGTGAAAAAGCTTTTAATCATAAGCAATTGATTTAAAACAGCAGCTCAATCTTCAGCTCTCATTATCACATGGGTGTTTTATAAAATTTCATGGCCCACCTTCGCATTTTATTTTTAAAATTTTAATCATAAATTTTCAATATTTCAATGTTAATTTTCCAACATTGGATTATTCTCCCAGCTGCCCACATGCGTGATTGCCGGAGGGGACCTACCCAAGCCAAATCCATGGGAACGGACGGTGGATATGTCGAATGCCCGCCACGTGTCCATCATCGCATGATCTGATCCGCTGATGCGACGCGGGTTTGTTCGGTTACCCGGTTCACCCCCGCTGGTCTGTCGCCGCCTTAGGAAAACCCGACAGATCAACGTGCGGCAGTCCGCGTGGTCCACGGGGCCCGGTTTGGCTTTCCCAGGGTGGGATCCGAACCCGGACCCGGAACTCCGCCTGCCCGGATCTTCGATGGGGACGGGGGTCAGCTGTTACCTGGGCACTGTCTGGGTCCAGATCCCCCCGCCCCGAGCTGGATCGACACATCCCACCGATCTCTCTCTCCCCGTTTCACACTCATCCCGTCCCCCCCTCCATTGCACTTCTTCGTAACGTGCCTTCTGTCTCCCTGCGTCACTTTTCGCGGCTGCTCTTGTCTCTGATCCCGGGATTCGGTGACAATCTTCGCGGGATCGCGGTTTCTCCTCCTCTTGGCGGGTTTTGAATTGATTTCGCGGGGACGGTTCCCAGGCGGTTCAGGGATGCAAATCGCGGGGAGATTCTTGGTGGCTTTCAACCGGGCATGCTACGGCGTCTCAGATGGTTTGCCACGCTGAACCACAGGAATTCACCCCGGAAGACCTTGCCCAATGCGACGCCTCGCTTCCCCGAGCTGGCTATGTTCGATGCCGTGCACGAGATTGCCGTTTACATCCACAGGTTTCACAATCTCGACCTCTTCCAGCAAGGGTAAGTTCCCGCCACGCTCTTCACCTGAATACCTTCTTTTACGCCACAGGCCCATTTTAGTGTTGCTCATTAAGCTCCTCTCTCTCATCCTCACCACTTCTCGTTTCTCTCTCTCTCTCTCTACATTCTTCCTCAATTAAAGATGGTATCAACTCAAAATCACAATGAGATGGGAAGACAGTGACACCAGTTCCTTGGCGACTCCAGCAAGGGTTGTTCAATATGAAGGTATGTTGTGCTGATGTCATGATGAACTCGCGCTGCTACTCGCGTTCTTGCAAATATTCGCTGCTTATTTATTTATTTACATTTTTAATTAAAATTCGAATGTTCTATTGTCAGGCTTGGGTTCCTAGTGCTGAGACGGTTTAATATTTGAAAATTTTGATTTTCTGAATTACCCGCAATCAAAGATGGAAATCTCAAATCCTTCAGCACTTAGGCATGCGCACATGATTGTTTGACTTTGTCCTGATGAATTTGCTCTTGTTTTGCTTATTCCATCAATAACCCTGCTTGCTTTGATTCATGTTTCCCTGCAAGGAACTGAAAAAATGTTTATTTTTGAAATTCTGCAGCACCTGATCTTCGCCCTGATGATGTATTGGGAGTTTGGAAGATAGATGATCTGGATAACAGTTTCTCAACACAGCCTTTTAGGATAAAATATGCCAGGCAGGATGTTCTGTTATCTGTCATGGTTGCTTTCAACCTATCCCTGAGTAAATTTGAGGTAGTCCTTTCTCCCCCTCTTGCATTTTTTTGTCTATGATGTATTTTTGAATAATAAAAACCAAACCGGATGAACAAAAATTAAGGGTGCTAGCTTCTGCCTTTGCCAAGGAATGCCTGGTTCAAAAGCGATTATTATGCTTTCTGGGCAGTCAATCCATGTACTTGCATTGGAATCATTATCTTTATGATGCTTCAGTGCTTTATGGATTTGTAAGATGCCAGGCCTCGTGTTTCATAATTTAAAAGGGATTAGAAACTCAGTACGGCTAATGATACCAACTCAAATGCATTAGGAAGAGAATAAATTATAAGATCTTGTGACCCTTTAGGGCCCACTTCCTTTTAAACAAAGCAATTATCACTTTGTCCATTTACTTCTCTATACTGCCATGTAATTCCTTGGCAGCTAATATAGCTTTGTTTTCCAGGGTTTATCAACCTCTCCTGTTATTATCAAATTTGAGCTTATGTATGCTCCCATGTTGGAAAACAGGTTAGTTAAGTGAACTTGTTTTATGACACCTTTTGAATTTTTTTTCAATGGAAATCAATATTTCCATTGGCCATGTATTTCTCTAACACTAATATAAAAATTTCTGTTGCATTTTTTCCCCAAAAGGGGGGAAAGAGAATCCCTAACAAGCCATGTACAGGTCTGAATTGCAGGATTTTGTGGAAGCATACAGTGCTGCTGTCCATGAATTTCGAATTCCTCCTAAGGCTCTTTTAGGATTGCATTCATATTGTCCTGTCCATTTTGATGCATTCCACGCGGCTCTTGTGGACATGAGTGTCCACGCTACTCTACTGAAATCCATTCTCCATACTTTTCCCATGAAGATATCCAGGTTTGTGGCAGGATCTGGTTTCTGTGATAACCTGGAGTTGATTGAAGTCGTATTGTTTAGAATAACCTTTTCTTTGTAGCTATTTTTTTTAAAGAACGTTTAATGTTTTTTGTCTATCAACACTGCATATGCATCCTCTTCGACAGAAATGACCAGTTGAATGATTTCAGTAATGAATGTGCTATTGAAGATGCTGTGGTGGCAAATTTTTTTGGGTCTAATCAAGTATGTTTTCTGTTATTAAACTATTTTCCCATCTATTTCATTTCATGTGCATTTTTTTAACGTTCTTGTATGTTTTTTTTTCATTTTCACTGCAGTTGCATTTACAATCACCACTTTTTTCTGTGAGACCCATGTTGTTCTACCATTAGTTATGCACCAGTCTTCTGCCTATTTGGTTCTAATGTATCCAGCCTTTCTCTCTGTCTAATTCCATTTTACTATCATTATACCGTGCATATGATATTTTGGACCAATTTTTTAGAGAAATGAGGCTTTTTAGTCATTTGATATAAATTTCTTATCATGGTGTTATATTCTCCACTGACTGAAAATAACTTTCATGGCTAGTTTGTGTTGGAAGATGATATCAGATGTATGGATAAATATGAGCATAACAGAAATTGAAACTTTCCCTTCAAATATGTAAAATGATTTTCTATAAATTCATCAAGAAGTGGTTAGAGAAATGAATAAAACCTCAGCAAATTTGAAATGTTTTTGTTGGTTAATAGCCATGCAAGTGCTTGACCTATATCATTATCTCTGTTCAAGGGCTGCGGGATCTGTTGGCGTATGAAGCATTCACATGATGTGCTTTTTAATTGTTTTTGGTGTATTTGTTTTTTTGTAATAGTACCTAATTGAATCTTGAACGCACCATACATTTGCCTAAATTATTATGCATGTTATAAAGGTGATTTGTTGACCTCTTTAATTCACATAAAATCTTAAATTTTCCTGGATGTTCTATCAAATATTTCCTTCAACATATATGCTATTGAACTTTGTTGTCTGTCATGATTGTTAGGCAACATGTCATGGGGCTTTTGTGGATACACAGCATATTAGTCTTCTGAAAGCATTGCTAGCTGCCCATAATATACTACTTGAAGAACTGCAGAGGCTTAGCAAAGGCATTGATCAAGCAATCGATTTGACTGACTCTGCTGTCAGACTGGATGCAGCAAAATCAGTCAGATCTTTTCTGCATGCTGATCTAGTTTCTTCAGATGCCGAGGTTTCCAGACAAGTGTTAGAAGGGCTAAATGGTGGTTATGAGGTTTTGGATTAATTTTCTGCTGCATGGCCGACTTTTTTCTTTTTTAAATCCTATTGATTTTGTTTGTTCAGTTATTTTAGTGATATTTGTACAGGAGGCAAATGGCACCATTGATGCTCGCAGTGATGGGTTACTTCTTTCTTTACCCAAGGATGATCTGATGAATGCTTTCAATTCTCTTGGCAGTCAAGTTCTACTTCTATGGAACACGTTTTTGAAGTTCCACAGGTTCTCTTGATTTATGTTATTTGGCTTGGTCATTCTTGCATATTCCACTCAATATTGATTTGATGCTTGTAAAGTTTTTGATTGATGATATGGGGTTGGCAGCACTATGTCCATCTAAGGTTATTGATTTTGTGTTTGTGTTCTCTTATGCTGTTTATTTATGTGTCAAGCATGTGCTTGGTCTAGCACTTAGCACATTCATCATGTGTTTTTATTCCTGTAGTCCAAAATTTAAATGTGTGTTTTGGTTTTCTTCAGGGCTAACAAAATAAAGCTAATGGAATTTCTACGTGATGCTTGGGCTAGTGATCGGAGAGCTGAATGGTCAATCTGGATGATATACTCAAAGGTTGACATGCCTCATCATTATTTAAGTAGCGGGGCAAATGAATCTTCCTTCCATAGTGTTCGAGGGAAAGCATCAAGTCTGCGGAAGTTAAACATTGATGTAATCACATTGATACTTGGAATTTCCGACAATTTATGCACATTATATTCAATGTGTGTTGACAGTGTCTCTAGATTGCCTGCTAGCCATTGTAGGATTAGGCATTGTTTGACAAAATTGAAAATTGATTTTAGGCACTTATCACTTATGAAAAGTAGTTCTATAAGCGTTTCTCAATTGCTTATTGAAAAAATATTTTACCGCCATTTATTTATGTGGTTCTCTTCTGGAATTTAAGCGATATTTCATGAACAGAATAAACACCCCTTATTTTTCTGAACTGCTTATCATAAGTGATACTTTTGTATAATTGTTTCCAGATTGCTTATTGAAAAAGTGTTTTTCTTTCACTTATTTAAGTGGTTTTGTTTTGAAATTTAAGCGCTAATATTTTTTCAGAAACAGAACAAACATTTCTTATTTTTTTCAAGCTGCTTATCAAAAGTGATCAGTGCTTTGAGCAGTTTTCAGTAAGTGTTGTCAAATGGAGCCTTAGCTCCTGTGGATTCTTCACATCTTTTGAATTTGAATCTTTGCTTTTGTTCTACACAGCCTTTCTATATAAGTGTTTCAAGATTGCGTATTGAGAAAATGTTTTTCTATCACTTATTTAAGTGGCGATCTTCTGGAATTTACGTGGAAGTGTTTTTTCATAAACAGAAACAAACACCACATTTTTTCTTTCAAACAGGTTATCACAAGTGTTAAGTGTTGTTAACAGTTTTCAGTAAGTACCGACAAATGGAGTCTTAGCTACAGTGGATTCATCAAATCTTTTGAATTTGAAATCTTTTCTTTTGTTCTGCACAGCCTTGTCAGACTGCTGCTATGCGTGCTGAGCTTCATCGGAGAAGTATCACTCAAATGAATGTCAGTCGTTGCTCTACCTTGTGTTTTTGAATTCTGTCCTTCTGATTCAACTGTAGTTTACATGAGCTTTATCATTTACTTGCAGATCAATAGTCAGTCAATTCAAGACATGCACTTATTTGGTGATCCTTCTCGGGTCCCTGTTCTCATCGTCGAGCATGTTGTGAACTCTGTACTGCATACTACTAGTGGGAATTCATACTTGAATAATCTGGACCGGAAAGATGGTGTTGAGGTTTTTAACAAGTCAGCTGGCTCTAATCCGCAACAAAATGGTGTTATTTTGAGGATTGTTGTCTTTGTGCATGGCTTTCAGGCATGTTGTCCTTTCATTGAATTTTATTGATCGGAAACTCATCAAATGTTTTTTCTAAGATTTCATGTACAATTTTCCCTTTATTCTTCTGGTTACAATTTCCTTGAGTTCCTTCTAATGCTTAACCAACTTGTTCTGTCTTTCTGTTGATCTTTTTTTCTTTGAGCAAAGCTGATGTTCTGGTTGTCATTTTGATGAAATCCTTCCCTAATCTTTAAATTCCATAGTGAAGTTGTTAGCTTGAGCCACTCATATCCATGTTTGATTAATTTCTTTGTCTTTGATGGGCGTGTCCTAATATGAACTTGTGGAATATTGTTTTTAGGGCAAGGACTTACCATTTTAAAGATATAGGTGGATTTTTAATTCCAAGAAGGTTTTGCTTTGTACCAGAGTCTTTTATTGATCTTGGTTGGACATCATTGACCAAGATCTTGAAAGTCCCAAGTCTGTTTACGTAGGTTGCATTTGGTTCTTAAAAACATTTCCTGTTTTCATTTTTCAAAAATTTATTAGAAAATGTTTTAGATTATTTAAATCCAGAACATTTTTTAGAAAGTAAAAAATGAAAATATGGGATTTTTGGTAAACATAAAAAAAAACTTGGAGAGCGTTTGGTTTTGGTTAACGTATCTTGTTTTCATTTTCTAAAAAGATAATAGAAAATGCGTTTGAAATTTTTTTGGATGGTAAGGAAAAAAGTGTGCCATTTGCCTCTTACATGTTCATTATCTAGAAAGCATGAGAACAGTTTGTTTTGTCCAAAAAGCTTCCATTTCCGTTTTATTTTTCTATTTTTTTTCATTTAATTAATCTCATATATTTTCTAATGCATTTTTGGTAAATTAAAATATGAAATGTTTTCCAAAACCAAACACAACCTGGTTTTCGAGAAAAATAAAACTGCTTAGTTAGATAGCTGATGTGTTTTTTGTTGTTGTTGCATCTTTACCCTCCAAAACATTTTCTAATGTATTTTCTGAAAATCATTTTTAAAAAATAGAATCAGATTTTTCCCCAAAGTCAAATGCAACCCTAGCTTCTAGAGTATCATATATAATATTGTTTGTTGAACACATCGATAATTTATTAGTGATTATATTTTCTGTGTCTTCAACCTCATCAGGGCCATCACCTGGATCTTCGCCTCCTTCGAAATCAATGGCTTCTCATAGATCCGAAAGTGGAGTTTCTCATGTCTGAGGTAAACGAAGAGAGAACATCTGGAGACTTCAGAGAAATGGGACTACGGCTGGCTCAGGAAGTTACGGCTTTCCTTAAAAAGAAAATGGATAAAGTTTCAAGATCCGGACCTCTAAAGAACATCAAGCTCAGCTTTGTTGGGCATTCCATTGGCAATATCATCGTAAGAGCTGCATTGGCAGGTATACACTCGAAACCTTCAAAACGTTTTCTTCAGTTTTTTGTATTTCAATGCTCAGTCCACTCTTCCTTTTTCACAGAGAGCATTATGGAACCATTTCTTCTGTATCTTCATGCATATGTTTCAATATCTGGTCCGCACCTGGGTTATCTTTACAGCTCTAATGTTGTATTTAACTCTGGGCTATGGCTTTTGAAGAAGCTCAAGGGCACCCAATGCATTCATCAGCTCACTTTAACAGATGATCCAGATCTTGAAAACACCTTCTTCTACAAACTCTGCAAGGTTTGTCTGTCTATTTTATTTTGGATCATGATTTGAATTTTTTTAGCCACTTACACGTCACTTATAATTTATATGCAGCAGCGTATTATGAAATTTTAGAAGATACATCCTTAAATATTTGATTCATTTTCCAATACTGTGTTATCATGCTGCTGATTTTTCTAACCTTTTTTTTTGTTTTTTTCCAGCAAAAGACACTAGAAAACTTCAGAAATGTCATTCTCTTGTCCTCGCCCCAGGTACATTTCTTCTTCTTCTTCTTTGATTCTTCTTTTGCTGCTACTGTCCCTTTTGGAGGCATTTCTGGAAAACGTCCCATGATACTAAGTGTCAGAGAATGGTAACAATGAATTCATACTTTAAAAGCGAGGTAGACATTATCTATTCATAGAAGAAAGGGGTTGGGTTTCATAAAGAATTACAGGCCTTGGACCCAAGCCCATGCAAAACACTTAATATTCATTCTCCCTTAAGGTGGGTTATATATATTCATATTCAGTTGAAATAACGAAAAATTGTTTTCCTGCTTGAATTTAGCAGAGTTAAATTCTTTGAACAAAATGAAAATTCACCTTTATGTGTTTAATACGCCCATGAAAGACATTAGTAACAATTTTTATAGCTGTCTGGTTATCACACCGTATTTCCCAATTGAATAGTCAAACTCTTGCAAGTATTGTGCCCACAATATCTCAATTGTTACATGAGTCATGACTCTATGCTCGTACCTGACAGTTGAGTGAGATACGATTGTATGTTTCTTGATATACCAAGAGATTAGGGTGCCATTGATAAAAACAATATATCCAGTTGTAGATTTCTTAAGGGATAAGTATTCCACATAGTTAGCATAATAGATTACCTCAATATCTATATGCTCACGATATAACAAGCCTAGATTTGGTTTCTTGATGCATTTGACAATACAAAGAACTACATCTCAATATAGCGTTGTAGGCTGCTTCAGAGACCAACTCACCTTGCTAACAACGCAAGTAATATCTGGCCTGGTTATGGTAAAATAGTTAAGTTTCTCAACCAGATGACGATATCTGTTAGGTGAAGCAAATACCTCACTTGCAATGTGCAGAGAAGACCTTTATCCCGAATAAGTATTTCTGTGGGTCCAGGTCCTTGGTATAAATTTTTTGATTAAGGACCTGCGGTTTATATATGAAGAATCATTGCTTGTTATCGTAATATCATCAACATAAACAACCAACGAAAGACTACCAGCAATTGACTGTTGATAAATACAGAAGGAGATGAGGCCATAATCTGTTACTACAACACTGAAGCAACCAAACCAGGTATGCAGATGTTGTTTGTGCCCTTATTTTGATTGATGAAGGTGAAATATCTTCGAAGTCTTTCCCCAAGAACAAGCGCTGGTATTTTGCTCCATGTAGACAAGCCTCGATGCAAATTTGTATAAACTGAAGTAGTCTGACAAGAACAAGCACTTTTTTTCGTAGTAATGGGAAAATCTTTGTTGGAGGTAGCTGGAACAGAGGGCCGGATGAGAAACTAACAAAGTATGTGTCTTAGTATCACCTGAAAAAACAGGAAGGAGTTGTACTATGAAAGCATTGACGTCGACATGACCAAACCATGGATCTCCAGACACCTCAGGCGCAGAGCTTGAACTATCTAGAAGAGGGCAAGAGAGACATAAATTGAGGTCAGTGTCAGAATGTTCAAATGCAACAAGCGGAGACTTGAAAGGAGAGACCTCCATGAAGGACTTATGTAGGGAGACTGGATGATGCCCTAGAACTAGAGAGTCACAATGATAGATCTGCCATTTACAAGAATAACCAAGGAAGATGCATGCGAGGGAACATGCATCCAGTTTGGAAAGATGAGGACACTCGTCATGAATATAATACAACACTCGAAGACACATGATGGGACATAATGGGGTGCGAGGGATGGAAATAAGGCATGACAAGGACTCCTCCATCGAAGAACCATTGAAGGGAGACAATTGATGAACTTGGTGGCCGTTAAGATGACGTCACTCCAGAAGACAGTGTTCATATTCTTCCCAATAATTTGACGGGGTTATGTTGAGTAGTGGGAAGATCTGATTATTGTCAGTCTTCCAGAGAGCATTCTGTTTTCATCTTTCAAAAATGTAGCAAACAATGCATTAGATTATTGAAATGGAATTCATATCTTCGATTATGAAAATGAAAATGTTATATGTTTTTGAAAATAAACCAAAATCTTGTTTACACGCTCCCAAGAAAATACACATGTTTTGGCAGGCAACCCATGTTCTTAGTTTTGCTCCCATTTTAAACATATTTTTCAACATATTTTTCTACACATATTTTGAAAAATGAAAACAGAAAATGTTTTCAAAAACCAAACACTATGTTAACTTGATCAGATGAAGGCAATTTTATTTTTCAAATATGTATTAGAAAATTGAGTGAAGCTTGGGCTCTGTCAACAAATTGTAATTTGCATGAGAGCCTGCTTCCATTAATATTACCTTTCCCCACTCTTTTTCAGCTGTTCCTAATACTAATAGCTGGTACTCACAGGATGGGTATGTCCCGTACCATTCTGCCCGAATTGAATTGTGCAGGGCGTCTTCGTGGGACTACACGAAGAGGGGTAAAGTTTTCCTGGAGATGCTGAACAACTGCCTGGATCAGATCCGGGCCCCTTCCACGGACCACCGGGTGTTCATGCGATGTGATGTGAATTTCAACACCTCCTCACATGGCAGGAACCTCAACACCTTCATCGGCCGGGCTGCCCACATCGAGTTCCTCGAGTCAGATGTCTTTGCAAAGTTCATCATGTGGTCCTTCCCGGAACTGTTCCGTTAGATGCCGAGTTGTGGAGAAGCGTGGAAGGAGAACCCTTGGACCGGGTCAAGTTACTGGTCTGATGGGTTTTTAGTTTCCTGCACTTGTTTGGGCTTGACCAATCAAGGTAGTTATTGGGCTGAAATGTGGGCCGGAACTTTATATTTTTCATAGCATTTCACAATTAGGCCATTGTAAATTATAGATTTGGCCTTGGTAGCTGAGCTTAAGCTTTAGGGTTTTGTAATTATTTGGTAGGGTTTTAACCTGGCTTGCGCTGTAGGGTGGCCTGGTTTTCCATGGCCAGAGGCAAGGGAGGTTAGGGAGGAGGCCTAATTTTATGATATTAATGTAGTGTGTTGCCGCCTTGGTCTATTCTTTGTATAAAAGAGTGGTTAGCCCTTTGAATCAAGTATGATTTAACTGTAAAATTCTATATTTTAGTCTCCTGGATAGTTAAAATCTCCATCAAAGCATATTTTAAGTGTTTAATTTGTTTGGTGTACTGCGGTACAGTATTTATATCTTGGAAGGGGATGGTTGGAAGTTTACATCTAAATTCAGCATAGATGGGTGAAGGGTAAATTGGAAGCATAAAGCATACAATCAAGGAATGCTTCAAAGATCATACAAATCGACACTTGACCATAAACCATACATACAATAGCCATTACGCCCGAAGTAATGAAATTGGGTAAAAGCTTGAGCTTTCAATGGTGATATCAAAGATAAAATGCATGTGTATCAAGCATCAATCCCTGGCGACCTCATCATTGCCCATCGAAGCCACCGTTGTCGCCCAACAAGGTCACTGTCACACTCATTGTAGTATCACAAAGCCACTGTTGGCACCCTACATTCCCCATCGCACCTCATCATAGCTGCTATAGCACACTGTTATACGTTGTCTTGTGACATCGCTGATTTGGTTCTAGTAGCAAAGAATGACAAGGGGACTTGTCATCGTAGCACATCATTGCACACCATCCACTACTCAGTCTGCAAATTTGGAGTGGGTGGGTATGAAGCCAAGAGGTTTGTGGGTCATCGTTTGCATGTTCGTGGCCTGCAGATCCAAGTTGTGGAGGAGATGACATGGTGGTTGGCCAAAGGTGGTTGAGCGTAGAGTAGGGGCATGGGTCACAATCGCCATTGTAAATCAAACGCGTGGAGATTAAAGCTTTGGAGGAGGGAGAAAAAGCCATTGAATAATATTTTGGTAAAAAAAATTCTTCACATGGAATAGGGCCCTTTACGCCCTAAATTAGATGGAACCAACATTTTATTAAACAAGGAAAATCTTCTTTTCTTTGAAAATACTTTTCATTGGTACCAAACACGAGAATCTTATGTTCTCATTCCATTTCCCTTTCTCGGACTCATTTTCCGCCATATCTGTTATAAAAGTGGGTGTGCTAGAACCAACTTGAACAATACTTTTCGATTGTCATATCATGTATACAATGAGTTATCCATGATGTACACTTACCATAATAGTTTTGATATTTATGTATCCACTATTTATATGATAATGTCCATAGATTATTTGTTGTATCAACATGTTATAACAGTTTTCAGGCTATGATGTGAATATCGATATACTATGACATTAATCTTAAATGTATATCTTATGGTCTAGATACATCATACTGACGAATACAGATGATGTATGACTATCAAGTGTTGGAGACTCATAAACATTGAAGCTTATTCTCATGAAGTCCGCACTTGGTGATATCGAGTATATAAGATCATGAGCTAACCCACCAATTGGAACACCATATGTTTCAGGTGTCATTGGTCAAAGGTACAGAATGTTCGTTTTCATTTCAAATTCCTTTAAATGGCCCTGATTATGATGTCTAATCAAGTCATGGAGGTCTCGGGTGCGTTCGAGCCTCGTTTGGAGCCCTAAAAGGGGAAGAAATGACTGAGTCACACAGTTAGGAGAAACCGTGCACCCCGGCTCACACAGTTTTCCTAAACCGTGTGGTTGCAGACAATGGTGTGCAGGGGGCCGCACAGTTTGTCTGAAATCGTGCATCCCTAGGCGCACGACCGTGCAGTGCTGCAGAGGGTTTTGGACAGCGACTTGCACGATTTGCGAATGGTTAGACAAACTATGCGCCTAACCGTGTAGAGTGTCCCTTTGAAGCAGTGACTGACGCATGGTTGACGCCCGATTTGGCAAATCGTGCGGCCAAACCGTGTGTGAGCTTCCCCCCCTTCGTGCGTGAGCTTCCCCTCCCTCTCCATAGGGTTTGTGCTACCTCCTCCATCCGACATCCGAATCCTTCACCGTTAGAAGCAACAGAAAGCCCTCGGTAAGCTCCTCCTTCCTCTTGCCTCTATTCCAAGGTCCCTCTTCCATCTGTTGCGCTATTTACATGCAACGCCTTTTTCCCTATTTTCAAAGTGCTATCCGAATCCTTCGATTTCTTCCATTCTACTCCGTTTCAAGCTTTGATAATGGATAAGTGGAGCACTATTACATCGAGGTAGGTGGTCTAGGTCTTTCCCGCTCTTTTCGTCGCTTTTAAAATGAAACGTTGTCATGCCGCTCGCCAGACCCTTTCGACGATGCTTCAAATGAGTTTAATAAATTAAGTAAATTGGTTCCCCATGTCCATTGTGACCCTACCGTACGACAAAACCCAACCGTGGGGTGTTCGCTTTGTCTTTGGCCACCCCTTTGGGTGTGCCCACCTAAATGAGTTATTGCCCATGCCTTAAATGGTTAGTTGTCATGTAAGTGTTGCTCCTTTGTTAAATGCTTCAAGTTCTTAAATTGAATTGGAATAAATGGATGACCATAAGATGGGTCCTTGATGCCTCACAGTTTATAAATTGAATTGCTTACGCTTGATGCTTCACCTTAGATGCCACATGCCGTATATTCAATTGCTCGTGTAGGTTGTTTGAGTGCCATGCTTTATGCCTTATGTCATTGCTTTACTTACATGCTATGCCAATGCCATGTGCCTATGCTTGTATTCCATTGCTTATGCTTATTGCATGTTGCCTAGTGATCATGCTTGGAGCTTTGAGCTTGCGTTTGTGCTTAAAGCCTTATTCCATGTTTAATGGCTTGAATTGTATGGTTTGGCTAGCTTGTTAGTATGAGTTATTGCCATGCCTTATTGATGACATGTGATTAAACATGCCATGCCTTGTGATATGTGTTTGGTTTCTATGCAACACCTGCTACGGGTCAGGAGAGAACACGAGTCCCGATTTAAGGACGTCGTGGATGGACTCGCTGTGCTCGGTTGGATCTGCTTGATGCACCAGGAGCGATTCTTTGGCTTGCCAGGTACGGGCTCTCCGGGCAGTTTTATTTATACTCGTGAGTGACACCAGTTCCCTAGAGGAGTAGCCGAGGATGGACTCGTGGGCAAGATGACTACACCATGCCCTGGGTGATACCCGGTCCCCTATGCGAGATACTTGGTATTGTTGGAACCGGGCGTGCAGCGGAAGCCCCAAATAAGTGGGTTTTTAAAATTTTTCCACCGCCGTTCGCCGTAAACTTGACGACGTCGGTGAAGAGCAGCCTGTTGAAATAGTGGGTGCCCTAGACCCAACTATTATGTGCTTTTGATTACCATATCGTGTATAGAGTTAACTATGCATGATCTCATCTTACCATTATAGTGTAGACTTTTCTGCGTCCACTATTGAAATGGTAATGTCCAAAGATTAATTGTCGTATCGAAAGGTTATAGCAGTTCCCAGGCTATAATGAGAACCTCTAGATACTATGACATTAATCTTAAATATATGTTCTATGGTCTAGATACATCTTACTAATTGGACATAGTAGATGTCTGACCATCAGGTGCTGGGGGCTCATAAGCATTGAGACTTCTTCTCATGAAGTTCGCACTTGGTGATCTCTAGTAGTGAGATCACGAGGACTGACCCGCCAATAGGAACACCACATGTTTCAGGTGTCATTGGATGTTCCTATCTACGATCATGTGTAATGGTCTCCTGACTTGAGATCATTACCAATGTATGTCATTTGATCACGTACTTTGATGCAAGACGAAAACCATGGCAATAAAGTCGTGGTGAGGTAGTTTGTGTCGGGTGCGTCATTGGTGGCATGTCATTGGTTGAATGGTCAAGAAAGGATTTGTCGCTTCCAGGTTATGGAAGTAATATATCTCTGGCCATGTTGATATGGATGGCAGTACCTTTATAAGACCATGGCCATGGCAGTCGAGGGTAAATCCATCCAGTTACATCAACAAACAATAAAGCAAGAAAAGGGCGATGACATGAGAGTGCGTCCTGCTTTATGAGATATTATAGACAAAGAGATTATATTACACAGTGCGTGTTCGTAGGTTGGTTGTCGCTGCTGTGACAATCCTTATTTCTTCAGGGGCCATGATGGGTTGCTAGATCCCGCTCTTGGTCTGTGAATATTATTCACGGCTGTCGAAATAAGGGCCTAGAGGGTCACACACAATAGCGTATTCAAGAATCTGCCCTATTCAGTTGAATAGGAGTATTGGACATAGTGGGCCCCGCCCTAGGGGTCCGGGAATTATCCAAAGTTAAACGATCACCAATGCGATAAATAAATTCATATTATTCGAGTTTTGAATAATGAGTATTGAATTTATTTATTAAATGTATTTACGAGTTTTAAGTAAATACATGAAAAATATTAATTGACGAATATTAAATTATTCAAGGTTCAATTAATATTTATGGGAGCGACAAGTCGGGTTAATGACTTAATTATTATCATGTAATATATTTTAATATATTACAAGTAAATGATAATAATATTTATGGCTCACTTTAGAAGTCATAAAAAACGTCGTTAATAGTGCGTTAAGTATTCGGGGCTGGCGAGGCGATACCGGGTATTTTAATTATGCACTATAAATAGAAGAGGAGGGGCATTTGCCAAACACAATTCATGGAGTTTATCTCTCCTCTCCTCTCTCCCAAATTCTAGAGAGAGATGCTCTGGATCCAAGGAGCTCGGATGGAGCTCTCTCTCGGGCATCGCTAGCGAAGCGATGCGGTGGTCGTTGGAGCATCGAAGGCATCGTCGCAGATCCGCGCTAGCACCCGGATTACGACGAACGGCGCTCCCGCAGATTCCTTGAAGCGCGTGTGGACGATCTAGAGGAATTCGGCTTCGGATTCTTCGAGCAGCGATCGCCAACGACGAGCAGACGTCGTGCGCGGCTTTGGATTCAAACCAGGTATTTTACGGTTTAATTTTGTGCTTAAAATCCTCCACGCGTGGTCCTCGGCTTTGACCGGGCTGCCCTTCACCGACGTCGGCAAGTTTACGGCGAACGGCGGTGAATTTTTTTTAAAAACCCACCTATTTGGGGCTTCCGCTGCACGCCCGGTTCCAACACAGCCCGGTCAAAACCGAGGACCACACGTGGAGGATTTTAAGCACAAAATTAAACCGTAAAATACCTGGTTTGAATCCAAATCCGCGCACGACGTCTGCTCGTCGTTGGCGATCGCTGCTCGAAGAATCCGAAGCCGAATTCCTCTAGATCGTCCACACGCGCTTCAAGGAATCTGCGGGAGCGCCGTTCGTCGTAATCCGGGTGCTAGCGCGGATCTGCGACGATGCCTTCGATGCTCCAACGACCACCGCATCGCTTCGCTAGCGATGCCCGAGAGAGAGCTCCATCCGAGCTCCTTGGATCCAGAGCATCTCTCTCTAGAATGTGGGAGAGAGGAGGGGAGAGATAAACTCCATGAATAATATTTGGCAAATGCCCCTCCTCTTCTATTTATAGTGCATAATTAAAATACCCGGTATCGCCTCGCCAGCCCCGAATACTTAACGCACTATTAACGACATTTTATGACTACTAAACTGAGCCATAAATATTATTATCATTTACTTGTAATATACTAAAATATATCACGTGATAATAATTGAGTCATTAACTGGACTCGTCGCTCCCACAAATATTAATTGAACCTTGAATAATTTAATATTCGCCAATTAATATTTTTTTCATGTATTTACTTAAAACTCGTAAATACATTTAATAAATAAATTCAATACTCATTATTCTAAACTCGAATAACATGAATTTATTTATTTCATTGGTGATCGTTTAACTCTGGACAAATCCCGGACCCCTGTGGCGGGGCCCACTATGTCCAATACTCCTATTCAACTGAATAGGGCAGATTCTTGAATACGTTATTGTGTGTGACCCTCTAGGCCCTTATTTCGACAGCCTTGAATAATATTCACAGACCAAGAGCGGGATCTAGCAACCCATCATGGCCCCTGAAGAAATAAGGATTGTCACAGCAGCGACAACCAACCTACGAACACGCACTGTGTAATATAATCTCTTTGTCTATAATATCTCATAAAGCAGGACGCATTCTCATGTCATCGCCCTTTTTCTTGCTTTATTGTTTGTTGATGTAACTGGATGGATTTACCCTTGACTGCCATGACCATGGTCTTATAAAGGTACTGCCATCCATATCAACATGGCCAGAGATATATTACTTCCATAACCTGGAAGCGACAAATCCTTTCTTGACCATTCAACCAATGACATGCCACCAATGACGCACCCAACGCAAACTACCTCGCCACGACTTCATTGCCATAGTTTTCGTCTTGCATCAATGTACGCGATCAAATGACATACATTAGTAATGATCTCAAGTCAGGAGACCATTACACATGATCGTAGATAGGAACATCCAATGACACCTGAAACATGTGGTGTTCCTATTGGCGGGTCAGTCCTCATGATCTCACTACTAGAGATCACCAAGTGCGAACTTCATGAGAAGAAGTCTCAATGCTTATGAGCCCCCAGCACCTGATGGTCAGACATCTACTATGTCCAATTAGTAAGATGTATCTAGACCATAGAACATATATTTAAGATTAATGTCATAGTATCTAGAGGTTCTCATTATAGCCTGGGAACTGCTATAACCTTTCGATACGACAATTAATCTTTGGACATTACCATTTCAATAGTGGACGCAGAAAAGTCTACACTATAATGGTAAGATGACATCATGCATAGTTAACTCTATACACGATATGGTAATCAAAAGCACATAATAGTTGGGTCTAGGGCACCCACTATTTCAACACTCCCACTTGCACTAGAGCCAACTTGCTAACCAAACTTGTTAGCTACTCACATGATAAGCATCATGTTTCTGCTGAGTAAAGGCCTTAGATACTGGGTCTGCCACGGTTCCGCCGCATGGCTATTCTGCTATAGCGACCTCATCTCTTTGATTAAAACTTCTCAAGAGATGGTATCCCGAGTATATACCCTTTTGTCCACTGTCATAACTTGACATCTTGGCCAGTAAGAATATCATAATCTACATTATGATAATACTTTTCTCACCAGGTGCGATTCCAAGAACTGGAACAAATCATTGCATTTAACTGCTTCTTAGATATCTTAGAAGCTGCAATGTACTCGGTCTTATAGATATGGCTACCACAGGCTGATATGAGCTTGACTCACTCATCGCCTTTAGCCTAACTGCAATACTAGATCTCTTGATCTTTGGAAGACTAGTTTTTATCCCCAAAAACTAGTATCCTTTATTCTCTACTTACCAGGAACATATCTTTTGTACTTGTCGAAGTACAATTAGATTGTTCTGACTGCATCCCTTGCAGTGCTCCTGGATATAACTGATATTTGCCTATTGTAAAATATACCTTGGAAATACCAGTTCTTGTACATATAATGGCATACGTGATTGATCCATCGCTCCGACGTATGGATTTAAACTCACCACATTTATCTCTTCTCATGTCACAGACAGGTCAACATGGAGAGATTATGCCCTGTGACATAGGCAACAATTCATCTCTTGAATTGTTCCAACATGTATTTTTCTATATAATGTCACTATATGTACGATTGACTAGAACCAAGCAACCTATAGATCTACCTTAGTAGATCATGTTCCCTAGAACTTAGGTAGTTACTCTAAGTCAATCATTGGAGAGTATATTGGTCTTAACTAACTGTCAGACCAATGTTTGTTTTCCATATGTTACCGAACACATTTCTTGTTGGAAAACCTTTGCGCTCCCACTAACCTCTGGTAGACACATGGAAAACATTTGTTTTAAATGTATATACTATGATCATTTTGCTTACTTTAATCCTAAACCGGATTTTAGTAACTTGAAACCTTTATTAGCATTATGTGACGTGACCATCCCTTTCTGGTTGTGTTATATAGACACCATCCAAGATTGGTAGTCATGACATCTAATGCCAAATAAATTGATCATAGATATTAGCTATGATAAGTAAAATTCTAACGGATTTAGGCATAACAACTTGGTGAAACCAATTGAGCCTTATTGGTACTAAGCTCGTACCATCCATGTATCAACTCACTTGAATACCCACCGTAGTATTCAAAATAATAGCCCCTTTCATACTTTGATACATGGAATCCATTAATTGAATTTTAGTTGATCTTATCAATTTTAGCTAATTTCCATATACTGCTTACTTGTAGGAAATATTATTCACTTTGAGTAATAGATCACCGACCGTAGTGATTATAAAATCATCACCATGGTTTTATCCTTCCTACGCAGTATGTGTCTTTGGAAAATACTTTGTTCCACATGTACTTGTGGAACTAGTTCCTATGCCAGCTATTTTGTGCATCTTGAGCATTGACTAAACACAAGTCAATATAGCTCCCACTATCTCTAATAGAGATGTGCACCCTTATATAGAAGTGTAGTCTATTTCTTGACTAGCTATTCTTCTATCTTGTAATATCCTAAACAGTTGTTAGGATTATTACACTAAATGTACAATGTGTTTGTCTTGACGCTAGTTTGTTTATGTCCTAACAAACTCTTTGCGTCTAAACACATGTTCTTATGACATAATGGGTTTACATCATACTATGGCTCGTATGATATCCATTTTTCATTATAGTTGGCATATAGTTGTGGGATATTGCTGTTATTTGCAAAGCATTTCATGAAATATAGTGGAAGTTTCTGCTAGTTCCAACATTGATATTACTTACATCAATACTTTGATGTATAAAATGTGCGTTTAGGAATTACTCCACGCTAAATTTTGTTGATCAATGTTGATATGTAAGACTTCATCATCAATCCTCCCCATTAACATCAATGTCGTGATGTTGATAAGGTAATGTGCGTTTAGGAATTGCTCCACGCTACATTATCATGATTGATGAATGCTTGGTCGAGATATTCTTCGGTATCCCAACCCGAAGTAACTCATATCTCCTGACCATGAAAATACTTCACTTTGATATTCCTTAATTACTTAAAAGAATCTTATGAAGTATATATACCTCTAGCTTATACTTGGAATAGTTCATACTATCATGTTGAACTATTTCCAAAAGCTTTGTGACGTACCTTTATTTCTAAAGGCTCCTTTGTCTAAACTAAAGACACCGATAATACCAAAAGTATTTAGCTGTGCCGAGCCTAAATACCATACTTGGTATATTCGTGAAGTCCATTTTTAGTATTACTTGACAAAGAATTATCCTGTCACAACTGGGTATAAGTCTTACATTTATATTCATCACTAATTGCCTATGATCCATGTATCACTGAACTAGTGATTGAGTTTACCAAAAACAACATTCATTTCAGAAACTAAAAGAATGCCTCCTTGCGTTCAAGGACACATGAGATTAATGTTTGTGGTTATACTCAACAATAGTTCAACACGAATCTTTCACTTGGCAATTAAAGAATTCGTGTACTTCTCACCACTGGCCTAGGTATCACCCTTTCACAGCCACTTGGAGAATACACCTGACTTCTAGTAAGTTTTCTATACTAACTTGTTTATCGTATTAAAATACACATATGTTGCCAACATATTGTATTTAATACCCAAGTAGTAAAAGAGAAACATTATAATGATGAATATACCTGATGTAGAAGCGGAAACATGCTTCTTTAAATCAGTTTATTGCTTTTAAACTTCCATAGTATTATTTTATAATATGCAATGAAAATAACCTCTGTCAATACCTCATTAATTGAAGGACATCGCGAATATGTCATTGGTATGAAATGCCTTTGACCTTTTCACATTGTCTTTCAATTTATCCTCCATAAGAATTAAAGCTTAATTGTCTTTCATTCTTATTCACCTGGAGTACCTTACCTAGATAGGTAATGAAGCATTTACTCAATACTTGTTCGTTTTGTATCTTAAAACGAGACTTGAGTAATGTGGTGAAAATGATATATAAAGATCATGATCAATCTTTAAATTTACACATGTCGGTGTAAACTTCACCTTATTCATATCATTGCTTCACTTTCTCCTTACAAACATCTCAGAGATGAGACTTTATGTTATATCATCTATGTCCTGGTGTAGCGACCGCAACTGACACCGGACGTTGATGAAAGCATAATGATATAACTATCATATGATTTGTATATTAGTCTCCTGTAAGCAATTTTCACCCTCGCTTCTTGAGGTAGTTTAACAGTGTTGGGGACACTAACACCTTGAGTTTCCTATATCATAGTACTATGCGCACACGCCTGTACTATTCATGGATACTCGTGTCACTGTGGACATTTACTTTGTCCATTATAATATTGCAGTTTTAATCTTGTGGTATAACTTTCCATTTTTCAACAAAAATAAATTTTAGCAGATAAGTGCCTTTTATCTGGATTACCGGTTTAGACATTTTGATCATTTTATGTCTCCCACTATTTTATCGGATTCTAGGAACCCTCTGTGCTAGAATCGGAATACTCTGTCGCTTGAGTATTCTAGTGGCAAGGATCCCAGAACCACCCCTCATAGTCTACAAGCTAAGGCTACGCCACTACTTGGAGGGTTCTAGGTAGGCTTTTGGCTGACCGACCGCTTTAGCTTGCGGTTCCTTGATCTGTTGAGTGAAGTCCCAGCTTCTTAAAATCAAATTTTGATTTACTCAATGCTTGCCTCTAAAATGATAGCAAGTTAGCTAGGGCTAATCCTTACTAGCACTTTAGTTAAGTCGACCCATCATTCTTATAAGGACTCCCCAGTAGTAAGAGGCACCCTCAGCTAAGGCATGAACCGACACCTCAAACAGCTGGTTTTGTCCAAATTTGAATGATGGAAGGCTGTTTAGACTTAATATATTTTTGAGGGTTTTATTATTTTTAGTGTGACGAAAGAAATCATTTTTCTAATTTTATAAGCACGAACTATGTGATCGCACTCACAACTGGCCGTGCAAGAAATAGAAATCTCATCGCGTCACATGTTCATTTTATCTTGCATGCTTGTTTATTATTATATAATGTGATCGCGCAATAAATTACACATACACAAAATAATAAACCATGCAGAAATAAAACGAACACCTGATCATGAGCCGGTACTATTGGTTGATCCGTTGAGTGAATAACGGACCAACCAAAAACCCTAGGGGTAAATACCTTTAGTCGCGTGGCTTGCAACTTGAATAACAATGTCTGCTCATCCAGTGCATCCAACTCATGTCTGGTGTGTCGCCGTCACTTGGCACGAAAAGCGTCACTGGTCGTCTCGTCATTATACAATTATACTCGCACGCAGGCGAGGGGGTCTCGGGAGTAAAAATATACAACTCTGAGAATGGGCGCGCAGACCCTTATACATATAATGACCCTTGAGACGACACGCAGATCGTCTTTTATTTAATTAAACTAATTATTACAAAACCATTGCAATAAATAAATAATTAATTAAATAAATAAATAAATAAAACACACCAAACATGCATTGGTCGGTCTCAGCTCATGATCAGTTATATATGCATTAAACTTGCGTATATTAAATAAGTGCAGAATAAAAAATTAAACTTGCATTAAAATTAAACTTGAGGGCGTTTTAATTGAATTAAAATTTCACTCTAATTTTTAATCCAATATTTATGTCGTTCGGTCCCATTTAATTAATTTAATTTTAAAACTAAAATTAAATTAATTAATTAATTAGAAAATAAATTAATTACGCCGCTTTAATTATAAACAAAAGTTAATAGTTAATTAATTTAATTCTGAACCAAAATTAAATTAATTAATTTAATTAACCTTTGATTTAAATAAAATAATCTGAGCCCCACAAACCCCGAGCAGGGCCCGTGCGGGTCGGGGCGAACCCACGCAGGCCCAGTCCAGGCACTAACGACCCCATGCAGGGGCGTTCTGAGATGGGCAGGCCTGCCTAAGTCCATTTCGGGCTAGGCATACTCATCGGAGCCTGTTCCAGGGCAAACCCAATCTGTGCAAAAGGTTACCTCCCGGTGGTGTGCACCCGCTGCACCGTTCCGGAGGAGGCTGGCCTCCGGTGAAGAGCGGCTCTGCGGCCAACGGCTGGACCGGGATGGGCGGCCCGCGAGTCACTCGTCGAGAGGCTTCAGCGGAGCAGCACGCTGCTGGTGGGCAGGCCCGGAGAGGGCCGGCTAGGGCCGCGGATGCGCCTAGGTAGTGCGCTGCTTCTGCAGCGCGGTGAAGGGGAGGTGCGGGCTGCAGCTGTTGCCGGGGAGAGGGGCTGGCCAGGGGCTCTAGTCGGGCTGCCGACGCAGTGCCGCGGGAGGGAGAGGCGGCCAAAGGGGTGCCGGCCTGGTCTAGGTGCACCTGCAGGGAGGCGCTGGCACGCGCGGCCTGGCGAGAGGCCTGGTGCAGGTGCTGCGGGAGGTGGCAGCGCCGCTGCATGGGGTCTCCGTGAGGGAGGAGGGGCCTCGGCTGGCAGAGGGGGAGGTGCCTCAGACAGGTGGAGCAGCACACAACTGCTGGAGCTGGAGCAGCAGGTGGTCCGGCGGCCTGGTGCAGAGCTGCTGTTGCAGCGGGTAGAGGAGGAAGGAGGCGCTGCACATGCTGCTGTGCGCCGGGTCTTCCTACTGCATGGCGGAGGAAGGTGGTTCGCTGGAGCCGGAGAGCTGAGATGAGCCGGCTCGGCTGAAGCGGGTAGCAGGCCGTGCATGGGAGAGGGGAGCCGCTGGGCGCGCTGCTACAGTGCGCTGGGAAGGAGGGATCCCAAAAAAATTTTTTCCACGGCCTGCACATGCACCCATGGATTTTTATTTTATTTTATTTCTAATGACCTGCAAAAGCAGGTCCTCCCCCCCCCTTTTTTTTTTGCAAGACCTAAAAGGTCTTCTACCCCCTTTTTTTTTTTTAAAACTTAAAGACTTTGAAGTCTTCCCTACTTTAAATATTTTTTTTTAAAGCCTATATTAAGCTTTGGAAAAATAATAATATTATT
Source organism: Viscum album (assembly GCA_963277665.1). Classification (NCBI taxonomy): domain Eukaryota; kingdom Viridiplantae; phylum Streptophyta; class Magnoliopsida; order Santalales; family Viscaceae; genus Viscum; species Viscum album. The sequence continues at coordinate 116,079,329 of OY728157.1, read as the reverse complement.
ATAGTAATAATATTATTATAACAATATCAATATTATTATTATAATAAAACCAAATAATTTTATTATTATAATAATAATATAAATAATTTTAATAAATTAATATCAAAACCAAATTGATTTTCCGGTGAGTATTTCGTACCGAAAATCAATCTCGAATCCGAATTCGAAACTTCAGATGGCTGCAAACTGACCATCCGATATCCAATTCGGGTTCCGTCTGCGGCGTTGGGACCGTTTCGACACCCTCTTAGCATTTTAATGCAAATTTAAATTTTTCTTGGCTTAAAATCGACACACGCTCGCTCTGATACCACTTGTTGGAACCGGGCGTGCAGCGAAAGCCCCAAATAAGTGGGTTTTTAAAATTTTTCCACCGCCGTTCGCCGTAAACTTGACGACGTCGGTGAAGAGCAGCCCGGTCAAAACCGAGGACCACGCGTGGAGGATTTTAAGCACAAAATTAAACCGTAAAATACCTGGTTTGAATTCAAATCCGCGCACGACGTCTGCTCGTCGTTGGCGATCGCTGCTCGAAGAATCCGAAGCTGAATTCCTCTAGATCGTCCACACGCGCTTCAAGGAATCTGCGGGAGCGCCGTTCGTCGTAATCCGGGTGCTAGCGCGGATCTGCGACGATGCCTTCGATGCTCCAACGACCACCGCATCGCTTCGCTAGCGATGCCCGAGAGAGAGCTCCATCCGAGCTCCTTGGATCCAGAGCATCTCTCTCTAGAATGTGGGAGAGAGGAGAGGAGAGATAAACTCCATGAATAGTATTTGGCAAATGCCCCTCCTCTTCTATTTATAGTGCATAATTAAAATACCCGGTATCGCCTCGCCAGCCCCGAATACTTAACGCACTATTAACGACATTTTATGACTACTAAACTGAGCCATAAATATTATTATCATTTACTTGTAATATACTAAAATATATCACATGATAATAATTGAGTCATTAACTGGACTCGTCACTCCCACAAATATTAATTGAACCTTGAATAATTTAATATTCGTCAATTAATATTTTTTTCATGTATTTACTTAAAACTCGTAAATACATTTAATAAATAAATTCAATACTCATTATTCTAAACTCGAATAACATGAATTTATTTATTTCATTGGTGATCGTTTAACTCTGGACAAATCCCGGACCCCTGTGGCGGGGCCCACTATGTCCAATACTCCTATTCAACTGAATAGGGCAGATTCTTGAATACGTTATTGTGTGTGACCCTCTAGGCCCTTATTTCGACAGCCTTGAATAATATTCACAGACCAAGAGCGAGATCTAGCAACCCATCATGGCCCCTGAAGAAATAAGGATTGTCACAGCAGCGACAACCAACCTACGAACACGCACTGTGTAATATAATCTCTTTGTCTATAATATCTCATAAAGCAGGACGCATTCTCATGTCATCGCCCTTTTTCTTGCTTTATTGTTTGTTGATGTAACTGGATGGATTTACCCTTGACTGCCATGGCCATGGTCTTATAAAGGTACTGCCATCCATATCAACATGGCCATAGATATATTACTTCCATAACCTGGAAGCGACAAATCCTTTCTTGACCATTCAACCAATGACATGCCACCAATGACGCACCCAACGCAAACTACCTCGCCACGACTTCATTGCCATGGTTTTCGTCTTGCATCAATGTACGCGATCAAATGACATACATTAGTAATGATCTCAAGTCAGGAGACCATTACACATGATCGTAGATAGGAACATCCAATGACACCTGAAACATGTGGTGTTCCTATTGGCGGGTCAGTCCTCATGATCTCACTACTAGAGATCACCAAGTGCGAACTTCATGAGAAGAAGTCTCAATGCTTATGAGCCCCCAGCACCTGATGGTCAGACATCTACTATGTCCAATTAGTAAGATGTATCTAGACCATAGAACATATATTTAAGATTAATGTCATAGTATCTAGAGGTTCTCATTATAGCCTGGGAACTGCTATAACCTTTCGATACGACAATTAATCTTTGGACATTACCATTTCAATAGTGGACGCAGAAAAGTCTACACTATAATGGTAAGATGACATCATGCATAGTTAACTCTATACACGATATGGTAATCAAAAGCACATAATAGTTGGGTCTAGGGCACCCACTATTTCAACAGGTATGGACTTAGAGTTCACCATGCCATGAGTGATACAATGGAAACCGATACGAGTTGCCTTGGATGGACTCGGTGACACTGGTTCTATCAGAGACTACTGTAGCAACCCTTGAGATTCTGTTTAGATCGCCTTGGACGGGCTCGGGACTCCACCCATGGATTTGACGGGCTGACTGCTTGTGCTATATGTGTTGTTTCTTATTTGTATTGGGGCATACTTTTATAATGACATGTAAATGAGACCCCAAGACAAAGTACAAACTTAGGGGTATACCTTCCTTAGTTGCCTTGTTTACAATGACCCTTGTATACATATTATGACTTGCACAAGTACCTCTTTTCAGACATCCAGCTTATGTCGAAGCAGGTGGTATCGGTCGAGTGTCCACTTAGGAACCCGAACCAAGGTGTTTATTATTTATTATTTCACTGCCTTGCATTGTTTATTGTTATGACACACTGTCGTTTATTTATTGCATGAAATGGATTGGCCTAGACACCGCGGGTGCCAACACTTACTGAGATTTTTATCTCACACCTTGCTTGGGCCACCCTTGGCACCCAAACAAATTTTATGATTGCATGTATGGATATGGGGAAGCGTGCGACTTCCAATGCTTGATTGATTTACAACTTTAGGATGGAGCACGAGGCAGAGGGCCGAGCCTATGCTCAAGATGCTTGTAGTATCAGTTTTTTCCTTTTTGTATTTTTGCCAGCATGTAGTATATGCCTGTATCCCATATCCCCGTACTCACTTTTTGTACAACACCATGATCATCATCATCTTTGTATACATTATTGCTATTCATCTTTCGCCATTTATTGACTTTTCTTGCATGACTGTTTATTATTATTATTGCGCTGTTTCCGCTGCTGTCTGTATCTCATTATTGCTTCCGCTATTTATTATCTATCATTAATTATTGTGCATACTCTGATCTATGAGGGAATAGTCTCCTCACGGACACACCCTAGGCTCTCGTTGCTAGTCGGCATCCTATGACATTTGGGGATGCGCGCTTGAGGTCCTGTGGTCACCATCTCGGGGAACCGTTAAATGACATCCGGTGTAAGAACCCGTGTTTTTAAACCGGATGAAATTTCGAGGGAATTTGAATTTTTGGTAATTACCAGACATGTCGTTTTCGAAACGGAACTTCAGAACTTAATTCCAAGAGTTGGAATGTCTAAAAGTGATGTTTTTGAACTTAGGTGAAGACCCGAGAAATTTCCTGGGCAGCTCAAGGAGTTTTGAGAACGCCGAACAGGGAAAGACATGTTTTTAAAGGACCTGCAGAGGGCGCACCGTTGTCGCATGGTTTGTCAAACCGTGCGGCCTTCTGTAGGAAACCGTGCGACTTATTTTTGGGGGACAGTGGCTGTCACATGGTTTGCGCACGGTTAGGCTAACCATGAGGGACAGACCGTGTGAGGTGTGTTTCTTGGGTAGGGGGTACCGCACGGTTGGCGCACAGTTTTCCAAACCGTGCGGGTTAAACCGTCTGCGACACCCAATTTTTAAAATTTGATTTATTTTAATTTAATTAAATTAAATTAAAAAGAAAAACTAAACCTATCTCTCCCTCATCCTCACTCGCACGATGCACACAGGGGGCTCCCCTTTGGAGGCGCGACACCCCCCTCACCGGCTCTCCTCTCCAACTCTGATTTCTGGTGGATTTTCGCCGATTCTTGGTTCGAGGCTCCTAGGTATGAGTTTCTCCTCCCTCTCCTCTCCATTTTCGGCCTATTCGTCGCCCTATGGTGCGCGACTGAAACCCTAGGGTTAGGGATGATCCGTTTTTCATTGTTCTTTGGTTTTAGGGTTGTGCAAAGGGCCTCCCGGGTTACGTTGGGCTGTGTTCCGGCAACCGCCGCCAAAGGCGAGGCGGCTCGACTTGTTTCGCTTCGCTGCCATCGTTTTGGAGTAAGGTGCTAAACCCGTTTTTGGTTTCACACTCTCTAATTTGGGAATTTTATGATGTTTATGGGTGCCGGGCGTTGTTGTCGCGAGTTTTGGTGCTTTTGGAAGGCTCATGGGCATGCACAAAGGTATGTGTGTGTGTATTAGTGTGTATAACCTCCATGTGTGTATTCCCTCATGGCACGAGGAATACAGGCATTGGGTTAAGGGTATACACAAATATATATGGATCTATATGCACGTGAGTGGATAACTTCTTGGGTTAGAAAGCACCGAATGCCAAGTGTTGGCTTGGTCTGCTTGAGGTAGGGTCCCTATCTTTGACTCTATTTAAGAATGCCTTAGTTGCTTCTTTAAATAAGTTATTCGTATGAGTTTCCTAGTTTAATGGAACTGCATAGCTTGAATTAATTGCCTAAAGATAAGAAATGACTTGTTGTTTGATAAAGTCATGTTTTTATAATAAAACCCCTCCAACGGAGGTACGTTGCTTCAAATAAAAAAGTAGTGATAGTGTTATATCATGCTTGCTTGTGATTTGAGCTTTCCATATTTTCTTCCCGTTGTTGATGAAATATGGCATGTCAATGCATGACCCCTTTGGTATTATTGGATGTTGTTGCCCACGTGAGTCAATCAGGGACTCCATGTAGTTTGTGTTAGGCATATAATGCCTATTATATCGCTTGTTGCCCACGTGAGTTATCTTTAAATCTATGTCGTGAGATAGATTAACAAGGTTGAAGCACCTCTTTGGGTTAGTTTGTTAAATGGAACTTTAATGATGTTTGGCCTAGGACACTCTTAGGTGTGCCTCTTTACCCCATGTCATGGAATGTTAATTATGTAATTGGTTTATATAACAATTGGTGAATTAAATAAATTGAATGGGAAGAGATGAGTGACCAAGACCCTTGGCCCTTTTTATGTCATTGATTGATTAAGCATGACTTGCCTTGTAAGGCTTTGCCCATGTGAGTTAGTTACTACCACGTCGTGTAGTAGGTTGTTAAGCTTGAGAGCTTGTTATAAGGAATTATCATGTGAGTTGTTTGATGTAATTTCCATGTAATGGCTTGTGAAACTTTGTAACACCCAACACATGTGAATAAAGAGAAGGCTATGATTTAAGTTGATGCAATAGGATTGAATTGCGCTAATTGTGTATTTGCCCACGTGAGATATAATATAACTAAGCCCTCTTTAAGCTTATTAGGCTTGTTAGACTTGTTGTGCTTAGAATGCCCATGTGAATATTTGAAGGCAGGCCCTTGAGCTTGGCCTTGTTTTGCAGTTTCCTTAATAGGAATGAATTGCACCTTTTAATTACATGCCCACACGAGTTTTATGTTAAAGCCATGTAATAGTTTAATTTACACGTGTTGCTTGTTATGAGTTTTGTTAGATGCTTTTGGTTGGACCTTAGCATGTTTAATGGAATGTTTAAATGAATGAAATGGTAACTAGCCTTGGGTGAATCATGGATTCTGTTTAGAACGCCATGGATGGGCTTGTGTGACTATTGTACTATGTACCTTGAGTGAACCTTGGATTCAGTTTAGAATGTCATGGATGGGCTCAAAGGGTTTATTATGTTTAAGCCGTGAGTGAACCATGGATGCCATGAACAAGCTCACGGAGGCTGTACTTATATGTCGAGTGATACATGGATCCAGTTATATGAGAGATGCCATGGACGAGCTCGAGAGGCATTTGATTATATGTTATGAGTGATACTTGGGGCTTCCCTATAGGACTGCCAAGGACGAGCTCAGTTGACAGACTTATACCACACCTAGAGTGATACTGAGTTCCTGAGAGGAACGTCGGGACAGGCTCGTAGGGTGTTGGTGGAAATTATACATGGAGTGATACTTGAATTCCAACTTAGGAACGTCAAGGACTGGCTCAGGTTATATTTGGATATTGAATGAATTGATTTATGACGTGTCTCCAAGCCCAAGCACAAGCTTGGTTTTGGCCTAAACTTGTATTGTTTCGATGGCCTTCTGTGGCATCAGTTGTGCTTACAGTTACACGGGGGATGTCGGGCTTAAGTCGGATCTCGAGACTTATACATTAAACGACTTGTTTAACTTTTGATTAAATGAAATTGATATTAAATGGGTACCTACATATGAAGGATGTTACTTTTGAGTACTCCCTTGTTATATATTTCTGCTTGCACTACTAGTTTTGCATTGCACAGGATGGGTATGAATTGATACCAGTGGGTGCCGACCTTCTAAGATGATTATCTCACACCCTGCTCGGGCACCATCGGTACCTGAGTAGACCTACTTGTTTGTAGGGCTTGGATCTTGCTTTTATTATATTGCTTGTACCTGGAAGTTGGGAGCAAAGGATCGAGCTGGAGCTCGGGATGCTCGTGGTGATTGCCTTTCAGATATATATATCGTCATATATCATGCATGCATTGTAAAACTGGTGTTGGCCATATTATATCTTTAGTTGTTATTGAGATTGTCTTCCGTTGCTTTAGTTATTGCTTTATACTGCTTCCGCTGATATTTGATGCTTGTTTTTACTGTCTGTTTACCGTTGTGCACTCTGAATATGAGGGTATAGTCTCCTCACTGACTATCCTTACACCCTCAGTGCTAGTCGGTAGCCTCTGGCGTACGGGGGCACGCGCTTTAGGTCATGTGGAGACCGATCTGACTACCGTTTTAGTGGTCAGCCGGGTCGGGACGTTACATCCAGGGCGAGATGCTACAAAGTGGTATCAGAGGGGTTTTTTCTTTTGTCTTACTATTTGTTGTTGACCTCACCTGTTTTGATAATCCCAATTATGCTTTCACATACTTTGATAATCCCAATCAATGTTTATCTATTTTCTAATTATCTCAATCTATGATATTCTATTATCAAGATGATAATAATATTAAAATAGTCCTTGAAATATGTTAATCAATGTTTATCTATGTTTATATAAGTTTTGAATTATTTCTAACTCAATCGGATATGTTCTGCATAAAACAGATAAGTATTTAGTCGCTAATTTGCTTATAGCTACTGATACAAATCTACCGGTACTTAGTCTATTGATAGACATAGTCACCGATAAGCTAAGGTCACCGATACGCATAGCTACCAGTATGTACAAGTTCACCGATATAGAAAACTACCGACAGAAACAGAGCTACCGATATAAACAAGTCTACCGGTATGCATAAGTCTACCGATACATCAAGCTACTGTTACACCAGAGTTATCGATAGAGTAAGTCTACCGATATAAGCAAGTCTACCGATATGAAGCTACCGATACAAAAAAGAGCTATCGATAGAAGCAAAGTCTACCGATAGATGAAGTCACCGATATATATAGAGCTACCGATATAGGATCAAACAGCTACCGATACCTAGAGCTACCGATACAAGTTCAAACAGCTACCGATACAAGGAGCTACTGATACATGATCAAAGAGCTACCGATGGAAGGTCACTGTTACATAAAGTCAACCGCTACCTACAGAAGGCTACTGATGAAAGACTGACCAGCCAACTCTATACTCTCAATATTATTTATTTATTAAAGCAACGATTATATTTGATGATTTTAATGCAATTAATGTTATTTAATGTGTATTGTTGGCATGTCAGGGAACCGTACCCAGTACTCATAAAAAGGTAATCATTCCTTTTACCAGAGATGAAAGCTATAAAAGGAAGGACAAAGATCGTGAAGAAAAAGTAGAGAATTAAGAAATCAAGAAGGCAAGTGAAGGGTGAAAAAGGCAAGGGCTGAACAACATTGAAATCGTGGTGCATTCACACAACAGAAAAAGCTACATTCATACTAGAAGATCACTGGACATACACGAAGCCACTCATTCTAGAAGAGAACACAAGCTGCATCTTGAGTGAAGAACTACATCAAACACTTCATGCACTCAAGCTGATAAGCTGAACCTGAAAACCAAGAAAGAAAACGACACTCTGTTTTTCAGACAAAAACCAGAGAAGGACTCAGAAGTATTTCTGATAAATCAAAAGAGTCTAGAGCTGCACTTCACATCACTAAGAGCATTCTAAACTCTTATCCATTCTTTTAGTGATTCTTTTTTTTACATTTTGAGCAGTGTGTATACTCTGTATATTTCTTACACACACTGTCTCCTATGCTAAGCTGGAGGATTTCTAAATCCTCATTCAAACTTTATAACTCCCTTGAATCCCACTGTGAACAGTGGTAGAGGTTAAGTAAGACCTGGACAACCTGTGAGCTGTTGTTTGTTTTCCCACGAAAAACTGTGGTAGAGGTCTTTGTACCTGGACAGTGCTTTCACTGTTGTTTACCCCGATCCAGGGTGTTGATCAAATTTATATATAAATTTGAGAGGACTAAGTCTCGGGTTGAGGCTGAACCTCTTGGTTATATCTGCTGTGCATTTTAGTTTAAGTTTAAAGTATACAATATCTAATTTATATTCCACTGCTGTTACTTTGAAATACAAAACTATTTTAAAGTTACTTTGATAGTTAATCTAGCAAGTGTTTGTAATTATTGTAAATCAGTAGATTAGTTTCAAAAGCTAATTTAATCTTCTGATTAAATTAACTGAGACCTAATCAATCTTTTGAGAACCTAATTGAACCTTTACAGTTTTACAAATTCACTACAGTTTAACTTGTTTTATAAATTGGGGGATTTTAATAGAAATATTTTTAACAGAAATTTATAATTGGAACTCAATTCACCCCCTCTTGAGTATCCACTCCGACCAACATTTGGTATCAGAGGGTTGTTTTTGTTTTTCAAAGTTCTCAAAACACTCTGTTTTTCAACTGCGATTTTAGTTGCATCTTTAAAGATCTTAAATTTCTGTTAGTTCTAAATTTTATTTCTTTAAATTTATTTTCTAAAATCTAGTTATGGACAATAGACTAGAAGGTGCTGCTACCAACATACCACCTTTCTTTAATGGTACAAACTATGCCCAGTGGAAAATGAAAATGAAAATTCATTTAGAAAGTATGAGATTTGATATCTGGACTGCTATAGAGACTCAATATAAAATTCTAGAAACTGATAGAATTACTTGGGATGAACCTACCAAAATAGCTTACAATAATAACTGTAAAGCTATGAATGCCCTGTACTGTGCTTTAGGAGATGAAGAATTCAATCGCATTTCTGCTTGTAAAACTGCTCATGAACTATGAGACACTTTGGTTGTTTCCCATGAGGGAACAACCAATGTTAAAGAAATGAGGCGGAATACCTATACTATTAAATATGATAACTTTAAAATGAAGCATGATGAACCCATTTCTGACACGTATCTCAGGTTCAATGAGATTGTCAATACTATGAGCTCCCTTGGAAAAGCTGTTCCAGCAAAGGAACAAATTATGAGAATATTAAGATGTCTGCCAGAAAGATGGAGATGCACATCTGTTTCGATTAGAGAATCATGCAACATCAGCAAACTGCCTGTTAAAGAGCTTATTGGTAAGCTTATGATGTATGAGGAAGAACTCAAGGTGAATAATGAAGAAGATGATGAACCAAAAAGAAAGTCAGTGGCTTTTAAGTCTACTGCCTCTAAGAGCAGAACAAGGAGAAAATTCACACACTTACTGAAAGTTCAACAAGTGAAAGTTCAGATTCTGACAGTGATGCTGAGATGACTCAAATAGCTAGCAGATTTAAGAAATTTTATAGGAAGAAGAAATTCTTCAGAAAATCAAACTACAAAGGTAAATATGACAACAAAGGACACTGAAAGAAAGATTGGAAGAAAGGTGACAAGAGTGATGAGGTTGTTTGCTATGAATGTAAAAGAAAAAGTCACATTAAAGCAGACTGCCCAAAATTGAAGTTCAAGAAGAAACATGACTACAAGGACAACAAGTATAAGAAAGCAACGAAAGCAACTTGGAGTGCTTCAGAAGACACTTCAAGTGATTCTGATTCTGCTAAGGATGAAAACTCTCACAAGGCTAACATGTGTTTTATGACAAACACATCTGAGGTAACACTGGACACTCCTGGTTTAAATTCATACTATTCTAGAGTTGATTCTGATTTTGATTCTGAATCTGAAAATATGTCTAGTGAAGAATTATTTGAATATTGTAATATGCTATAAGAGACATGTAATGAGTTAAAGGACAAGTATAAAGCCTTAAAGAAACAACATGCTCTCACTGCCAATGTTAAATCTGCCTTTGACATTGAAAAGGAAAAGAATGCTCAACTATTAAAAGAAAATACTGAACTGAAATTGTCTAATGAGCAATTAAGGAAGGACTTGAAAAATTCACAAATGGAAAAGATACACTTACAAAAATGCTAGCTAAACAAGTGGCACCAAAATATACCACTGGAATAGGCTATCAGCCTGGACATAGAAAGTTTACCAAAAATCGATTTTATTCCTAAATCTGGACAAAATTCTGCTTGTTCCAGTTCTGGAAATTCATATGATTCAACTAGTTACTCACATAGTTATAGATCAAATAGAGTTTACCTTTCAAAATCTGTTGAATCTACTGATTATATGAGACCCATAAGACAAATTTGGGTACCTAAAGCCTTGATTGCTAACCTGTCTAGACCCAAGAAAATCTGGGTACCAAAATCATTTTCCATCTAAACCTGTTTTGTAGGAAACCTGTTTGAAGAGTTCCCATAAGAAGATGTGGTACTTGGAAAGTGGATGTTCAATACACATGTCTGGAGATTATTCATGCTTTAAAAGCTTAATAAAGGTTGATGGAGGCTATGTCACCTTTGGTGATAATTCTAAAGGAAAAATCATCGGCCTAGGCCAGATTGGTAACATTAATTCAGTTTTAATTTCTAAAGTTTTATTTGTTGATGGACTTAAATACAATCTACTAAGTATTTCTCAGTTATGTGATGATGACTTTAATGTTAAGTTTGAAAATGACTCTTGTAATGTTTTTAACTCTAAAAATGTTTTAGTATTTTCTTCTTTGAGAAATGAAAATGTTTATGCTGTTGATTTGAATTTTTTAGCCAAACAAAATGTTACTTGTTTAAATGCTTTTCATAAAGAATCCTGGCTTTGACACAGAAGATTAGGACACTGCAACATTTATTCACTTAGAAAACTGACTAGGAAGAACTTAGTTAGAGACCTACATAAGCTTGAATTCCCATCAGACAAAGTTTGTAATCCCTGTCAAAAGGGAAAACAACATAAAGTTTCTTTTAAATCAAAGAAAGAAGTTTCAACTTCTCAACCTCTCGAGTTGGTTCACATGGACTTGTTTGGACCTTCTAGAGTTTTTGGTTTAAATGGGAAGCACTATGTCTATGTCATAGTAGATGACTTTTCTAGATATACTTGGGTATACTTCTTAGCTCACAAGAGTGAAGCTTGTTCTTACTTTATTAAATACTCCAAGTCTGTAGAAAACCTTAGTGGACTTAAGATTAAGACCCTGAGAAGTGATCATGACTGTGAGTTTGAAAATCATGAGTTTGACTCTTTTTGCTCACAAAATGGCTATACTCACAATTTCTCTGCCCCTAGAACACCTCAACAGAATGGTGTAGTAGAAAGAAGAAATAGAACCCTTCAAGAAATTGCTAGAACTATGCTTAACGAGTATGACCTACCTATTTATTTTTGGGCTGAAGCTGTGAATACAGCTTGTTATATTATCAATAGAGTCTTAATTAGACCTGTTCTCTAGAAGACCCCTTATGAACTGTGGAACAACAGGAAACCCAAAGTTAGTTACTTCAGAGTCTTTGGATGCAAAGTCTTTATTCTTAATACCAAGGATAATCTGGACAAGTTTACTTTTAAGAGTGATGAAGAAATTTTTCTTGGTTATTCTTTAACTAGCAAAGCGTATAGAGTTTTCAACAAAAGAACCAAATGTGTGGAAGAATATGTTCACATCAAGTTTGATGAAATTGATCCACATGAACCTAAACCTTCTCTTGAAAATCTTGAAGAAGATTTGAGTATTTTAGACCTTAATGATAAAATTAAAGAACCTGCTGTAAAAACATCCAGTTCTGGACATATTCCAGAATCTGCTTCTGTTGAACCCGAACCTATAGATGAACCTGAAATTTCTAGTCCTACCTTTACTAGATCAACCAGGATTCTAAAGAATCATCCTTTGGATGCTGTTGTTGGTAATCTTGATAGAGGGACACAGACTAGAGCTTCTCTAAGAAACCAGGTTGAATATCAAGCCTTTCTTTCACAACTAGAACCTAAAAATGTCAATGATGCAATCAATGATGAATTTTGGGTAATGAATATGCAAGAAGAGTTAAATCAATTTGAAAGAAACAAAGTCTGAGAATTAGTTGACAGACCAAAGGACACTTTGACAATAGACACTAAATGGGTTTTTAGAAACAAAGTTGATGAATCAGGAAATATAGTTAGAAACAAAGCTAGGCTAGTTGCATAAGGATATAATCAAGAGGAAAGTATAGACTATGAGGAAACCTTTGCACCTGTAGCGAGATTAGAATCCATTAGGATCTTACTCGCCTATGCTGCTCATCTGAATTTCAAGTTATATCAAATGGATGTCAAAAGTGTTTTTCTAAATGGTTTTATAATCGAAGATGTTTTTGTTGAACAACCACCTGGATTTACTAATCCTCATTTTCCAAATCGTGTTTTCAAACTTTCTAAAGCTTTATATGGTTTGAAACAAGCTCAAAGAGCTTGGTATGATAGACGTAGTAATTTTCTTATTTCAAAAAGATTTACTAAAGGGATTGCTGATCCAACTCTTTTTATTAAAAGAATTTCTAAAGATGTTTTGATAGTACAAATCTATGTTGATGATATTATTTTTGGATCTTCTAAACATTTCTTATGTACTGATTTTTCAAAGAGTATGCAAAATGAATTTGAAATGAGTTTAATGGGAGAACTCAAATATTTTCTTAGATTTCAAGTTTTTCAAGATGAAAATGGTATTATTTTGAATCAAAGTAAATATACAAAGGATCTTTTAAAACGTTTTTGGTTTGGATAGTATTAAGGAAAATGATACTCCTATGAGTACAATCTGTAAATTGGATGCAGATGAAACTGGGAAACCAGTGGATCAAACCAATTACAGAGGTATGATTGGAAGCTTACTTTACCTTACTCCTAGTCGACCCGATATTATGTTTAGTGTGTGTATGTGTGAAAGATTTCAAGCTAATCCAAAAGAATCTCATTTACTTGCTGTTAAAAGAATTTTTAAGTATCTTAAACACACTGTAAACTTAGGATTGTTTTACCCAAAAGGATAATCTTTTGAGCTAATGAGTTATTCAGATGCTGACTTTTTCGGTTGCAAGTTGGATAGAAAAAGCACATCTGGAACATGTCATTTATTGGGAGAATCCTTAGTATCTTGGTGTAGTAAAAAGAAGAATTCTGTAGCCTTGTCCACTGCCAAAGCTGAGTATATAGTTGCTGGTAGTTGTTGTGCACAGATTTTGTGGATGAAACACACTCTTTTGGACTATGGATATGATTTTAAGCATGTTTCAATCAACTGTGATAACACTAGTGCAATAAACATTTCGAAGAACCCTGTATCTCACTCTAGGACCAAACACATTGATGTAAGACACCACTTTTTGAGAGATCATTACCAAAAAGGTGATATTACTCTTGAATTTATAGGTACTAAACATCAATTAGCTGACATTTTCACCAAACCTTTAAGTTCGGATAGGTTAAGTTACATTAGGCATGAGTTGGGAATGATTAACCTTGATTGGTAGGTACCTCACCGATGCGATGTAACCTCACTGAGGCGATGTAACCTCACCAATGTAACCTCACCGATGTAACCTCACCGATGTAACTTCACCGATGTAACCTCACCGATGCACCTCACTGATAGGAATTCTCACCGATAAACCCTACCGATGAGTGCGTTGTTTTAAACTTCTGTCTGCCGCCAGAGTCTGAATCGTTTTTACTTAATTTTATTTATTTATTTTATGATTCCTAAATGATAAAACTAAGTCCTAGTTACCTCTCAATCCACCGAATCTTTCCTTTACCCTCAAAACTTAGCTCCTGAATCTCTCGAAAACCCTAAATCCCTCGAACCAGAGATGGAAAAAACCAAACTTCCCACCATCAGAGATGACACTGATGAGCCGAATGCAAAGAAGCAGAAGTCCGAGCCAGAGGCAAGCAGTAGTATTGGTAAAACAAGGTCGGGGAGGCGACCAGTGAACCCTCATTTGCAAAATAGAGTTATTGTGATTGAAAAAGAGATGTGCGTGGAATGGTTGTTGGCTAGTAAATCATTAGTGCTCGAAGTGCTGGAAGATCAAAAGTGGGTAGATTGCTTTTCGAACAACAATGGCCCTTACTATCCGAAGCTAGTGAAACAATTTTATGAGTTTGTGAGTTTTGAGAAGTCAGAAGATGAGAACCAAGTGATTTCTTATGTGAATGGAAAGGAAATATCTTTTTCATCCGTTGAATGGGTTGAATGCCTGAAGGTTCCACACGAAGGTGTTTCTGGCTATGCCTCGAAAGCAATACCACCTACAAGTGATATATTCGATTATGAAACTGCCCTAGAAGAGCTCACAGGTAGTGGAAATCAAAGACAATTGGTGGCTGCTGAAATGGATGGAGAGAACAGATTGCTGTTCAAGTTTGTTCAGCATGTCTTAATACTAAGGAGAGGGGACTTTGTGAATTTAAGATATCAGGATATCTATCTCCTGCATCTCTTGAGACATTGTGTGAAAGTGAATCTTTGCAGATTGCTGATGATTTAAATGGAGGACATGACCAGGCCAAAATCAAAGACTAATGCTTTATTCTTTGCCAAGTTGATCTTAGTGATGATCAAAGTGAAAGGGGTAGCTGAGTCTCAAGATGAGACTGTGGTAGTAAGGAACAACTTATGTATCATAAGCACTGTTTGCAAATATATGAAGATAAACTGGAACCCATGGGGAGGAGAGTGGGTTAATGATGACCAGAAGGTTTATGATAAATTCAATCCTGTGGATTATCCTTCAAGGCCTAAGGATGTGAGGGATCCAGGTCTAGGACTTGATGAAGAAGAACCTGAGTACAGTGATGAGACTGATGAAGAGGAGACCTCTATGGCTAATGGAAGAGATCCAGATTTTCCCCCAAGTCCTGTTGCTGAAATTGTATCTTCTAGAAAGGAGACTTTAGTAGAAGAAGAGACACCTGCTGATGAGGAAGACCAGCCAGTCCTTGAGCATGAACAAGAAATAGAGAATGAATCTGAAGCATCTGATTCTGTTTGCTTAAGTCTGAGTCCATTGATTGGAAGCTCAGTTATGCCTGCTAAGGATGTAGAAGGTGAGATGGAAGGATCTATGCCTAATCTAGAGGAGCCTCCTGCTGTTGCAGCTGTTGGAGAGATGGAATTGATTGTAGAAGATTCTTTTAAGGAAGAAAGACCTACTGAGAATACTGTTGTTGTACAAAAGGATGCACTCATTGAGGGGGAGCATCAAACCAGATTTGGTAGTGTTTCAGTGGATGTTGATATTGAGGATTGGGCAGAAGACCCAGGTTTTGTGGTTTGTGGATTGGACTATCCTAATTCTGATAATGAGACATCTCTAAATAGACCAAAAATCAATTATGATGTTCAGACTGAGTTGTTACCTGAAGATGTGGTCAGAATGCATGATCTGGACAAGCTAAAATTTGATCTCAAAATCAGTTTTGTGGAAGAAATAAGGAAAATGGAAGCTTCACTGGTGGCATCAATTCAATCGATTATGAATGACTCAGTGGCCAACATAGTATCTGAAAGAGCACCTTTTGTGGTTGCACCTGATGATATGATCACCAGAGTTGACCTTGAATCCTTAAAGGATGAGCTGAAAGAGTCCTTTAGTGCTTCTGTTGCTGAGTTGAAGCACTGTTTTGTTGAAGAGATGAGCAATTTGGAAAAATCGTTTGAACTTTCACTCGGCTGTAATGTCTCTACCTTTGTGGCAGAGATAGTGGATGAGGTTACATCTTGCCAGACTCAAGTATCTAGACTGGAAGAGTATGTTGTAGTTCTAAATAAATCTGTTATCTCTTTAGAATCTTACATGAGTTCAAAATCTCAAGCAGACAAAGACTTAGCCTATGTCAAAAGTGTTGTGAGCCAGATGATATCAGTGTTTGAAAGTTTTAAAACCTCCATGAAAGACCATGTCAGCACCCAGGATTCCCAAGTGAAAAATCTTATCAGTGGGTTGACTAAAAACTTCAAGGAAACCGTATCTTTCTCTGTTAGTTCTCTTACCTCCAGACCTTCAATAGAACTAAACCAATTTCGAACTGTGATGAAGGAGGAGCTTGGTTCAGAATCAACCAGTGGCTCTGTGGACTCATCCGAACTAATCAAAGTTGTGATTTCTACTAGAGATTCAGCTCGAGAAATAATGAAGATAGTCCAAGACTATATGAGAGAAGCTTCTGCCTCTCAGAAAGAAGTGAAAGAAAAGGTAGACTACTATTTTCAAAGGATTTATACCAAACATCAACTCAACAATCACTTCAAACATTTGTTAGAAAACCTGAAGTTACCTCCTGTCAATCAAGCCTTCAGAGAGAAAGTCAGCAAGCTAAGAGAATTGACTCTAGCCCTGGACAAATTCATGGAAAACAAGGATGATTTCATATCTGCTATGGAGCGAGGAGGCATAATTATGGATTTCAGAAATCTGTTATTGCCTTTCTTGCATGTCGATGCTAGGTCAGTGATTGTACCTCCAGCTTTACCTGCCTCTACCTCTACTGCTTCTCCTGTTCAGATGACTCCAGCCTCCTGCATCCACACAGGCCAGGAACAGTTTCAGTGGCTCAACCTCCTGTGATCATTTCTGGAATTCCTAAGCTTTCACCTGCATCCACACAGTCTGAATCCTCATCTGACCCAAAGGGAAAATCTCACATTGAGGACGTGGATTGACTAGGTGGCTAAGTTATTTGATAGGAATCCCTTGTATTTTCTTTCCATGTACCTTTTTGCAACTTGTAATACAAATGGCTTTCTTTTCTTTTACATTTTATTCCTTTTCTCTTTGTTGTTTCCCACTTTTTGATTATCACAAAGGGGGAGAAATATTATAATAGGGAAACATATCTGGGTATACTAACTTTTATGCGAAAGGGGGAGAAATATTATCTAAGGAAGAGCTACTATGCTTTGCACCTCTGATACCATTGCATTTAATTCTACCTCTGATACATTATGTTCTATAATATATTGTTTTCTCTGATACAATTGAATTTAATGATATATCCTCTGATACAATTAATCATTATTTTAAAACTGTAATATCATAAGTTGTGATTATCAAAAAGGGGGAGATTGTTGACCTCACATGTTTTGATAATCCCAATTATGCTTTCACATACTTTGATAATCCCAATCAATGTTTATCTATTTTCTAATTCTCTCAATCTATGATATTCTATTATCAGGATGATAATAATATTAAAATAGTCCTTGAAATATGTTAATCAATGTTTATCTATGTTTATATAAGTTTTGAATTATTTCCAACTCAATCGGATATGTTCTGCATAAAACAGATTAAGTATTTAGTCGCTAATTTGCTTATAGCTACTGATACAAATCTATCAGTACTTAGTCTACCGATAGACATAGTCACCGATAAGCTAAGGTCACCGATACGCAGAGCTACCGGTATGTACAAGTTCACCGATACAGACAACTACCGACAGAAACAAAGCTACCGATATAAACAAGTCTACCGGTATGCATAAGTCTACCGATACATCAAGCTACTGATACAAGCTACTGTTACACCAGAGTTACCGATAGAGTAAGTCTACCGATATAAGCAAGTCTACCGATATGAAGCTACCGATACAAAAAAGCCACCGATAGAAGCAAAGTCTACCGATAGATGAAGTCACCGATATATATAGAGCTATCGATACAGGATCAAACAGTTACCGATACCTAGAGCTACCGATACAAGTTCAAACAGCTACTGATACAAGGAGCTACTGGTACATGATCAAAGAGCTACTGATGGAAGGTCACTGTTACATAAAGTCAACCGCTACCTACAGAAGGCTAATGATGAAAGATTGACCAGTCAAACTCTATACTCTCAATATTATTTATTTATTAAAGCAACAGTTATATTTGATGATTTTAATGCAATTAATGTTATTTAATGTGTATTGTTGGCATGTCAGGGAACCGTACCCAGTACCCATAAAAAGGTAATCATTCCTTTTACCAGAGATGAAAGCTATAAAAGGAAGGGCAAAGACCGTGAAGAAAAAGTAGAGAATTAAGAAATCAAGAAGGCAAGTGAAGGGTGAAAAAGGCAAGGGATGAACAACATTGAAATCGTGGTGCATTCACACAACAGAAAAAGCTACATTCATACTAGAAGATCACTGGACATACACGAAGCCACCCATTCTAGAAGAGAACACAAGCTGCATCTTGAGTGAAGAACTACATCAAACACTTCATGCACTCAAGCTGATAAGCTGAACCTGAAAACCAAGGAAGAAAACGACACTCTGTTTTTCAAACAAAAACCAGAGAAGGACTCAGAAGCATTTCTGATAAATCAAAAGAGTCCAGAGCTGCACTTCACAGTAGCTAATTCATGTATAGGGGAAACTCAAATTACCTGGGATGAGAAATTACAATTATTGATTATGTTATTTATGGTTGATACGACTTCACCATTGGGTGACTCACTTGTTTTATGGTGTTATCATATTGGTATAATTGAAATGATGATTTTACTATTTTAGCCTGATGATATGAGGGAAAATGTAAGCATGCATCATACTAGACACCATAGGATTAAATGTAATGCATTATGCCATGCCATATCTACTTTCATCGTGCATTTCCTATTTTCATGCGATTGTTGTTGGTGCCTTGGTTATTGTGCCTTGCAGTGCTTGATTTGTTAGATTTATAAAAATGTGCCAATTCGGCTTGTAGGAAATGTTATGGTTTGGATTAAGTGGCCACCAATTTCAACTCATGAGGTGTATGGGCACTTATGAATTGGAATGGTGTTCCACCTAATTCACCCAAATTAAAAAGGGGATTAAATGTATACAGGAATTAATGTACCACCTTTAAAATGAAATGACCACCTTATATGAGAATGTGAGACCTTGACCATGACTTAACAATAGCAATGAGAAGTAGACTACGCTTTTCATATCTCAATGTTTCCTCTGTGACATTTTTCCTTCTTATCTAAGTCTGACTCTAGGAGCAGGCTGACAGTTCTGTTGTGTTTCAAGGAGGCTTTGTACCTACCCTTCGTTATCATTTTCTTTATCCGCTTTCCCTATATGTTATAAATCCTGTTTGAGGAGCACACCTGACAATTATAGATCTATGCCACTGTGCCATCCTCATGCTGTATACCGAGAGAGTGATAATGAGCACACTCCGGAGGTGGTGAGCCCCGAACCACCCGTGATACCTCCTATAGTGCCACCTGAGGTACCTCCTACTGATCTTTCACTGGGCATCGATGCTCAATTTTGTGATAGTTTTCTTCAGTTCATACAGTCTGTTCTGGGTGCTCCCCGGCCTGCCCCGACTATGACAGAATTGACTTGGGACTTTTAGCAAAAACATCCTCCCACCTTCTCGAGGGATGGGAGACCTCAGGGTGCTGAGTCATGGTTAGAAGCCATGGTATCTATCTTCGACCATCTTGAGACGCCTCTAGAGTGGAGGGTCAATCTCGCTACCTACATGTTAAATGACTCCACCAAGCGCTAGTGGGATGTCATATCTCAGGCTAAGCGTTATTGGGGTATGGTCTGGGCAGACTTTCAGATGGCCTTCTACGATCACTTCTTTCCGTAGATTCTGAGGGTGGATTATGCCAAGGTGTTCATGCATCTTCAGTAGAGATCTTTGATTGTGCTTGAGTATTCTGCTAGCTTCACCAAGCTTCAATGTTTCGCTCCATCTCTGAACGATGACGAGTTGACGACTGCGAGGCGTTTTGAGGACGAGCTTGGGTATGCTGTCCGCTCACAGGTGAATGTCTTCCGTTTGACTACTGTTACAGAAATAGTGAACCATACCCTAATTACAGAACGAAATCTCAGAGAAGCTGGCAATGTGAATCGGGGTGGTCCAGTTCCAAGTCAGAGCGACGATTCTTATGGTAGTAGAAAGCGTCGTTTTGAGGGTGCACGTGGGGGCAGTTCCAGTCAGGTGACACGTACTGACAGCTCAATAGTGTGTCACTAGTGTGGCAGACCGAGCCATAAGAAGCCCCAATGCATGAGGAACTCAATCGAATGTTGAGCTTGCGACAGAATGAAGCATCTTCAATGCTTATGTCATTCTTTTCCTCCAGCCTCTAGTGAGAGGGGATTCGTGTTGGCATCTCTACCAGATACATGATCTGCGACTCCATGTAAGGTTGGGTGTTGGTTTTCTATCGGCCGATCAAGCCGAGGTGGTGGTGGCTGTGGCCGAGGTAGTCAGGCCCCATAGTTTCAACGTCAGCAGAGTGGACCTGCTCAGGCTAGTCAGGCAACACCTCAGGGCCGCAGATCAGACCATATTAATGTAGTGCAGCCTGCGCCTGAGGAGCAAAGTCGAGGGCCATCTACAGTTAGAGGTACTATCCTAGTAGCCTCTACTTTATTTTCAACCCTTTTCGATATAGGTGCATCACACTCTTTTATATCTATCGTGGTTGTGGAAAGTCTTGGTCTTACAATTGAGTACTTTTGTGGCGTCATGTCTCTCGACACACTATTAACGGTCAGAACCGAGGGCATTCACCAGTGTCAGGAGTCCCCCCTTGAAACAAGTGGGTTCCGTTTCTTCTGGAGTTTCTTCGTCCTTGAGATGATCGACTTCGAGGTCATTCTCAGTATGGACTGACTTGTGCCTTATCACGTCCAAGTGGATTGCTATCGCCGACGGGTGCCCTTCACTTCACCTGAGGGAAACACGTATATACACAAGGGCGAATGAGATATCCAGGCAAGCCGAGTTGACCTAAACATACTGGGCTAGGCAGAGTGACTTCCCAGCTGGTCAGTCTCTCTATGAGCGATTAAGGGATGCAGTTAGTGGAATTCCCTCATGTCGTGGATCGTTTCAGGGACGTCTTCCCTGACGATTTCTTTGGCTTACCTCCTGAGAGAGTGGTTGAGTTCACCATAGAGCTAGTGTCTAGAGAGGCACCTGTGTCCATTCCTCCATATGGGATGACACCTATAGAGCTCCAGGAACTCAAAAAGCAGCTTGAAGATCTTGTGGCTAAGAGTTTTATCAGACCTAGTACATCGCCATGGGGCTTCACCAGTCCTTTTCACCAAGAAGGCAGATTGTACCCTTAGATTGTGCGTGGATTATCGCCGATTGAATCAATTTACGATGAAGAACCTATATCCATTGCCTCATATCAATGACCTCTTCGACCAGCTCAGAGGAGCAACTATTTTTTCTAAGATTGATTTGATGTCAAGCTACCATCAGGTGCGTGTGAGAGCATCAAACATACCATGTACAACGTTTCGAAGTAGGTACAACTTGTACGAGTATCTGGTCATTTCGTTCAGTCTGGAGAATGCGACGACAGTTTTCATGGCTGTGATGAATTGAGTTTTCCACCCGTATCTTGATTCCTTTGTGGTGGACTTCATAGACGACATCTTAGTGTATTCGCGCACTAGACACGACCATGACAATCATCTTGAGATCGTGCTGAGTACACTAAGAGAGAACTAGTTATATGCGAAGCTCAGTAAATGCCACATTTGGATCAGTAAGGTTCACTTCTTGGGTCATATCATATTAGACGCAGATGTATCTATTGACCCAGAGAAGGTGAGATCCGTGGTTTCATGGGAGCATCCCAAAAATGTGTTTGACATACGCAGCTTCTTGGGGATATCTAGCTATTACAGACGATTCATTCCAGACTTCTCTTGCTTAGAAGCACCTCTTATGGCCCTGACTAAGAAGGGTGTGCAGTTCCTATGGTCTGAAGCTTGTGAGACAATTTTTCATGAGTTAAAGGGAAGACTCTCCTCAGCGTTGATCCTGATTCTGCCAGAGCCAGACATAAGTTATTTTGTTTACTGTGATGTTTTAGGAATCAGTCTTGGTGCTGTTATGATACGGGGTGATCAAGTCATGGCTTATGGGTCCCGCAATCTAAGGTCGCATGAGCGGAATTACCCGACGCATGACCTCGAGCTAGCAGTCGTGGTTCATGCTCTACGTTGTTGGAGGCACTACCTATTGGGTGAGCAATTCATTGTCTACATGGATCATAAAAGTCTCAAATACATCTCCACATAGCGAGACTTGATTATGAGGCATCACAGGTGGGTGGAATACTTGCATTCCTTTGACTTTGAGCTTGCTTACACGTTTGGAAAGGGAAATGTCGTAGTTGATGCCTTGATCCACTACTACAAAACTAACGTTTAACAGCGCTGGTATTTATCATCGCTAGAAAAAAGCGCTGATAAATGACATCTTTATCAGCGCTAAAGAAAACACTGATAAATTTAACCATTTATCAATGCTTTATTTTTAGCGCTCATAAATGAGTCCTTTATCAACGTTTTTTTAGTGCTGATAAAGGTCTAAATAAATAAAATGAAATAATTAAATAAAAAAATGAGTTTATTAAAAAAAATATTACAAATTTTATTAATTAAATAATTATTGATAAAAATAAATAAATTGATTATAATATATATAAATTATAAATACCAATAAATAGTATGTATTAAATATATAGATATGCAAAATGAAAAATAAACAAATTAAAATTAAAAATAAGTAAACTAAGAAAAATATTAAACATTTTATTAATTAGATGATTGTTGATAATGTTAATAAATAGTATATATTAAATATATAGATATATATTAATGTATATAAATATGATTTATATATTACAAAATATTTATACGCTTTACATTAAATAGTCATATATTTAGTGAATAATGATTTATAATTAAAAATTAATATGAATTAAAAATACTGATTAATTGCATATAGTAATGGACATATAATTGAATGCCATTTGATTTTTCGGTTTAACATAGATCAAATGTGTGTTATATTGATTTCACATATACGTAATTAATGCATTTTTATATACAATGCACACACAAAATTTATCCATTTTTTCAATAGTATTAAAGTGTACTTATTTTTAATTTATTCAATTTCACTCATTTTTAACACGCATGCACTTAAAAATAGATATTCATTAACAGTGTTAAAAGAATATTTGTAAAAAAATATTTATAAAAAAATATTTATAAATAAATATATTCATAAATAAATATATTTAAAAATGTGCATACTATATTTATAAAATTATATATTTATAAGTATAAATAAATAAATATTTTTTTAAAAGTATTTATATAATTATAAATAAACAATTATATATATTTAAATAATTATTAAAATTATAATAAATTTACATAAATAATGAATATATTTACTATATTTATGTTTATATATATTTATTAAATAAATATATATATAATTATATATATATATATAATGATATAAATATATTTTTTAAAAATTTATATAATTATAAATAATTAATTATATATTTAAATAAGGAATATATTTACTATATTTCTATTTATATATATTTATTAAGTGTATATATATATACATATTTACAATTTTTTTTATTTATAATTATAATTATAAATCCTTTATCTGCGCTAAAAAAACACCCATAAAAGTCATATTTATAAGCGCTAAAACTTTAGCACTGATAAAGATCTACCTTTATCACTGCTAAAAAAGCGTTGATAAATATGCCTTTTATCAGCGCTTAAATAATAAGCACTGATAAAAGTTCCTCGATCTAATTAAAAAAACTTAACCAGTTGCGAACCCGTCGCGATATCAGAAGCTTTCCACGAAATCCACTTATTTCCGGCACTCCTCCTTGGTGAATCGAAGCTCGAATCACATAAACCCATTCGGATCACACAAACCCACTGCCTCTAGTTGCTCGAACATCGTCCAACATCCGATGTTTGATTGCAGTTAGGGTTTCCGAAGAAAACATCGAGATCTGGATCCGAGGGTCTCAGATTTTCTTCAACCTAGCGACTTTGGCCCATGTTTTCCTTTGTAGGTTTCAATTTTCTTTCTGTATTTATCGTTTCGAGATCTAGATATGAGGGTTTCTGATTTTCCTTTATAGGTTCTGATTTTCTTTCTGTATTTGTGCTTCGTTTTTTGTAATCTATTTTGCTTTTGTTTATGATCTGTTGTTTTCTTGACTACTGTTTTGGATATCCTATTTTGGTCTTTTGAAATTGTTATTTTGAATCAATTTGCTTCGCTGTCTACATCTATACCCCAGCTTGCTTCGCTATTTTGAATCATTTTCCTTTGTTGTTTTGAATCAATTTATGGTTCTGAATTTCCAAATTAGGAAGAGATTATATTTATTTTCATTAAAAATTATGTTTAAATGTGCATTTGTTTTGCAATTATGTGTATTATAAATTTCATGATATATATATATATATATATATGTTTAAATGTGTATGGGATAGATGTTGCAAGGATTGATGTGTTTTTCTTCTTTGTTTCTGATATATCTTATTGATGTGCATTATTGCTTCATGCCAACTTCTTTATGGATCTCTCTAGAATCTCAAGGACGAGTCAATGCGTATTAGATCACCTCCCTAGAATCCTTAGGTTGCTACATCATTTGTTCCAAAAAATAGAATGGAAGTTATCAAATTCTATATATTAAAAATTATTTTTACATATTCATCATTTTAGGTTTATATATACATTTTAGGTCTATATATACATTTAATTAATTGTAATATAATTCATACTTAAATAACCAATAAAATATTTTAAACTCATGTTACTTTCAAAATAATAAAATTAGGTAACTATATATACAATTTTTTGAAATGATTAAACTTTCCAAAATTTAAATAATTATATTCTATACACAATTACCCAAAATAATAATTATTTATAATTAGTATAATTTAAAAATTATTAATAATAATATTTTTTTAGTTTCATTAGAAAAAATAGTATTATATATATACATCGAAAAATATATTATATATTTAAATAAATTTAAATATGATAAATAACACACACACACACATAATTATATTCAACTAAAGTTACTAATATAATACATATAAATATATATAACATATATATAAAATATTTAGGTAGATTCACTTTATTTATCTATGTATTGAATGTGGAGTGACCTCCATTTTATAGTTTTTGACGGTGGAAGGCGTGAACCTCGTTTAGGTTTATTGCCTATCGAGGTAAGTGTGAACGAAGTACACACCTCCATTGACCTATTTTTCCAATCATATAAAACCCTATCATTTTTAATAAAATAAAACCTATTAAAAAAATCAAGTTTTATAAAAAAACAATAAAAAAAAATCCTCAACCAATTATTTTTTAAAGTTTTATTCGGATCATTGTGGATAAATTCAAGGATAAAAATGAATGTAATTCATCATTAATTCTACCTTCACGTCAAATCAAATAAATTAATTTCAATAACATACACTCATCAGCTGAAATTACACAGTAGTAACCCAAGACCCTCGGGCTGTGCAACACTACAATTGTGTATTTTGATTCTTCCATCTCCACTCTCTCCATTTCTTTCCCGCCCTTTACTCTATCATTTCTTAGATTGTGTGGAGCTTTGCTCTGAAAGGAGTTGGTGGAAATGGAGGCGTCAAGTTAATAACTAGTGTTAATGGTGTAATTCTCACAAATGAGAGATATTTCCCCTTTTAGAGAACACAATGAAGTAAATGGGAGCCATTGCCCCTTGTACTTCATTGTGTTCTCTAAAAGGGGCAATGCCTCCCATTTGTGAGAATTACACCATAATACTAGTTATTATCTCGACGCCTCCATTGCCACTAACTCCTTCTAGACCAAAGCTCTACACAACCAGAGAAATGATAAAGTGAAGAGCGAGACAGAAATAGAGAGGGTGGAGATAGAAGAATCAAAATACGCAACTATAGTGCTGCGCAGCTCAGGGGTCTTGGGTTGCTACAGTGTAATTTCAGCTGATGAGTGCATGTTACTGAAATTAATTTATTTGATTTGACGTGGAGGCAGAGTTGATGATGAATTACTTTCATTTTTATCCTCGAATTTATCCACAAGGATCCGAATAAAACTTTAATAAAATAATTGGTTGCTGATTTTTTATAATGTCTTTTTTGATAAAACTTAGTTTTTAATAGGTTTTATTTTATTAAAAAATGATAGGGTTTTATATGATTAGAAAAAAGGTCTATGGAGGTGTGTACTTCATTCAAACTTTGGGAAACAATCCATAAGTCATTTGAGACATGTAGGAATCATCCACACCTCAATTTGACACACGATGTGACCGCTATGACTCAACGTGTCCGTTATCCGTTTAAAATTGACAGTTTAGTTCAAAAAATGTCACTCACTGAAAACAAAGCAAACACGCTTTGATTTTCTTGATAATTTAGAACATTAATTCATAAGTCCTTTGTGATGTGTAAGAATCGGTCTAACGTCAAACTGATACACGATGTGATCGGTATCAGTCAAAGTGCGTGTTTCCAGTTTAAAATGACATTTTAGTAAAAAAACAAGTGACATGCTCAAAACCAAGAAAACACATTCGTATTTATTTGATAATTTAGGAAAATGATCCATAATTCATTTGAGGCGTGTAGGAATCATCCGTACCTCAATCTGATGCACAGTGTGACCAATATGACTCCAAGTGCATTTTTTTATTTAAAAATGACATCAATTTTAATAAAAAGGACAACCGACCTACTCAAAATTGAGAAAATACATTCATATTGTTTTGATACTTTAGGGAAATGATCCATAAGTCATTTGTGACGTGTAGGAATCAGCCACACCTCAATCCGACGCACGGTGTGCCCGATATTACTCAATGTGTCCGTTATCAGTTTAAAATCGACAGTTTAGTTAAAAAAATGTCACTAATTGAAAACCGAGAAAACATGCTCGAATTTTTGTTGATAATTTATGACATTGATTCATAAGTCATTTGTGACATGTAGGAATCAGTCTCACATCAAACCGATACACGATGTGATCGGTATGAGTCAAAGTGCGTGTTTCCAGTTTAAAATGACATTTTAGTAAAAAAGACAAGTGACGTACTCAAAACTGAGTAAACGCATTCAGATTGTTTTGATACTTTATGACAATGATTCATAAGAAATGCGGGACGTGTAATAATTAGCTGCACCTCAATATGATGCACGGTGTGACCGATATGACTCAAAGTGTGTCTTTTTATTTAAA
Organism: Viscum album; assembly: GCA_963277665.1. Classification (NCBI taxonomy): domain Eukaryota; kingdom Viridiplantae; phylum Streptophyta; class Magnoliopsida; order Santalales; family Viscaceae; genus Viscum; species Viscum album. The sequence continues at coordinate 116,051,882 of OY728157.1, read as the reverse complement.
ATTGACATCAATTTTAGTAAAAAGGACACCTACTCAAAACCAAGAAAACACATTCGTATTATTTTGATACTTTAGGAAAACGATCCATAAGTCATTTGTGACGTGTAGGAATTAGCCACACCTCAATCTGATGCACGGTGTGACCGACATGACTCCGAGTGCATTTTTTTCAATATATAACTATCATTTTAGTTTAAAATGCGCATCACATTGCCAAAACTGAGCAAACGAGCCTAGATTGTTTCCTCTTCCTTTAAATTTTGTATTCAATTGAGGATGAACCTTTCATTGGCACATCACAATTAGTTCATTCCGATCACAATGTAGACAATGTCTTGTATGTTAGAGGGGACCATAAAGAGGGGATTCAGATTCTCGATAGAGGAACTAAATCCTTGAAACCTTAAAAAAAAGAAAGAGAGTTCAATGAGAAGGTATTTTTTTTAATATATTATGTTTTTACTCATAATATTATATGTTCTCTACTGCATTAACACAATCTAAATTAAATATTTGACTACTCATGCAGACAATGTCTTCTACACACGATGATGTTACCAATCCATCATAAGAACAAACTATAATGAATGAAACCCTTTGGAAAGATGTAAAAGTAATGTTACGATACACTTTCTCTATTTTATCTAAAAATTATATAATGAAATATTGATTTAATTTTCATTATTCCTTGGAGAGTTCATTTATTTTAGAAAATTTCTGTCCATGTGTCATGCCTTTGTAAGAAGAGCAACGAAGCTGCCTCTGCTCAATTACAGAGGCAATCTTGATATTTGAATAGTAAAATTATTGTCCATAGAATTAATATATTGTTTCATATTTATGTTTAATTTATTTCTTTTTAGTATTACTCACATAATAGTGTTTTTCTTATACATGTGGATTCTTTTGTTTGAGTTGGGGTAGTCTGTCCATCTTTCATGACTTTCTACACCAAAACTTCCACATACTTCTTCTCCCTAAAAACCTTTTCACCCCTACGGTGGTGTATTTATCACTTTCTTTCAAGTTACCTCAACTGCCTTTGTCAAGAAGAGAAACGACGCTGCCTCTACTCAATTATAGAGGTAATCTTGATATTTTCACAGTAAAATCATTATCCATAGAATTAATGTATTGTTTCATATTTATGTTTAATTTATTTCTTTTTAGTATCACTCACATAATAATTGTTTTCTTATACATGTGGATTCTTTTATTCAAGTTGGGGTGGTCTATCCATCTTTTATTCCTTTCTGCACCAAAACTTCCACATACTTCTTCTTCCTCAAAACCTTTTCACCCCTATAGTGGTGCATTTATCACTTTCTTTCAAGTTACCTCCACTGCCTTTGCAGGAAGAGAAAGGACGTTGCATCTGCTCAATTTCAGAGGTAATCTTGATGTTTGCACAATAAAATCACTTTCCATAAAATTAATGTATTGTTTCATATTTATGTTTAATTTATTTCTTTTTAGTATTACTCACATAATAATTATTTTCTTATATAGGTGGATTCTTTTATTCAAGTTGGGATGCTCTGTCTATCTTTCATGCCTTTCTGCACTAAAACTTCTACAAACTTATTCTCCCTCAAAACATTTTCACCCATACAGTGGTGCATTTATCACTTTCTTTCAAGTTACCTCCACTGCCTTTGCAGGAAGAGAAATGACACTGCCTCTGCTCAATTTCAGAGGTAATCTTGATGTTTTCACAGTAAAATCATTGTTCATAGAATTAACATATTGTTTCATATTTATGTTTAATTTATTTCTTTTTCGTATTACTCACATAATAATTGTTTTCTTATACAGGTGGATTCTTTTGTTCGAGTTGGGGTGCTCTGTCCATCTTTCATGCCTTTTTGTACCAAAACTTCCACAGACTTCTTCTCCCTCAAAACCTTTCACTCCTACAGTGTTGACATTTATCAATTTCCTTCAAGTTCCCTCCACTGCTTAATTACAGAGGTAATCTTGATATTTTCAAAGTAAAATCATTGTACATACAATTAATGTATTATTTTATATTTATTTTTAATTTATTTTTTTAGTATTACTCATAATAATTGTTTTCTTATGTAGGTGATTTTTTTTTTGAGTTGATGTGGTTTATTCGAAGCTGCTCATGCAGTGTTGGCAGTTCGATAGAGAAAGTCAATGAAAATCATGGTAACATTGACAGTTAGGATTGTTTTGAGACTTTGGGATGTGTAGGAACCAACCACACCTCAATCAGACACACGACGTGACCTATATGACTCAAATTACTTCCTTCTATTTAAAATTGACATTAATTTTAGTAAAAAAGAAAACCGACTCAATGTGTCCATTATCAATTTAAAATTGAAATTTGAGTTCAAAAAGTATCACTCACTGAAAACTGATCAAACGCACTCAGATTTTCTTGATAGTTTAGGGAATTGATTCATAAGTCATTTGTGATTTGTAGGAATCTGTTTCATGTCAAGTCTATACACGATGTGATTGGAATGAGTCAAAAGTGTGTGTTTCAAGTTTAAAATGACATTTTAGTAAAAAATACAAGCGACGTACTCAAAATTGACCAAAAAACATTTAGATTGTTTTGATACTTTAAAAAAACAATTCATAAGTGATTTTCAATGTGTAGGAATCATTTGTACCTCAATCCAATGCATGGTGTTACTAGTATGACTCTAAGCGCATATTTATTTAAAATTGACATCAATTTTAGTAAAAAAACAAACCGACCTACTCAAAACCAAACTAACACATTCATATTTTTTTGATACTTTAGGACAATGATCCATAAGTGATTTGAGACATGCATGAATCAACCAAACCTCAATCTGACACACGGTGTGACCGGTATGAATCTAAGTGCATGTTATTTATTTAAAATTGTCATCAATTTTAGTAAAAAGGCCAACTGACCTACTCAAAACTGAGAAAACACATTCAAATTATTTAAATGATTTAGGAAAATGATCCATAAGTCATTTTTGATGTGTAGGAATTAGTTTCACCTCAATCCGACGCATGGTGTGACCAGTATGACTCAAAGTGCATCTTTTTATTTAAAATTGTCATCAATTTTAGTAAAATGGACAATTGTCCTACTCAAAACCAAGAAAATACATTCAGATTGTTTTGATACTTTACAAAAATGATCCATAAGTCATTTTTGATGTGTAGAAATTATCCACACCTCAATCCAATACACGATGTGCCCGGTATGACTCAAAGTGTCTGTTATCAGTTTAAAATTGATATTTTAGTTCAAAAAGTGTTACTCACTGAAAAATGATCAAACACACTTGAATTTTCTTGATAATTTAGGAAAACGATTCATAAGTCATTTGTGATGTGTAGGAATCTGTTTCACATCAAATTGATACACGATGTGATCAGAATGAGTCAAAAGTGCGTGTTTCAAGTTTAAAATGATATTTTAGTAAAAAAGACAAGTGACGTACTCAAAACTGAGCAAACACATTAATATTTTTTTTGATATTTTATAAAAACAATTCATAAGTGATTTGGAACGTGTAGGAATCACCAGTACCTCAATCCGATGCACAGTGTGACCGATATGACTCTAAGTGCGTCTTTATTTAAAATTGGCATCAATTTTAGTAAAAAATCAAGCTGACCTACTCAAAGCCAAACAAACACATTCATATTGTTTTGATACTTTAGTACAATGATCCATATGTGATTTTTGACGTGCATGAATCAAACACACCTCAATCTAATGCACAATGTGACCGGTATGACTCCAAGTGTGTGTTTTTATTTAAAATTGACATCGATTTTAGTAAAAAGGTCAACTATCCTACTCAAAACTGAGAAAACACATTCAAATTGTTTACATACTTTAGGAAAATGATCCATAAGTCATTTTTGATTTATAGGAATCAACCGCACCTCAATCCGATACACAATGTGATTGGTATGAGTCAAAGTTCATGTTTCAATTTTAAAATGACATTTTAGTAACAAAGACAAGTTACATAATAAAAAATGATTCATATTGTTTTCATACTTTAGAAAAATGATCCATAAGTCATTTGGGATGTGTAGGAATCAACCGCACCTCAATTTGATGCACAGTGTGACTGATATAACTCAAAGTGCGTCTTTTTATTTAAAATTGTCATCAATTTTAGTAAAATGGACAACTGTCCTACTCAAAAATGAGAAAACACATTCAGATTGTTTTGATACTTTACAACAATGATCTATAAGTCATTTTTGACGTGTAGGAATCAACCACACCTCAATCTAATACACAATATGTCCAGTATGACTCAAAGTGTTCGTTATTAGTTTAAAATCGATATTTTAGTTTAAAAAGTGTCACTCACTGAAAAATAATCAAACGTGCTCGGATTTTCTTGATAATTAGGGATAAAAATTCATACGTCATTTGTGACATGCAGGAATCCATTTCACGCCAAATCGATACATGATGTGATCAAAATTAGTCAAAAGTGCGTGTTTCCAGTTTAAAATGATATTTTAGTAAAAAAGACAACTTACATACCCAAAATTGAGCAAACACATTTAGATTGTTTTGATACTTTAGAACAATGTTCCACAAGTCATTTAAGACGTGTTGGAATTGGCTTCACCTCAATCTGATGCACGGTGTGACCGATATGACTCTAAATGTGTCTTTTTATTTAAAATTGATATCAATTTTAGTAAAATTAACACTTTATATTAATTCATTTCTTTATATTATTACTAACATAAAAATTGTTTTCGTATATAGGTGCATTGTTTTGTTTGAGCAGGGGTGGTTTGTTCAACAATAGCATGAGTCAGGTCAGGATTAAAAGACAAAGGAACATTGATGTTTTTGAATGTATGTAATAATTTGTATTTATGTAATTGTATAAACCAATGTTTGAAATTTCTATAATATAGTGTTTTTTCTTATGTTTGTGTTGTAAATTTCATTTCATTTAAATCTTGTATCGAGACTTGTTTTTGTTGATATCTGGTGTGTTTCTGGTGTTGCGGTGTGCTGTTATAGCACACTGAAGTATGACCCTTTATCAGCACTTTTAAAAGCGTTGATAAAGGAAACATTTATCAAGGCTTTTAAAAGTGCCGATAAAGGTTATTTATGAGCGCTTTTATAAATGCGGATAAAGGTATACTTTATCAAAACTTCTATAAGCACTAATAAATGGTGCCTTTAGCGGTGCTAAATTAAAGTGCTGACAAATTTTTCCTTTATCAACTCTTTTAAAAGTGCTGATAAAGGTTTCATTTATTAGTTCTTTTTTAGCGCCGATAAAGGACCCCTTTATCAGTGCTTTTTCAGTGTTGATAAAAGACCAGAGTTTTTAACCTCGCTCATGTAGTCATCACTTTTCTAGCGCTGATAAAGGCAATTTCTAGCACTGTTAAATGCCTATTTTATAGTAGTGAGCTGGAATACTCAGACTCAAGCCACCAAGGAGGCCAATAGTGAGTGACATCTGATGGCTCTTTTTTCTGAGATGCACCTAGATGTTCAGGAACAACACAGGAAACCTGTTATAGCAGCTTTAGCAGTGACATCCTCCCTCCTGGAGTGGGTTCAGATGAGGTAGTTTGATTTCAAGGGCCTCGTTTTGAGGGAGAGTGTCATAGGAGAGAACCCACCTCCTAGCTAAGTTGTTAATGGAAGTGAAATTATACTCTTCTGTGGCTATGTATGGGTGCCTACGAATGTAAGAGAAGAGTTAATGAGGGAATCACATGCCTCTGTCTGGTCATTCCACCCTGGGATTATCAAGATGTATTGGGATATCAGTCGTCAGTATTGGTGGCCATGTATGAGGAGGCAGATAGCATGCTTCATCACTCAGTGATCCACCTATCAGCAGGTGAAGGCAGAGCACCAGTAACCTGCTGGACTTCTACAAACTCTTTCTATTCCTGAGTGGAAATGAAACAACATCACAATAGATTTCGTGAAAAACTTGCTGAGATCCCCTCGAGGTAGCAATGTGGTATGAGTGATCATCGATAGGATGACTGAGGTTGTGCACTTTCTACCGATCTGGGATACCTTCTCTATTGATGAGTTAAGAAGGATCTATATCTGGGAGATAGCGTGAATTCATGGTGTACCTCGTTCTATCATTTTGGAATGAGATTCCTACTTCACATCATGGTTTTGGTAAGGGTTGTAGAAGACACTGGGTTCACAGGTTCTCTTGAGTACTGCATATCACCCTCAGACCGATGGGAAGTCCGAGCGGACGATACGAGTGTTATAGGATATGCTTTGGGCCTGTATTCTTATTTTTGGAGGCTCATGGGAAAAGCATATTCATCTGGTTGAGTTTTTCTATAACAAAATCTTTCAGACAACAATTCAGATGGCTCTGTATGAGGCCCTCTATGATAGACCATGTCATTCACCTTTGTGCTGGCTTGAGGCAACCCTATTGGGTCCTTGTTTTGTACAAGAGACTACAAAGCAAGTTCAGCTAATTCAGAAGCATATGAATACATCTCAGTACAGAAAAAAGTCATATACTGATCATCATCATAGACCTTTGGAGTTCGAGGTGGGACATCAAGTCTTTTTGCGTGTATCACCTAGATTGGGTCTTAGACGAATCAGGAGATAGGACAAGTTATCACCTCGTTATGTCTGGCCTTTTGAGATAGTGGAGAGGGTTGGGTCTATAGCATATCAGATACTGTTACCTCATAGGTATCATTCCATGCATGATATCTCTACATATCTAAGCTCCGATGGTATCATGATGACCTGTCTCATTCATTTTACCCCGAGGATATCGAGCTGGGAGTGGATGCATCCTTCGAGGAGAATCTAATACGTATCGTTGATCGCAACATAAAGGCTCTCCAAGGTAGGTTGGTTCCTCTAGTCTGAGTGATATGGTAGCACGAATGCATATAGGACGAGACCTCAAAGCGGGAAGTTGATGTATGTGCACAGTGGCCAAAACTTTTTTCTGACAATGTTCTACTACTCTCAGAAGGGAAACTTGGGGACGAGTTGTCTTAAGGAAGGGAGGTTGTAACGCCCTGACTTTTATCAAAGGTACAAAATGCTCTTTTTCATTTCAACTTCATTTAAATGACCCTAATTATGATGCCTAATGTAACATACCTCCCCTCTTCATTGGATTGAGGATCCGAGATGATGTTACTTGGACTTAAGCAACATCCCCAAGGTGCCAAAGGCTGGCAATAAATGCTGGAGGGCTTAAATACATATGGGGAACAATTTTCCCTTTGAAAATAAAACAACCAACTAAACATGCCATAACCAAATAAACCACTATATGATGTATGATATCAATAAAATACAGCTCAACATTTCATTTATATCAAAACCACCACAAAGAGTACCACAACAGAAGACTATAAAACAACCAAGTGTACAATGAAAGACAACCCAAAAAAACTCAAAGACAACCAAAACTTCAAAGCTCCAACATGCTCCATGCTCTACTCCACAAAACAGCCCAATTATCACTAAGCACCACTAGATAAGTGTGATACTTTACCTTTTCCCATGTCTTGATAAACAACATCTGTAAAAGCACCAAAGTGCCAAAATAGGGGTGAGTAATGAAACTTAGTAGATTCTCCCCAATGACTTCCCTACTCACACCACTAGGATAGAACTGGGTGACACATTTTATAAAATAGTTTATATAAAACAATTTATACAATCATTTTATGAATAAATATAAACAAGTTCCATTGTAAAATAGTTTTATCAAAATAATAACAAATTCCATGGAAAGAAACCAAACAAGTTCTTCAAAAACCATTTCATATTTCCTTTTGGAATATCTCATTCCAATCCACACATATACACATGCATGCTTCATTATTCCAGTTTCACACTCTTGAGTGGTTTGTCATTGATCTACCAAGTCATCACAAGGTAATTAAATCCCATGTTCCATTACACCTTTGGCACTAAGTACAATGTCATTTTTCAACCAAGAATCATAAATGCAATGCGAAAACACACCACCAAGTATTCCCTAAAAGCATGCCAAAACCATTTCAATAAAATAACATTTTTATTGAAAAACTTTTCCATAAATCAAACCCATCAACTATTTTAAAATCAACATTTTAAAATAATTTATCAAAGCACTTTGTATAACAATTCCACAATTCCACAAAAATCCACAAAACCATCACTAAAGAGGGTTTATACCATGCTTTGCACAATGATTTCTCAATTAATTTCAATCAATTTAAATAATTTGAAACTAATCCAATTAGTTCTAACAAGAGGAGTTTATATTGAAGTCACCTACCTCTATATTTATGGAGAAAATGAAGAACGACATGAAAACACCCACAAAACTGAGTTAAATCTTCACAAAACTTCCTTAGATCTCTTCCCCTATCATCAAAAAATCCAAATCTATTCATATTTGGAATCAAATATCTTAGATATATCCACAAAAGACATAGATCTAAGAAACAATAGGGATAGAGAAGTATATATAAGGAAACCACCAAGAACAACCAAGAACAATCACTTACTACAAAAATTCAACTTCAAATCGCCAAGAGAAGCCTCCAGATTGCTTCCAAATCGATGGGGAGAGATTATCCAACCCCTGAGAGGGAAAAATATTAAGTTAGGGTCTTTTTGGGAAAAAAATGAGACATTAAAACACAAAACCAACCTAGATCCACTTTTTTAGGATCTAGTTTTCTTACTGTGCATGGTTTAGTATCATGGCTAGTCAAACCGCGCGCTAACCATGCACTAGCCACTAACTCAAGGATGAACCTCACAAAATTGGATTTCACAGTTTCTAAACCGTGCGACAGCTGTGCCAAATCCCACTATGTCAAGTTTCATGATTCTCCTAGGCTTCTGCATGGTTTGGGAAAATTGAGTGCCACCTGTGCACATTCCCTTTAGCCCCTGTCTCATTGTGCATGGTTTTCTGTAGGTGTTGCATGATTTTTCCAAACCATGCACCAACCGTGAACCTATAGGAAATCCCAAAAAACCCTCCAAAAGTTCTCCAAACTATTCCAAACTTCAACCATATACTTTACATACTTAAAAAGTATAAAGAAATAGATACTTACTTGAAACTGGGGGTGCTATATTCTCCCCAACATTGGTCTTTCTATCACAGAAAGTAGGAAATCATCATTGCCCTGAAATATTTCTGACCATTTCTCTTTCATTTCCTTCTCCCATTCCCAAGTCTCTTCCTTAATTTGACCATGTTTCCAAAAAACCCACACTAGACAGATGCTTTTTCCATGCAAGACTTTCTCTTGCTGATAAAAAATACGTCCTGGCATGTGCACCAACGAAGCATCTAACTATAGGTCACTGTGATCCCATCCAATCACATGGTCAAGACCAGACTAATACTTTTTCAACTGAGATATGTAAATCACATTGTGTACCACACTGAACCGTGGTGGCAATGCCAATCGATATGCCACCTCACCAACCCATTCCAATATCTCAAAAGGGACTATGTATCGAGGATATAACTTGCTTTGTTTCTGAAAATGATGATGTCTAAGCCTTGGATAGATCCCCAAGAACACATGATCACTGACCTCGAATGACAATGGCCATCAACGATGATCCACATATGATTTTTTATGACTCTGATCCATCTTCATCCATTTCCTAATCAACTAAATATTCTCTATTGTTTCTTGGAAAAGGCTCGACCCAACTAGTGAAGTCTCACATGTTTCTACCCAACAAAGTGGAGAACGATAAGGATGCCCATAAAATGCTTCAAATAGAACCATTTTTATCGAGACTTAATAACTATTGTTATACAAGAACTCCACTAATGACACATTGTCTTCCCACGAGCCACCAAAATCCATTATACAAGATCACAACATGTCTTCCAATGTTTGCATCATCCATTTGAATTACCTATCTGTCTGAGGATGATATGCTGTACTCAAATCCAACTGAGTCCTAATAGATTTCTATAAGGATTTCCAAAAACGAGATGTGAACCTCAAATCTATGTTTGATACAATCAATATTGGTACACCATGCCTATTTACCACTTTTCAGATATAGATTTTTGTAAAGTTCTCCACCATATGATATTCACAAATAGGGATGAAATGATCCGACTTTGTGAGCCTATCCACTATCACCCACATGACATCATGTTTCTGAACCATTCTTGGGAGACCTTTTACAAAATCTACAGCTTTTTGATCCCATTTTCAAACAAGAATAGGTAAATACTACAACATGCCTGTTGGTCGCTGATGATCTTCCTTAACCTGCTGAAAAGTTAAGCACCTTGAAATAAACTCAACCACTTTACTTTTCATACCGATCCACCAAAAATATTCTTTAAACTTCTTATAAATCATCTGAATTCTAGGATGAACAACCCATCATGAATGGTGGTAAGCATGAAGAAGTTTTTCTTGAAAATCCATAGGTACAACCATTCGATTTCTGAACGAAAACAATGAAATCTCATACATATTTCATCCCTCAATGGTCTCCCCACCATTGAGTTTTGAACTCATCACAACACATTCTAAATCAGATATCTGTGCCTCTTAACCATAGTTACCAAATCAAGAACCACCAAAACTGAAAAAAAAACCACAACATCACTTCAGTCTTCACATTCCACATGCATGTCAGCTAGGACCAACATCAACTACCACTCATCTGAATCCTCTTTTGCTAACTGAGCATATGACTTTCTGCTTAATGCGTCGGTCACTGAATTTCCTTTACCCAGTGTATATATCAATTGAAATTAAAAAATTTTAAGATACTTCATCCATATTATTTGTCTTAGATTCAAATACCTTTATGAGAAAATATGTTTCAAGCTCTTATGATTCGTAAATAAAGTAAATTTCTCACTAAAGAGGTAATAATACCAAGTATTCAAAGCGTAGACTACGACAACTAAATACAAATAGCATGTTGGGTAGTTCTTCTCATGCACTCATAAATTCATTGAACCATAAGAAACAACATGATATCCTTGCATGAGAACACACCCCAACCCTGATCCTGAAGCATCACAATACACCATGTACCCTTGTCTTGATTTCGAAAAAATCAGAATCAGATCTTGAAAAGATTTCTGACATTCCTCATCTCATTGAAATGGAACATTATTCTTTGTAAAAGCTATCATAAATGAAGATAGTCATGAAAAATCATGTAAAAAGAATCGATAATAACCATCCAATCTAAGAAAAATGCATATCTTAAAGACGTTCTTCAACGATTTCTAAGAGATCACAACCTCAATCTTTTATGGATCTACATAAACACCTCTTTCAAAAATTTCATGGACAAGAAAATGTACCTCTTGTATAAAAAAACATGCTTTAATAATTTGGCATATAGACGATGATCCCTCAAGATTCCCATCACCGTCACCAAGTGTTTCTCATACTCATCCCTTGTCCTTAAATACATCAATATGTCATCCACAAACACCACCATGAAAGAATCCAAATATATCTACAATATCCGATTCATCAATTCCATAAAGACCACTGGTGAATTTGTAAGTCTTAAAGGCATTACCGCATATTCATAATGGTCATATATGCTTCTGAATGATGTCTTTGGAATATCCTCCTTTTGAACCCGCAATTGGTGATATCCTGATCGCAATTCAATTTTGGAGAACCACTGAGCTCCCCTCAATTAATCAAACAGATCATAAATGCATGGAAGTGGATATTGATTCTTTATCATAATTTGATTAATCTTATGATAATCCACACACGACAATAGAGTTTTATCTGTCTTTTTGACAAACAAAACTGGTGCTGCCCATGAAAACATGCTAGTCCAAATGAACCCTTTTCTTTCCATCTCTTCCAACTACACTATATGCTCCCTTAATTCTGTTGGTTCCATTCTATAATATGTAATAGAAACAAGACTGGTCCCCAGAAGGAGATCAATCATAAACTCCACTTCCCTTATAGGCAGTAATCCTGAGAATTTTTTAGGAAATACATTTGGAAACCGATTCACCACTGTTGGAAAATGGTTCTCCTAGATCTTGTCCATCAATGAAAAATACAACGCTTCCAACTGATACGAGATTATTCCAACTGCTAGTGACAACAATCCCGTTTCACCCGTATTTACACTTCTGTCTCCACAAAAGAGATACTCGACACCATATTCAGTCGTAAAACTGACTTTCAGGTATAATAGTCGATGCAACCTTGAACATTGTCAACCAATTCATACCCAAGATTATATCAAAGACATCCATCTCAAGCATGGTGAAATCTCATTTCATCTCAACTCCATCAACAGTTATTGAACATCCTCTATACACAAGGTCTTGAAATTCTCATTAACCAAGAGGAGTTTGAATTTTTATCATAGAAGGCATCATCTCAACTTTTAAACTCAAAAAATCAATAACACGAGAAGTAATAAAGGAATGGAATGCACCAGTATCAAACAATACTTGCATAAGGGTAGAATTAAAAATAATTGTACCTTGCACCATAGATGGTCTAGATTGATTGTCATGAACCCTCCCCACAAAGTGTACCCCTCTTAGGTTGGTAATAGGAGAAGATAGATAGTGACCCCCCAAGTCCCGCCTCCAGTAGGGCCCGGGTTGGTGACTAGCACTGAGGGTATAATAAACATGCAGATGAGAGACATTACCCTCTAAGAGAAACACATACAGAAGAGAGAGATAAGACAGACACCAACCAAATCCTATTCAGACTACAATATAAAAGAAACCCGAGTACACGAATGTAATGTCATGCAATAACTACTAAAACTAAAAGAAAAAACTATAAGTACCAAAAGAAAGTAAAGACGACACTGACCATGAAGCCCAAATAGCTCCTACAACCCACAAGCTAGTAGTAACTAGATTGATCTCCAGCCTTCTCCAACTGACCTGAAAAACAGTTTATATATATATAGGGTGAGTATAATAGTATACTCAGTAGGATCCTCCCTGGAACCTCTCATAAAAAAGTAAAAAAATCATGCTAAAGTAAAGTGAAAAACAAGTGAAACTAACTCGTCACCAAATTAACAAGTACACTAAGTTCCCAGCCTCACCATGAATACTCTCACCAAGTATCTCATACAAGATCATATTATATAATAAATAATATAAAGGGTACCCTACTACCACTTCCCCACTAGTTTTCCACTTTTCCCCAAATTCACACGTCCTGAGAATCTCTCTCCAAAAAGGCTAGCCTACAAACACCTGGGTGAAGTACCGCAACACGCACCTCGTGCGTCAACATGCACCTTGTGCATCACACCACCACATCCACGTAACCAAATTAACTAGGTAGTTTCTGGGAGCCACCACATATTGCATATCATGTATCATACATCGGGTATTGTACCTCAAGACATTATAGACCATACACCGAATAAGGATCCTCAAGCCATCATAGCCTATACACATTACACCTATAGTAGTACATAGGAAACTATATCTAAAATATATGCGTGTGAAATAACCACAAGCCATTACATCCCTCTACACACATATATGGAAAAAACTAACCTATGTGCATACCATCACAAGTAACTACCAAGAGAAGAGTGTGGGGTCAAAGGGGGTAGTCAACCATCCACCCTCCCACTAAGATGTTGGGGAAAACACCCCTAGGTCTTAGAATCCTCAGGGTGTCAGTCGCCCTAACCGACAAGGTGGGGTAGCATATAGAAACACAAAAGGTACATGATATAATATATCTCATAATCATAGTATGAGAATAACCTAGTCTTAGACTCAACTATAGCTAACATCTCTCAGACTTTCGACTACCACTACTAAGACTAGATATCCTACAAACACACAATCATTTAAAGATCTATATTAAGTTAATTTATCCATTTTTATCAGTTTAAATTTACATTAATTAATTATTTAACCATTAATTAACCATTATTAATTCTATAAAACATTCCATTATCATTACAACCAAGATCCATGCCCTCCAGGCATAACCAAACCAAGTACACAGATTCTCAGAATTATAACCCCATCATTGCATCCCAGCAAGCTCCAAACCCATGGGTTAAACATTTATTCATTTACTAACAACATCAAAACTTTCCAAATTTCTGTATTTCTAGGTATTCTAAGAAACCATCCTAAGATACCAAATACATGGGGATCAATACAGTGAGTAGATGAACTACCCATTGAGTCTTTTCCACCTCTAGCAGTAGCATAGACCCATCCATCCTCAAGAAGAAAAACACCAAAAGCATGTGGCATACCCTGCGCGTCTTCACCTCTTTTGGAAGGAGAGTAAGAAAAACCATCTGCCTCAAGTAGTGGGGAAAGTAAAGCATATAAACAAATAATAGATTCAACAAGAATCCAACTTCCACATCAATGAGTAAGCTCATCTTCAACCCATTCCATCATCTCTGGTGTCCTCCCCAACACCCACATGCATTAACCAATGCATCTTGCCACTCTAGGCATCAACTGCTGCCACAACAACTGGGCCTTCCTTCCCCCACATACCACAACAACCCTCCAGGCCCAGCCATTCCAGGTTCACATCACATCACCAGTAGTAGGAAACAAACAAACATAGCAACAGGCCCTCGACCCCAAAGCACGAAATTCATCCTTTACACACAACGGAATCTCACACCTCCAAAGCATAATACACTTGGTATTTTCAAGTAAGTAGGTAAATCGGACCCTCCAAAGGCATTATATTTTATCACACAACTAGTTCTTTATTCCATCTTGAATTGGCCGATCCATTATCACAGGTTCCAGCTATAGACAACCTAAGCAACAAGCTATCAAAACTATCACAAATTAATTTAACATGCCTTTAATTCTTTTATCAACAAGCATCAACATGATTCAGGTTCATTAACAAATTCAGTTAAACATGCATATCTACATCAATTTGATTAACATAAAATTGTAACAACAACAACTTAATTCATTAAACATGCCTCTTTAACCAATTATCCAATTAATTATCAATTAATTCCATATTTATGTTATTTACCAATTTCCATCAAGAATGACATGCTAAATCAAGCAAAGCATATATATCACACTATCTAGAAAATCAAGAGGCAAACTGTTATCACGGTATAAAGAAACAACATCACCAAGCAATCAATATCAATTGTTTAATCAAGTTTAAGTATTTAATTAGGTCAATTCCTTTGAGATCCAAGGGCTAAATCATGCTAGATTTACGATTGCACATAAATAAATAGAGAAGCCATGAATTCCCTACCTTAAAAGGCCATTAATGTTCTTCACATGAGAACAGATCAAAGAAATGGATCATGATCAACTCTCCCATAACAACTGAATCCACCTGAGGACACTGAGGCACAACCGTACCAACCAAAAACCAAAGAAACTCCATTAAAAACATGGAGATCACATGCCATCACATGAAAATAGAAATGGGAGGAAACAGATCAAAGAAACCACAATAACTGAGGTAGATCATACCTTATATCAAAGATGGATCACTACAGATCAAAGGAGGGATCTAGGGATCATTCCTTGACAAAGGAATCCCCAAAACGCTGAAGATAGGGTTGTTGGGTCACCTAGGGTCGAGGGAGAGCCATTGCAGCAATAGGTTTTAACAAAAACCGAGTGGATGGAAAACACTTAAAACATACAACATCGGGGTATTACGTGACGTGTAATCCCCTTTCATGTTGTGTAATGCCTCGAGGTCAAGTTCTGTCAAAAAATGCATCACCTCTCAATTTTATTTTATTTTTCAGACCCCGAATTATTTCATGCCGTGAATCCCTCTTTTACACTGTGTAAAATTCTGCACGTCATGAAGCATTACAAGAAAACCGGTGAAACAGGATTTCACTTTGTGTAATACAGTTACACGACATGTAATCCCCCCTTTCCATATTTTACTTAACATAACTTCTCCAACTTCTTCCGAGCCACCTCAGAACATTTCGATCTTTGAAAACACGCAAAGGGTTGATCCACGTAGATCTACACCCTTACATCAGATACCTCTGAAAAAATTCTCATCCTAGAGAATCCAAAACCAACCTAGAGAGGAAACAAAAAGGGGTCATCCAAACAGCCACCCAGTGAGATACCTCACAAATCTTTCACCACCATAGGAGCTTACCCCCTCACTAGAGGAATAAGTGCAAAACCATGCAACAACCACAACCATATCCTAAAAAATCTCCCAGGGGAGATACCTCTCAAAAGAGAGAAAGCCACAACAATCAACAAGAGGAAGCCATATCATAAATAGAAAGGGTCTACAACCATCAACGAATGATGTTACAAGAGAAGAGTTAAACATCAAACAACTCGGGGTACTGAGCGCGTATCTGTAACTCGCGTTCCTAGGAACTATCCTTCACGCCACCATGCCACCACATGAAAAAAACCAAGGGGATAGAACACCCATTAAACACCTTATCCTTGCGGTTCTGGATCTCCATAGGCTGCTCCTCGAAGGTCGCATCATTTTCAACATTGATCTCACACCAATCGATGACATGACAGTCATCATAAAGAGAACGAAAGATCTGCGACACATGGAAAACATCATGTATCCAGCTCATCTGTGGGGGAAGTGCTACCCGATATGACACGACTCCAACATGATCCAACACCTCAAAATGACCAAAAAACCGGGGAGAAAGTTTACTCCCATGAACAAAACTTCACTTTTCACAATGGAGAGTTGCCTTTAGAAACACATGATCCCCAACATCAAACTCCAGAGGTCTCCTCCTATGATCAACATAGGACTTATGATGATCCTGTGCTGCCTTCATCCTCTCACAAATCACCCGAACCATCTCTATCGTATTCTGTACCATTTCTGGCCTGAGAATTATTAACTCTACAACCCTAGTCCATCACAATGGAGAACAACAAGGCCAGCCATACAAGGCTTCAAATGACGCCACGCCGATGGTGGAGTAAAAATTATTTTTGTAAGAGAACTCCACCAAGGGCAGGTGCCTCATCCATGAACCTTCAAAATCTAGGACACAATAGTGCAACATGTCTTAAAGAGTCTGGATGGTTTGTTCTGTCTGACCATTCATCTATGGATTAAAAGTAGTGCTAAGACATAGCTGAGAACCAAAAGCATACTAGAGTACTCTCCACACCCTAGAGGTAAAACAGGGATCTCGATCATAAATGATCATCCTCAGGACTCCGTGGAGTCTCACCACCTCCTCCAGATACTGCCTCGACCGAACCTCCACTGAGATCGACTCCTTGATCACTATAAAGTGGGATGATTTTGTCAAATTATCCACCACTACCCATATAGTGTCACAACCTCCCTAAGCTCTAGGTAAACTGGTAACAAAGTCCATCGATATGTCCCACCACTTCCACTGAGGAACATTTAATGGTTGGATCAAGCCACTGAGAATGCGGTGTTCAACCTTCACTTTCTAGCAGAGCAAAAATTGAGACACAAACTCCACAATTGCATGCTTCAACCCAGAACACAAAAATGGACATCTCAAAGCTCGGTACATCTTTGTAACTCTAGGATGTACTGCTAAGAGAGAACTATGAAACCCTCTGAGAACCATCTCACATATCACCAAAGGAACAAAAATACTTCCCTGAAACAACACCCGATGTTGTTCATCCTCAGACCAACCATCAGGGGCCTTGCCACAAACAACTCAGTCTCTCCAGACCTCCACCTCAAGATCCCCCAACTGGGACTCTTCTACTTGCTGCACCAGAGATGAATGCACCATCATCTGAAAAATACAACCTCTACCCCAAACTTCTTCCATATCTAGATGTAATGATGAATTTTTTTCCCACCACTCTCTAGAATCACTCAATTCACGCACTACATCACTATGTGACTTCCTACTTAATGTATCAGCTACAAAATTCCCCTTTCTAGGTGTATATGAACTTTCAAATTTATAATCCTATAAGAACTCCATCAATCGATGTTGTCGTATGTTCAAGTCATGTTGGGAGAAAACATACCTCAGGCTCTTATAATCGGTGAAGACCACAAAATTCTCGCTGATGAGGTAATGTCTCCACAACTTCAGTGTAAACACCACTACCACTAACTCGAGATCATGGGAATTATAGTTATGTTAATGGGGATGAAACTTCCAAGACCCATAAGAAATGACCGATCTATACTGCATCAGAATACAACCTAACCCCAGATGCAAAGCATCATAGAAAACCTCAAACTGAACTTCTTCTGCTGGAAGATAATGAACCGGAGCACTGACCAACTTCTCCTTTAGATACTTGAAAGCTGTCTAACATTGATCAGTCCACATGAACGCCTAATCCTTTCTAGTCAACACTGTCAGATGAGTTTCAACCTGAGAGAAATTGGTTATGAGCCTCCTACAATATCCTACAAGACCAAGGAAAATTTGCACCTCTACCACTATCTTGGGGGATTCCCAAGACAAAACTTCTTCTATATTCAATGGATCCATATCCACTCCCTGCTGGGATACAACATTCCCCAAGAAATTGACTTCTCGATTTCAAAACTCACACTTCAACAACTTCCCAAATAACTTCTCACGATGAAGAACTCCCAAAACAACATGCAAATGCCCTTCATGATCCTCCTAGGATACGGAGTACATAAGGATGTCTTTGATGAAAACCACCACAAAATTATCCAGGAACTCACGGAACATAGAGTTCATCAACCCTGTGAACACAGTTGGAGAATTCACCACACCAGACGACATCACAAAGAACTCGTAATGCCCATGATGATAAAAAAAAGTAGTCTTTGGGATATCCTCATTCTTCTCATGCATCTGATGATATCCTGACCACAAATCGATCTTTGAGAACCAACTTTCACCCTTCAGTTGATTGAATAAATCATCAACCCATGAAAGTGGATAGCGGTTCTTCACTATCACTTCGTTTAAGTGATGATAATCGACACACAACCACAAAATGCCGCCAACCTTCTTCACTAACAAAAATAGTGCACCTAATAGTGACACACTCAGCCGAACAAAACCACATTACAATAGACCATCGATCTGTATACGAAACTCTCACATATCAGAAGGTTCCATCCTATATGGAGGCATTGAGATAGGAGGCATGCTTGGCTGTAGCTCGATCCCAAAATCGATCTCCCATCGAGGGGGGTAATGCTACAACCTCTTATGGAAATCCATTAGGGTAGTCTTCTATGATCCTAGTAAATTCCAATTGCTTAACCTCCGATGAACTCAACATCAGCTCAACCATCAAGGATGGTGAGGAAGAAACATGCCTCTAACCCGCATGAGGGTCTCGCTCGCCAAAAAACACTGCTGTCTCTCCATCAGCATCGAAGAACACTACCTTTCTCTAGAAGTAATCCATGATAGCCTGCATCAAATTAAACCAATCCATTATGATGATGAAATCATATGGCTGTATCTGTAAACATAGGAAATCTCCCAAGGGCGGTGTTTCCCCAATATTAGCTCACAGTCTCTACATACTTCAAACAAGTTAGCTCAACCTCCAATTAGTATAGTCAATGCCAAGGGAACTGGAAGGCTATCTACCTCAATTCCCAAGGCATGGACATGGGAAGGTGATATAAAGGAGTGTGTCACTTCTAAATCAAATAAGGAATGCACCCAAGTAGAAAACAAGCAAAGGGTACCTTGAACGATGTCTAGCTCACCTGGCGCTAGCAACACTAACACATGAATCTAACCAAAACCTACTCCATGGACTCTCTGACCCTAATGAAGACCACCTCCATGGAAAAATTATTCTATCTAAGGATAGGGAGAATCTCAGGGTTGTCCTCTACCTTCCCTATCTACTCTATATTGATCCAAAACTGGTGCAACCTACTACTACTGCCTCAACTGAAACTGCCTCAATAGAGGAACCTGAAGCAGAACACCTAACGCACACTGATTGCTCAGAA
This sequence comes from Viscum album, assembly GCA_963277665.1. NCBI lineage: Eukaryota > Viridiplantae > Streptophyta > Magnoliopsida > Santalales > Viscaceae > Viscum > Viscum album. The sequence continues at coordinate 116,031,935 of OY728157.1, read as the reverse complement.
AGGTCAAGCACTATCATTGCTAATGACCTCAGACTCCATAAAAAACAATCACATGATCCCTTAGCATATGCCTAAGAGCTAATGCCCACAGATAAATGAGACATTGAGGGCTGGGTCCTACCCCCAGCCAAACAGAAACTCTTCTTCCCTAAAAACCAGAAACTCCAGACCACAGATTTTCTTTGTGAGGAATCCTGAAGACTCCCCTATCATGATGATCTACTTCTAGATGACATCCTCTTGATGACTTATTCCCTCGCCAGCACCTCAAGATATGTCTTTAGCATAAATAGGGTAACCTGATGCTGGATCTATGGATGAAAATCCTCATCAAAATGCCTCTCCCTGACCTCATCATCTGACAAAAAGTCCAAATAATATCGCATAAGGTTCCTAAAATGGATCCTAAACTCTCTCAGACTAGAGCTCCCCTGCCAATGGGTAAATAGTTCTTGGCGACTAGCTACCTTTAGGGTTAGAGAAAGAAACTCAGCTCTAAATTGCTCTTGGAACTTCTCCCATGAGACTGCCGAATCCTTGAAATCCCCAAGGAATAAGAACCGCCACTACCTCTTTGCCCCATGTAGCATTATCACAACCAACGATACCCATTGCTCCTTATGAGCACAAATAGAACTAAAAACTATCTCAACCCGCTCCATCCAGTCTTCCATGTCTGCATCTGAAATGGATCCCTCATACTTATGTAAACTCTGGTGCTGAAACTCTCAGAGTTTTCTCCTCCAAGTGTCGTCATCATCAACCTCTACTCTGTGGCAATCTACTAGAACAACCTGCTGAACATCTTCTGCGTGAACCTGACGAGGATGCTGACCTGGAACCATACTTGCAAAAGGAAAAATAGTCAGAGATCCTAAACTTGAAATATGGAATACTTTAACATTAATTAATTGTTTTATTTTATTTATTTTAGGTTAACCTATCCCATGGTCTACCCATTCAAACAAAAGTTCAAAGAAGAATCATGCATGATCTTTTCCTAGGTCTCTACCCTTCAACCAATATCACATCATTTAGTATCTACTATAAGCATAAAGGTCCATGTATTAGATAACAGGGGGCCCTAAATAACTATTTCTCAGCCGGTCTCCCGTGGTTACAATGCTTGCTAAACTTAGCTGACATCATTACCCTACCAACCCATGAAACCTCACTTGTTCCTAACTCCAAACTCCATCCTATCCCTCAACCAGACCTCTGATACCATTATATCATGACCCCCTCCCCACAAAGTGTACCAATCTTGGGATGGTAATGGGAGAAGAGAGATAGTGACCCTCGAGTCCCACCTCCAGTAGGCCTCGGGTTGTCAACTAGCACAGTGGGTATAATAAACATGTAGATGAGAGGCATTACCTTCTAAGAGAAACACATGTGGAAGATAGAGATAATATAGAAACCAACCAAATCCTGATCAGACTACAATATAAAAGAAACCTGAGTACAATACTATAATATCATTCAAGAACTACTACAAATGAAAGGAAAAAACTGTAAGTACCAAAAGAAAGTAAATACAACAACTACCACAAAGCCCAAATAGCCCCTGCAACCCACAAGCTAGTAGTAACCGGCCTGATCTCCAACCAGATCCAACTAACCTGAAAAATAGTTTATATACACATAGGGTGAGTATAACAGTATACTCAGTAGGATCCTCCCCAGAGCCTCTCATGAAAAAGTAAATAAATAAGGATAAAACACAGTGAACAACAAGTGAAACTAACTCGTTACCAAATAGGTATACTAAGTTCCCACCTCACCATGGGTAATCTCACCAAGTATCACATCCAAGAGCATATTATATAATAAATAATATCAAGGGTACTCTACTACCACTTCCCCACTGGTTTTCCACTTTGCCCCAACATCACACATCCTAAGTATCTCTCTACAAAAGGCTAGCCCACAAACACCTGGACGGAGCACCACAACACGCACCTCATGCGTCAACATGCACCTCATGCATGACACCACCATGTCCACATAAACAAAGTAACCAGGTAGTTTTTGGGAGCCACCATAGCTTGCATAGAGTTTATCATACATCGGGTATTGTACCTCAAGCCATTACAGCCCATACACTGAGTAAGGATCCTCAAGACATCATAGCCTATCCACATTACACCTATAGTAGTCCATATGAAACTATATCCAGGATATATGTGTGTGAAATAACCACAAGACATTAAAACCCTCTACATACATATATGGGGAAAACTAATCTCCGTGCATACCAGCACCAATAACTGCCAAGATAAAAGTGTGGGGTCAAAGGGGAAAATCAACCATCTATCCTCCCACTGAGATGTTGGGGAAAACACCTCCTAGGGATCAGAATCCCTAGGGTGTCAGTCGCCCTAACCGACATGGTAGGGTAGTGTATAGAAACATAAAAAGTACATGATATAATATAGATCACAACCACACTATGAGAATAACCTAGTCTTAGACTCAACTACAGCTAACATCTCTTAGACTCCCGGCTTCCACTGCTAAGACTAGATATCCTATAAGAACACTATCATTTAAAGAGCTATATTAAGTTACTTTATCCCTTTATATCAATTTCACTTTACATTAATTAATTATTTAACCATTAATTAACCACTATCAATTACATAAAACATTCCATTATCATTCCAACCAAGATCAATGCCCTCCAGGCATAACCAAACGAGTCCACGACTTCTCAAAATTATAACCTCAACATTGCATCCCAGTAAGATCCAAACCAATGGGTTAAACAATTATTAATTTATTAAAAACATCATCACTTTCCATATTTCCATATTTATAGGTATTCTAGGAAAAAATACTAAGCTACCAAACATAAGGGACTCAACATGGTGAGTAGATGAACTACTCATCAAGTCTTTGTGAACTCTAAAAGGAGAATTAACCCATCTATCCTCAAGAATATAAACATGGAATACACATGACATACCCCGTGCATCTTCGCCTCTTTTGGAAGGAGAGTAAGAAAAACCATCTACCTCAAGCAGTGGGTAAAGTGAAGTAGATGAACAAAAAATAGATTCAATAAGCATCCAACTTCCACATCAATGAGTAAGCCTAGGTTCAACCTGTTCCATCATCTTTGGTGTTCTCCCCGACACCCACATGCATAAACCAATGCATCTCATCACTCTAGGCATCAACTGCTACCACAACAACTAGGCCTCCCTGCCCCCACATACCACAATATCCCTCTAGGCTCATCCATCCCAGACTCACATCAAATCACCAGCATCAGAAAACAAACAAACATAACAATGAGCTCTCAGCTGAAAAGCAAGGAATTCAGCCTTTACACACAACGAGCTCTCATGGCTCTAAATCATAAATCACTTGGCCTTTGTAAGAAAGAAGGTAACTCAAACCCTCCAAAGGAATTATATTTTATCACACAACCAGTTTTTTATTCAATCTTTAATTAACCGATCCATTATCATAGGTTCCAACTATGGGAAAACTAAGAAACAAGCTATCACAAATATCAAAAATTAATTTAACATGCCTTTAATTATTTTATCAAAAATCACCAGCATGCTTCGGGTTCATTGACCAATTCAGTTAAAAATGCATATCTGCATAAATTTTATTAATATCAAATTGTAACAACAACAACCAGATTTATTAAATATGCCTCTTTAACTAATCAGCCAATTAATTATCAATTAATTCAAGCTTTACGTTCTTTACCAATTTCCATCAAGAATGAAATTTTAAATCAAGCAAAGCATAAATATCACACTACCTAGAAAATTGAGTGGCAAACCATTATCACGGTATAAAGAAACAACATCACTAAGCGATTGATACCAATTCTTTAATCCAGTTTAAGTATTTAATTAGGTCAATTCCATTACGATCCAAGGGATAAATCATGATATCGCTAAAATTTCACATAAATAAATAGAGAATCCACAAATCCCCTACCTCAAAAGGTTGTTGACGTTCTTCTCATGAGAACATATCAAAGAAACAGATCATGATCACCTCTCCCTCAACAACTGCATCCACCTGAGGACACCGTTGCATGACTGCACCAAACAACAACCAAAGAAACTCTATTAGAAACATGGAGATCACGCTCCGTCAAATAGAAAAGAGAAACGAGAGGAAACAGATCAAAAAATACAAAAGAACCGAGGTAGATCATACCTTATATCGAATAGGGATTGCTATGGATCGAAGGAGGGAGCTAGGGATTGTTCCCTGACAAAGGAATCCCCAAAATGCTGAAGAGAGGGTCGTTGGGTCACCTGGGGTCGAGGGAGAGACACTATAGCCATAGGTTTGACAAAAACCAAGTGACTAGAAAACACTTAAAACATACAATGTCGAGGTATTTCACAACATGTAATCCCCTTTCACGCAGTGTAATGCCTCGAGGTTGAGTTCATTTGAAAAACGCATCACCTCTCAATTTTATTTTATTTTTCAGACCCTGAAGTATTTCACGCTGTGAATCCCTCTTTCATGTTGTGTAAAAGTATTCACATTGTGAATCCTTCTAGGAAAACTCATGAAACATGATTTCATATTGTGTAATATAGTTACACGACGTATAATCCACCCTTTCTAGCTTTTACTTAACCAAACTTCTCTAACTTATTCCGAGCCACCTCTAAAAACTTAAATATTTGAAAATACGCAAAGGGTTGATCCATGAACATCTGGTCCCTTACACTGATCATACACAATAACCTGTTCAGATCTATATAATTTCTTTGTCACTGTACTTTTCTCCTTGTTTCCCTACTAATATTGAAATGCCTTACGAGTCATGGTATTCCTAGAATCACCATGGATAGCTATGTTCTGCTAATGAGGTTGTTTCATGACTTCCTCCCTCCAAAGATCCCCCTCCTGAGATGGTGATGAAGGAAGAGAGATAATGACCTCTGAATCCCACCTCCGGTAGGCCCTGGGGTGGCGACCAACACCAAGGGAATAGAATCTCATGAAATTGGAGGCATCACCCTTTTTATAATAAAACAAGATCATAAGATAAGATGTTTCATCCCAAAACAACTCAAAGACACACACACACACACATATATAAAATAAATCCAAAAACATACCACACGCATGTTTAAAATATAACTTCTACTAAACAAGAGTCTCCAAAGTAAATACCAAAAAATAAGGCTAATCAGCGACACAACAACTATCCCAAAGTTCGAGCTAGTAATGTCCAACACGGTCCACATAGTCCTCCTGGAAACCTGAAAGCAATTTTATATACGTAGGGTGATCATAAAAGTATACTCAATAGGGAAAAACCAAAGTCTCTTATGCACAAGTGGGAGAAGCATACTAATACCCTTGTGAGAAAATAGTAGAAACCAACATCACCTAGCAAGAAATACTAGCCATCCCAACCTCACCAAGGAACACCTACCAAATAATGTAAGTAAAGTAAAGTAATATAATAAGCACATCGATGTTTGGGTACCCGCACCACTTCCCATTGGTTAACTGCTCATACCTTAATGGAAAACATCCTAGTACTTCCACACTTTTCCACAAGCACCATGTCACAACCCACCCGAATACATCTGGGCCTCATAGATAGTCCTGCAACCTGGGAAAACGAAGCTCACCACATACCGCCCGCAGATACCTAGGCCACAACCATACCTCATCCTGCCCGCAGACACCTCATCCACAACTGTATCACATCCCACCCATAGACACCTATGCCACAACCATACCTCATCCCGAAGACACCTAGGAAAGCACACCACATCTCATCCCGTAAACACTTAGGAAATAACACCTCGCTTGTAGACACTTAGACCTCAAAACCGCACCAAAAACTGCCCGAAGAGTCTTGGGCTACCAATTCCTAGAAGAGGGAGTAGGGAAGATCCAATAACCACTCATCCATCCTCCCACCAGGATTTTGGGAAAGGACACCCTCCCCCGTGATGATGGGGGTGTTCATCACATAGTGCTCAACTAGGGTGGAGTGTGTATAGAAATCACAAGAGAACATACAAATAATACATATAAATACCAGACACTCAACCCAACCTATGATTTTTTCCAACAACCAACCATCCCACAAAAACCGCATTTGATGATACCTCTAAATGAGTTTATTAACACCAACAATAGTCAATTCGGAAGTTGATAAATGAAAGTCACTTCACAATAATCCAAAACTTAAAAACATACCCCTATCCAACTCATTTAACCAATTATCTTTATTTACTAAGAAAAAAATTTATTCATTCCATCCCTACCTGAGAAACTACCAACCACAGCATGCAACAGGCCACACAACATAAACCATACAGAGGAAAAAGAACCATAGTAAAACAACTCACTTCATATTTCCACTCCGTTTAACACCCATACCAACCAAAACAACCTTCATTCTTCAAATCCATTCCTCCCAATCCATCCTCTCAATAAGAAAACCCCCAACTCACAGTCAAACTCAGTAACAAATCTCATCACAACCAAACCCGACAGCCCCACTGTATAACAACACCACACCGATCACATCCAGTAACATAAACATAGCACAACTCGAACCTGTAGCCCCGCTGCTCAAACACTTCCCATCCATTCCACAATCAATAAATATCTCAAACTGAGATTCCATTACACCACCCGTACCACCCCACCTTATAGCTGTGCTCTCAACCCCTACACCACACAACCACAAAAGGTACAAGACAGAACAAAAACACACACAACACACAACCACACCAAACAAGGTAGAGTATATTCAGATTTAGAAAACACTCGTTCTTTAATTCCACTTTGATAATTCAGGGGTTATCACAGAGCAAGTTCAATCTTGAGGCATCCATTTATTTAACTGAGTATATGTGGTTAATCAATTGCATATATATATATATACATATATTCAATACATGATCAATAAAAAGCCATCACAAGTCATCCCAAGTGCACAAAAAAGACCACCAATGACCATGATTTTCAGTAGGCATACAACCCATACAACTCACAATATCAATAAACAAAAAAATAGAAGCATGCATCACTTTTTCCTAGCCCCTGTTTATTTCTTTAAAGCCGATTTAATTATATTTATTAAATTTGGATTCAACTGCCTTCACATGGAAAACATTCGTACACCCACACCACATGATACACAAATAAGAGGGACAAAGGGATCCATACCTCATAAAATAGACAATCAACACCTCCTCATTGCGCAAAAAAGGGGGTTCTCAAGGATCCATGGAAACGTGATCCAAGGGTGCAACACAGATGCATGGCTCCTCAGGAAAGAAAGGTTATGGAATATCTGGTGTCAAGAGCAAAGAGAAAACTCACAGGGGAGAAAGGATCTCATCTTTAGAAAGGCCAAATCCTATATCAACAAGGGAAACAGTTTCAAAAACCATTAAATCCAGATCACGATCAAGACCATGCATTTTGACTATCTAAAAATTTCTTGAGCATTAGAAATTTAAAGAGATATTTTATATCATTTGAAATGGATTCAAAAAAACTTAAAATATGGTTTTAAACTCATTTTATTTCAATTAAAATGTTAAAGGGTTGAAACAGAAAAAATCAGGAAAAACTAGAAATTTGAAAAACCGTCGGAAATAACTCACCATTGGCGAGTCACCATCATGAGTCACCATTAGGTGAGTCACCGGTATATGACTCACCACTAGAAGAGTCACTGGTGTAAGCTATTGGTGAAGAGATAATGATGGAGAGTCATCGTTCGGTGAGTCACCGTTCAGTGAGTCACCATTCAGTGAGTCACCGTTTGGTGACCTACCATTCGGTGAGTCATTATTAGGCAAGTCACCATTCAGTGAGCTACCATTCAGTGAGTCACTGCTAGAAGAATCACCATTGCGACCCACTGTTGTGAGCCGCTGGTCCTGACTCACCATCAGAGACCTACCATCACCACCTACCAGTGGGAGACTCACCATCAGAAGAGATACCATTGGAAAAAACTATATTTTTACAAACTCTTGAAAAGAGCCACCGTTACCTCTCAAAACAGTTCAAACACCATATTTTTGAAAAGTAATGGATTAGGGAGGTCTGAGCCATTACGTCAGATACCTCTCAAATTATTCTCATCCATGAGAATCCAAAACCAAACCCAAAAGGAAAGATGGGTTTGAACAAAAACCCCATGAGATACCTCTCAAGGATCTCTCTACACTTGAAACACCGCTACCGTCATCAAGGTTTAACGATAGACCACCTTATGTTGTTTGAAAATTGGGGTGAAACCTCAACATCCAAGAACACCTCCTCTAACATCTGCTAACCCAACCAAACAGAATACATTACACACAAGCACAAAAAACACACTGTTCGGACATATGATTCAGGGAATTCCTTCCTCCATGTCAAGATACTATCTGCTCTAGGTGGAACTGACTCGCCCGCATAGGTTTAATCACATATAAATTAACGTGTCTCGATTAGGAATCAAGTCCTCCCCTTTTTGTATGTCAATACTTAACCGTACATTCCACCACACTCATCAAAAAGTAAGGAGAATAGCTTATCATATAAAACAAGGTTCAAACATCACAACCCAAGATGAAATAGTGCAAAACAAAACTCAAAACAACTATGGGTATTGGGCATGCATATACGTCTCCCTTTCCCAAGTACTCTCTTCCAAGCCACCATGCCTCCACAACACATGAACCAAAGGAATAGTCCATCCACACAACAACTTATCCCGATGATTCTGGATCTTTACTAGATGCTCAACCAATGTTTCATCATCTCCAACATCCAAATATCCCCATTCAATGACATGGGAGTCATCATGAAGATACTGAAGAAGATGAGAGATGTGAAAGACGTCATGGACCTTCTCCAACCATAGTGGCAGCGCCAACTGGTATGCCACCATGCCAACTCACCCCAACACCTCAAAGGGTCCAATAAACCTATGAGAAAGTTTTCTCCCTCTATCGAACCTCCACTGCCTATGTTGAGGGGAAACCTTCAGGAACACATGGTCCCTAACATCAAACTCCAAGGGTCTCCTCATGCAATCAAAATACAAATTATGACCATCCTGTGATACTTTCATCCTCTCACGGAAAAACTAAACCTTCTCTATCATGCTCTGCATGAACTTGGGACCAAGAGCAGCTATCTCCCCAACCTCGGTCCAGTATAAAGGCGAACGACACAATCTTCCATACACAGCTTCAAACAGATCCATTCCAATAGAAGAGTGATGTCTATTATTATAATAAAAATCTACCAAGGGAAAGTGTCATGACCAAGATATACTAAGGTCCAAGATGTATGCCCACAATATTTCCTCCAATGTTTGGATGGTCCGCTCTATCTGCCCATCTATATGATGGTGGAAAGTAGTGATGAGGTGTAACTGAGTTCCAAAAGCATGTTGTAATCCCTTATAGACATGTGAGGTGAAACGTGTATCTTAATCCAAAATAATGGATCTCAGAACTCTATGCAGCTACACCACCTCATCCACATACATCCTGGCTAGGGAATCCACTACGCCTGACTCCTTAATCGCTAAGAAGTGAGCTGATTTCATCAGCCGATCCACTACCACCCAGATCACATCGCAGCCTCCATGAGCCCTGGGTAATCCTGTGATGAAATCCATTGAGATTCCATCTCATTTCCACTTGAGGACATCTAAGGGCTGCAAAAAACCACCAGGTACATGGTGCTCAGTCTTCATCTATTGGTACACTAAGTACTTTGCCACAAACTTTTCCAGTGCCCACTTCATCCCGAGCCATCAAAACTGCTCCCTCAATCAACAGTACATTTTATAAATTCTTGGGTGTACCACCAAAGGTGAGCTATGAAACTCATAGAGAACTATATTGCACATCACCACTGGAAAAAATAGCCTTCCATAAAATATCATCCGATTCTGACCATCCTCCGTCCATCCCTCCGAAGAATCACCCTAGTTAATGTGATCACACATAACCTATGCTTTCGAGTCTCCCCATTGGGACTCCTCCACCTACTATATCATAGTATACTACACCATCATTTGAAATAGATAGCCTTCACTTCCATGCATTCCTGCATCTAAGTTCAAGACACCCAACTCCTCCATCACCTTCCAAGCATCTGTAGATTCCTGAACTACCTCCTTTTAAAAATTCTTGCTCAAATAATCAACCATGACATTTCCATTTCCCGAGGTGTAAGATATTTCGAAGTCATATTCCTAGAGAAACTCTATCCACCTCCACTGTCGCAAGTTTATATCTCACTGGGAAAAGATATACCTCAAGATCTTGTGATCCGTGAAGACCACAAAGAGATCCCCAATGAGGTAATGTCACCACAAATTTAGCATGAACACAACCATCACTAGCTCTAGATCATGGTTGCCATAGTTACATTCACGGGGACATAACTTCCTAGAACCATAAGAGATCACTCCCTACTGTTTCATCAACACACATACCAAACCTATATGGGAAGCATCACAAAACACCCTAAACATCACCCCTTCCTCTAGAAACTGGAACACTGGAGCACTAAAAAATTTCTCCTTTAGGTAGCTAAATGGTACCTGAAACTTCTCACTCTACACAAAGGCCTGGTCTTTCCGATTCAAGGCCATCAACAGAGCTGCTACTCGAGAGAAATTGGGTAAGAATCTCTGATAATAGCCTTCAAGACCGAGAAAACTATGAACCTTCACCACATTCTTGGGTGTTTACCAAGAAAAAACTGCTTCTAACTTCGATGGGTCCATTGATACACCCCACTGTGACACCAAATGCCCAAGGAAACGCACCTCTCACATCTAAAACTTACACTTGGACAACTTTACATAGAGTTGGTGGCATCTAAGAACCTACAAGATAACCCTGAGATGCTCTATATGCTCCTCCTCTGACTTTGAGTAGATCAAGATGTCATCAATTAAGATGATGATGAACTGGTCCAAGAACTCACAGAAGATGGAGTTCATAATCCCCATGAACACGACTGGTGCGTTCGTAATACCAAAAGGAATAACCATGAACTCGAAGTGCCCATACCTGCACCCGAAATTAGTCTTCGGGATATCACCTTTATTAACCCTCAACTGGTGATATCTCGACCATAGGTTGATCTTATAAAACCAACTCGCTCCCCTTAGCTGGTCGAAAAGATCATCTATCATTGGGAGAAGGTAACAGTTCTTGACCACTAGCTAATTCAATCTCTGGTAGTCTATTCAAAACCTCAGACCACCATATTCTTTATTCTCAAACAATACTGGATCACCCCAAGACAACACACTGGACCAGATAAAACCCTTCTACATCAGATCATCTATCTGAATCCTCAACTTCTGTAACTCTAAAGGTGCCATCTGATAAGGATCCATCAAAATTAGAGAAGCACCAGGATGCAAGTCTATCCTGAACTCAACATCACATTGAGGGGGTAGAGCCACAACCTCATTGGGGAAGAAATCCAAGAACTCCCCAAAAATGCTGGGAACCTCCTTCATCTCAGTATCCACCGATTCTACTAACAGTTTGTCCAATAAGGAAAGAAGAGGTTCCACACACCAACTGCCCACCTGGTAACTCCGCTCACCAAAAAAAGTCACATGCTAGCCATCCACGTCATAAAACACAAATCTCATTCAGAAGAATTAAATAAAATCTTGAAAAAAATACAACCAGTCAATGCTAAGGATGATATCGTATGGATTCATCTGTAGAAAGAAGAGATAACCATGGGACTAATGCAACCCCATTATTAGTCTACATCCCTGGCATACATAAAAAAAGATGGTCTGACCTCCAACTGGCATACTCAACACCAGGGTAACTGTAAGACTAACTATATCTAGTCCCAGATCATGGGCTAGAGCGGGTGAAACGAAGGAGTGTGAAGCTCCTAAATCAAACAAAGTGAATGAAAGAGTACTGAACAAACTGATCGCACCTCAAATGATCTCTGACCTTGTTGCCTCTACGACATAAAAATGACCACGCCTAGCTCATCCTCACCTCTGCTAATGACCAACTCCTCTACCAAACTCGGGTTGAGGTCCCTGAGGAACACCCTGAGGTCAGCCTTTACCTGCTCTGTCTCCCCTTGGTGAAGCGTGTGCCTGCTGTCCCTACTACTGGAACTGCCTTACTGACAACGACTTCTGAGGCGGGTGTTGGACCTTCCCACCTCCATCATAATAAACTCTAATGACCATTGGTCACTAGCTTTGAAGATGGACACATGATCCACAAGAGAAACACCTTGGTCCCAAGTTCATGGGAAAAACACGAGGACCTGAAGGCCGAAATAGTAACTACTGAGGTCAACTCCCCGCTGGCCGAAACCTAGAAGGCCCTGGCACCTAAGACCTTCTGCTAGTAGCCTTGCCCTTATAAGAACCCTATCATCTTGCCTTTCGTGATAAACCTTATTGTGAGTGCATTCTCTCAACTACCTCCACCTACTTCTGGACCTCTAAGTACATTGGTAAGGTAAAGGGAGTAAGAACGTACTGGAGAGAAGGATGAAGTGACTCCTCTAAGAATATCGCATGATAATACTAATATAGAAAGAGATCCTGAGAAAACCAAAGGAGATCCTTGAACTTGATCCCCAGATCTCAGACTGACATACCCCCTTGCTAGAGGGAGAGTAATTCCTACCTTTTCTCATCCTTCATGTTGGATGAAAGGAATTTTGCTCGGAACTCCTTCTCATTGTTATCCCACAAAAAATTAGCCTCTTTCCTCTCTCCCAAGTATAGTGTCCACCACTGACGTGTAGCTCCTCACATCTGGCTCACTGCCAGAGGAACCTAGTACTCTGTCAGAGCCTGGATCAAGCTAAAGGTGATCAAAAGCTCCTCGAGCCATCTCTCAATATCCATATCCGAAATTCTACCCTCGTACTTTCTTAGAGCCTACTAATGTAAAGAACATAACATATTATACCACTAATGATCCTCCTCTGCTTGATCAAACCTCTTTCAATCGACCGAGTCAGCCTATTGTACCTCCCCTACCTGCACTACACGTGGATGATGATCGGGTTCCATAACTAAAAAGGTGAATAATGAATTACTAAGCCCAAGTAGTATGTAATTTTATTTAATATTCATTTCAATTTATTTAACTCATTTATTTATCCATTTAAAATTTCCCAAAAAACCCAAATTTAAACATGAACACAAGTCATTATGATGCATGTACCTTTCTTAGGATCTCTACCTTGAAAATGGTGTAGCCTCACTTGGTCGTTCAATAGGATCAGAGTCCTTTCATCAGATCACAGAGGTCCCTAAAATCGCATGTCCTAGACAGTCTTCCCTGGACTATGTCACACACTAAGGTCACCTAATACTGTTTCCCTACCAACCCATGAAATCCTCACTGTGCCTAACTCCAAAATCCATCATATCTCTCAACCACCAACCTCTGATATCATGTTTCCATGACCCCATCCCTCCAAATATGACCCTTATGAGGTGCCAATGAAGGAAGATAGATAATAACCCCTGAGTCCCACCTCTAGTAAGCTCCGAGGTGGCGACCAACACCAAGGGTATAGAATCTCACAAAATGGGAGGCATTAACCTTTTTATAAAAAACAAGATCAAAAAATAAGATGGTTCATCCCAAAACAACTCCAAGACACACACACACACACACACAAGAAATCCAAAACCACACCAAATTCATGTTTAAGATATAACTGCTAAAAAAAAGAGTTTCCAAAGTAAATACTAAAAAACAAGGCTAAGCAACGACATGAAAACTGTACCAAAGTCTAATATATCAATGCCCAACACGGTCTATGTAGTCATCCTAGAAACCTGAAAGTAGTTTTATATACATAGGGTGAGCATACAAGTATACTCAGTAGGGAAAAGCCAAAGTCTCTCGTGCACAAGTGGAAGAAGTATACTAATGCCCCTGTGAGAAAACAACAAAAACCAACAGAACCTAGAAAGGAATACTATCTATCCCAACCTCACCAAGGCACGCTCACCAAATAACATAAGTAAAGTAAAGTAATATAATAAGAACATCGATGTTTGGGTACCCCGCACCACTTCCCACTGGTTAAATGATCCCACCCTAATGAAAAATGTCTTGGCGCTTCCACCCTCTTCCACAAGCCCCATTTCACAAACTGCCCACACACACCTCAGCCTCAGAGCTAGTCCTGCAACCTGGGCAAATGAATCTCACCACATCCCTCCTATAGACACTGAGGCCAAAACCGCACCACATCCCACCCGTAGACACCTGAGCCACAACTGTACTGCATCCCACCTGCAAAAACCTAGGCCACAACCATACCTAATCTCGAATACACTTGGTAAATCACACCACATCTCATCCTGTAAACACTCGAGAAAGCACACCTCTCCCACAAACACATGGACCTCACAACCACACCACAACCTACCTGAAGAGTCTTGGACTACCAATGCCTAGAAGAGGGAGTAGGGAAGATCCAATAACTATCCATCCATCCTCCTACCAGGATGTTGGGAAAGGACACCCTCCCCCATGATGATGGGGGTGTTAATAAAATAGTTCTCAACTAGGATGAGGTGTGTATCGAAATTACAATATAACATACAAATAATACATATAAATACCATACACTTGGCCCAACCTATGGGTTTTTCCAATAACTAACCATCCCCAAAAAACTGCCTTTGTTGCTACCTATAAATGCATTTATTAACACCAACAACAGTCACTTTGGAAGTTGATAAATGAAATCCTCTTCACAACAATCCACAACTCAAAACATACCCCCAACCAACGTATTTAACCAACTATTTTTTATTTATTAAGAAAACCATTTATTCATTCCATCCCTACCCGGGAAACTACCAACTACAGCACGCAACAAGACACACAACATAAACCATACAGAGGAAAAAGAACCACAATAAAGAAAATCACTTCATATTTCCACTTTGTTTAACACCCATATCAACCACTCCCATCATCATTATTCAAATTTATTCCACCCAATCCATCCTCTTAACATTAAAACCCCCAACTCACAGTCAATCTCAGTAACACATCTCATCACCACCAAACCCAAAAATCCCACTGTATAAGAACACCACACCCATCACACCCAGTAACATAAACATAGAACAACCCGAACCTATATCCCCACTGCTAAAACACTTCCCATCCATTCCACAATCAGTTAATCTATTAACCTGAGATTCCATTACACCACCCGTACCACCCGACCTTACAACTGTTCTCTTAACCCCAACAACACATAACTACACAAGGAACAAGACAGAACAAAACCACACACAACACACAACAACACCAAACAAGGTAGGGTGTATTTAGATTTAGAAAACACTCATTCTTTAATTCCACTTTTATAATTCAGGGGTTATCACATAGAAAGTTCAATCCTGAGGCATCCATTTATTTAACCAATTATACATGGTTAATCAATTGCATATATATATCCATTCAACACATGATAAAAAAAGACATTACAAGTCACCATGAGTGTATAAAAAAATACCACCAAGGTCCATTATTTTTAGTAGGCATACAAACCATACAACTCACAATATCAATAAACAATAAAACAGAAGCATGCATCACCTTTTCCCGTCCCCTGTTTATTGGTTTAAAGTCGATTAAATTATCTTTATTAAATTTGGATTTTACTTCCTTCACATGGGAAAAAATCGTACACCCACCCCACATAATACACAAATAAGAGGGATAAAGGGATCCCTACCTCAAGAAAAAAATGATCATCACCTCCTCCTTGTGCCAAACAGGGGGCACGCAAGGCTCCAGGGAAATGCGATCTAAGGGTGTAACACAGACGCATGGATCCTTAGAGAAGAAAGGTTCTGGTATGTCCAATGTTAAAAGTAAATAGAAAATGCACAATTTATAAAGGATCTCAGCTTTAGAAAGGCCATATCCTATATCAATGGGGGAAATGGTTTCAAAATCCATTAAAGCCAGATCGCGATCAAGACCACAAATTTTGACTATCTAAAAGGATCCCGAGTGTTAGTAATTTAAATATACATTTTATATCCATTGAAATGGATTAAAAACACTTAAATATGGGTTTAAACTCATTTTATGTCAATTAAAGCATTAAAGGGGTGAAACTGGAAAAAATGGAAATTTGAAAAACCGTTAGAATTGACTCACTGTTGGGTGAGTCACCATCACGAGTCACTGTTGGATGAGTCATCGGTAGATGACCCACCACTATAAGAGTCATCATTACGAGATACTGGTGATGAGATACAAATGACGAGTCACCATTTGGTGAGCTACCATTCAGCGAGTCACCATTTGGTGAGTCACTATTCAACAACCTACCATTTGGTGAGTCATCATTCTGTGAGTCACCATTCAATGTGCTACCATTTTGCAAGTCATTGTTGGATGACTCGACAGTGTGAACCACCATTGTGAGTCACCAGTCCAAACTCACCATCAGCGACCTACCATCGCCACCTACCGGTGGACGACTCACCGTTAGACGAGCTACCGTTGGAAAAAATTGGATTTTGAAAAACTATTGAAAAGAGCCACTATTGCCTCCTAGAACACCTCAAACACCATATTTTCACAAAGTAATGGACCATGGAGATTCGGTCTATTACAGGTTGATTCTGATACCCCTTTCCCATTGAAGCATATGACGCTTTTGACACCTGAGAAGTGTCTCAAACACCCAACCTCGGAGCACTATGACAATAGTGTTGAAGATGCCCCATCCTATTGAAATTGTGGCATGCTCTTGGTGGTGTCGTACATTCTTGTTTCATGTGGTTGAAGGAACCAAATTGGAAATATCCAACTTTTATCGTGGGTCTTAGAGGAAGATTCACTAATCTAGGTATATGATTTTGATTCATTCTCCCACCTTGGAAATAGGTTCCCCTATTCTGTTTTCTCTCAATATTCGATTTCCCACCTTTTCCCATGGCTATCAACATACTTCCTCCTCCCATAGCTCTTGAGATGTTCCGTTCATCCAATGTCTCTCTATTGACCATCTCTGTATAATCCGTAATACAGAGAACATCAATCTTTGACCAAATATCATGCCTCAACCCCAATTCAAATATGCGTTCCTTCAATGATGCACTAGCTACAGCCTCAAGTGCAAAGTGAACTAAATTCATGAATTTATATGCATACTCTATGACAGAAATATTTTCCTGCTTCAAGATGAATAAGTCCATTGTTCTTTAGATTCTGAACATGTGAGGATAGAATTGTTTGTTGAACAATTATTTAAAATCTTCCCAACCAAGGCATTGATCCACTTTATTCTGCACAGCTAGATCCCACCACTGGTGTAAAAGATCCTCTAGTATATAGGTCTTCAACTTGAAGACTACAAAACAAGAAATTGTACAACGGAAGACAACCCAAAAAAACTCAAAGACAACCAAAACTCCAAATATCCAACATGCTCCATGCTACACTCCACAAAATATCCCAATTATTACTAGGAACCACTATATAAGTGTGATACTTTACCTTTTCCCATATTACAATAAACAACATTTGAAAAAGCACTAAAGTTCCAAAGAAGGGGTGAGTAATGAAACCTAGTAAATTTTCCACAATGACTTCCCTACTCATTACACTATGATAGAACTAGTTAGCACATTTTATAAAAATTTTATATAAAACAATTCATACAATCAGTTTATAACTAAATATAAACAAGTGTCATTGTAAAACAGTTTTCTCAAAACAATAACAAAATTTAAAGAAAGAAACCAAACAAGTTATTCAAAACCATTTCATATTTTCTTTTGTAATATCTCATTCCAATCCACATATCTACAGATTCATGATTTTTTATAATAGTTCCATACACATGAGCATTTTCTCTTCGATCTACCAATTCGTCACAAGGTAATTAAATCCCATGTTCCATTACACCTTTGGCACCAAGCACATGGTAATATTTCAACTAAGCCTCATAAATTCAATATGAATACACACCACCAAGCATGACCAAAAACCATTTCAATAAACAACCTTTTTATTGAAAACATTTTTCCATAAATTTAACCAAGAATCTATTTTAAAATCAACATTTTAAAATCATTTATCAAAGCACTTTGTATAAAAATTCCACAATTCCACAAAAATCCACAAACCATCATTAAAGAGGGTTTCTACCATGCTTTTCACAATAATTTCTCAATAAATTTCAATCAATTTAAACAATTTTATACTAATCCAATCAGTTCTAGCAAGATGAGTCAAGAGTGAATCCACATACCTCGGGATTTATGGTGAAAACGAAGAACAACATGAAAACGCTCATGAAACTGGGTTAAATATCCACAAACCCGCCTTAGATCTCTTCCCATATCATCATAGAAGCCAAATATATTCATATTTGGAAGAAACTATATTAAATATATCCAAAAAAGGCATAGATCTAAGAAAACAATAGGGATAGAGAAGTAGATATAAGGAAAACCACTAAGAATAACCAAGAACGATCACTTATTATGATAATCCAGCTTCAAATCACCAATAAAAGGCTCCGTATTTCTTCCAAATTGACGTGGAGAGGTTCTTAAACTGTTGAGAGGGAAAAATAATGAGTTAGGGCTATTTTGGGGCAAAACACAAGACATTAAAACACAAATCCAACCTAGATCCACTTTTTTAGGATATAGTTTTCTTAACATGTACAGTTTAGTTACACGGTTAGTCAAACCGTGTGCTAGCCACTGCCTCAAGGATGAACCTCACACAGTTGACTAGCACGGTTTCCAAACCATGCGCCAACCATGCCAAATCCCACTGTCTCAAGTTGCACGGTTATTCTAGGCTTCCACATAGTTTGGGAAAACTGTGCGCCTCCCATGTACCTTCCCTTTAGCCCCTGTATCATTGTGCATAGTTTCATATAGGCGTTGAATGATTTTTCCAAACTGTGCACCAACTGTGCACCTATAGGATGGCCCCAAAACCCTCCAAAATTTCTCCAAACTCTCCCAAACTTCACCCATATACTTTACATACATAAAAAATCATAAAGAAAGGGTTACTTACTTGAAACTGGGGGTGATTCATATAATCAAGTCATTGAGGCATTGGGTGCATCTAGGGATCATATGGAACCTAGAACCCCAAAAGGGGAAGAAAGGACTAGGCCGCACATTAAGAGAAATTGTGCAGCCCAGTCCGTATAGCTTCCCTAAACCATGCAGTTGCAGATGGTGGAGTGCAGGGGGTCACACAATTTGTTTGAAAGCATGCGATCCCAAACACACAACCATGCGGTGCTGTAGAGGGTTTTGGACACTAACTCTTGCATAGTTTTCACATGGTTAGACAAACTTTTCACCTAACCATGCAAAGTGCCCCTTTGAAGTAGTGACTGACACATGGTTGGCAAACAGTTTGGCCAACCATGCGTCCAAACCATGCACCCTTGTTTTAAGGGTGAAATTATTATTCTACCCCTCTTTAATGTTTTATTTCACCCATCCTTTATTTTTTCCTTCTCCTCTAATAGTTTTCTCCTCCCCCCTTCATGTGTGAGCTTCCTACTCCCTCTCCATAGAGTTTTTTCTATATCCTCCATCTAGTGTCTGAATCCTTCGTTGTTAGAAGCATCATAAATCCCTTGGTAAGCTCCTCCTTCCTATTTCCTTTATTCCAAGGTTCCTCTTCCATCCAATATACTATTTACGTGCAACAAATTTTTCTCTATTTTCTGGGCATTGGAATAATCCTTCGATTTATTCCATTCTAGTATGTTTGAAGATTTGATAACGGTTGAGTGAAACACTATTACATCGAGGTAGGTGGTCTAGGTCTTTCCTTCTCTTTTAGTCACTTTTAAAATGACGCGCTGTTGTGCCGCTTGCCATACCCTTCCGACGATGCTTCAAATGAGTTTAATAAATTAAGTAAATTGGTTCCCCATGTCCATTATGAACCTACTGTATGACAAAACCCAACCATGGGGTGTTCGACTTATCTTTGTACACCCCTTTGGGTGTTCTCACCTAAATGAGTTATTTCCCAGGCCTTAAATGGTTAATTTTCATGTGAGTGTTTCTCCTTTTCTAAATTCTTCGAGTCCTTAAATTGAATTGGAATAAATGGATGGACATAAGATGGGTCCTTTATGCCTCACACTTTATAAATTGAATTGATTATTCTTGATTATACACCTTACATGCCACATGTCGTATATTCAATTGATTGTGCAAGTTGTTTGAGTGACATGATTTATGCCTTATGTCATTTCTTTACTTACATGCTATACCAATGCCTTGTGCCTATGCTTGTATTTCATTACTTATGTGTTAGGTCCACTAGGTTAGATACCCTTAGAGGGGGGTGAATCAGGGTATGACAGATTAAAACAACTGACCCTATTGTTCTTGTTTTTCTGTTAATAAAAACTCCCTCCTCTCTCTTTCCTGTAGTAAAGTATAAACAGAAATTAAATCATGAATATGAAATAATAAATTTTACTTGGTTCACCATCACTGGGCTATGTCCAAGGAGAATACACCAGCGATGCACCCATGTACTAAATCCACTAAAAGAACACTACTGTTTACAAAGTTCGGAGTGAACTCACTGTCCCTCCTAGTTTATAACCACTCACAATATGAAAGCTCACTGCTCTCTCAACTAAAGTGTGCTCACCGATTCTTCAAAAGATCTAATCACAGTTTAAATACTTTTAGGTCCCTTAATTATCACAAATGAATACATCTTCATCTATATGTAGATACTCTGTTGAAGTTCCACTTTCATTAACTGATGAATACAACTTTACCATAGGTGTACCAGACAAACTTCCAACTTTCACGCAACCCTAGAATGACTGGCATGCTTCTCTAATCCTCAAACGCTTCTCTATTCCTGTCACACTTCTCCAAGCCTAGTGTGCAAGTGTCACCAAACTACTTGCGCGAAACTCCCTTCTCAAACTCAGAACTTGGTTGACTCACACCCTTTTATGCCCAAACCAATATTGGCACAAAACTATCAATTGGTGCGCAACTTCTGAATAACCTAATACTTGTGCGACCAAACCACCACTTGCACGCCCAAACCACCTACATGACTAGAGCTCAAATTTTATCTAAGTGTTGAGATTCACTAAAAATGAGGAGGGGTAACCCTCTATTTATAGGCATTTTGGTCACCCGGAGCGTTGTGCGCAAGTCTCCTCCCAGCGCGCAAGTCCAGCCGCCTGCGCCTCTTTCGCCCTAGTAACCTTGCCCATATTTTGATGTTTTGATCTTGAAAAACACATGGCGTGAAATTTTCCAAGCCTCTAAGAAACTGGAGCGCAAGTCCCTTTTCCAAAAACACTTTTCTCTATTTGTCGATTTCGAGGCCCAAAAAATGACTGGTGTGCCACCTTGTATCTGCTCTTTTATTACCACCTCTAGACCGTTCATTCCTTTTTCAAGGTTCTTATTACAATAAAATATTGTCAACAACATATCTTGAACTCGACAAATCACCATGTAAACCCCCTTTGTCAACAAATTGAACATCGTGGTCTACTTTGTCAACAAACACATCATGGAGGCCTACTTTGTCAACAAATACAATCACCTCAAAAATGCTTCAATGATACCTTGAGGATTTTCCCAACATTATGCTTATTTCATGTTTCAAGTAGGTGGTTTTGAAAGCTTATAAATTAACTTTCAAGTAGGCGGTTTTGAAAGCTTATAAATTATTTTTCCTGAACAATATTTATTAATTATATATATAAATAAATATATAAACAAAACAAAACAAAAATTTCAAAAAGGATAATTTTTACATTTTTTATGAATTATATATATAAAAAAAAAAAAAAAATCAAAACAAAATTTTAAAAAATAATAATTTTCTGTTAGGTGAAAGGCAGCATCCTCCTGAACATTTTTTATGAATTATATATATAAATAAATATATAAACAAAACAAAAAAAACATAAAAAAAATTCAGTTTTTTTTGTTAGGGGAAAGGCGGCATCGCGGGTGCCGCCTTTCAGCCGCAGTGCAAAGGCGGCAACTGCGATGCCGCCTTTGCGCCGGATTTTGAATTTTTTTTGCCCTAATCATTTTCTGCAATTTTTTTTTCAAAAACGTAAAAAAAACTCTGGCATTGACAATTGTTTTGACTTCATCTTTGATGGGTTTTCCCTAGTCACACTATTAAAAAATAGCCTTTTAACAGCACTAAAATTGTCCTTTATCAGTGCTAGAAAAGCATTGACTATGTGAGCATGATTAAAAGCCTCAGGATTTTATCATTGATAGAAAAGCACTGATAAATGGGTCCTTTATCAGCACTACTAAATGCACAAATAAAGGGTTATACTGCAGTATGCTGTAACAACACACTGCATCACTAGAAACATCACCACACTAGAAACAACACTAGAAACTACAACACCAGAAACATCACCACAATAGAAACAACACTAGAAAGTAGCAAGATTGAGCAAAAATACAGATTTTACATGAAATAAAGTTTACAACACAAATACAAAAAAACATTATATTATATACATTTAAAATATTGGTTTATACAATTACATGAGTAAGTATGAATTATCACAAATATTCAAAAACATCAATATTCTTTTGTTTTTTCCCCTAACCCTGACTCATGTTATTGCCGAACAAACCACCCCTGCTCGAGAAAAATAACACACCTATATAAGAAAACAATTCTTATATTAGTAATAATATAAAGAAATAAATTAAATAGAAAGTGTTAATTTTAAACTAAACTTTGATTCATACTAGGAACATTGTGTCCTATCGGTCATATCATGCATTGGATTGTGGTGAGGTTGATTTCTATATGTCAAAAATGACTTGTGGATCATTATTATAAAGTATCAAAACAATTCAAACGTGTTTGCTTGGTTTTGAGTACATCACTTGTCTTTTTTACTAAATTGTCATTTTAAACTGGAAACATGAACTTTGAGTCATAACAGTCACATCATGTGTTGATTTGATGTGAGAATGATTACTACACATCAAAAATTACTTATTAATCATTTTCCTAAATTATCAAGGAAATCCAATTGCATTTTCTTGGTTTTCAGTGAGTGACACTTTTTGAACTAAAATATCAATTTTAAACTGATAACGAACACTTTGAGTCATACTAGGAATATCGTGTATCAGATTGAAATGAGGCTAATTTCTACACATCCCAAATGACTTATGTATTTTTTTCCTAAAGTATCAAAATAATCAAAATGTGTTTTCACTATTTTGAATACATCACTTGTCTTTTTTACTAAAATTAATGTCAGTTTTAAATAAAAAGACACACTTGGAGTCATACCGGCCACACCGTGTATCAGATTGAGGTGTGACTGATTCCTAAACATACTAAATAACTTATGGATCATTTTTCTAAAATATCAAAACAATATGAATGTGTTTTCTCAGTTT
The DNA here is from genome assembly GCA_963277665.1 of Viscum album. Lineage (NCBI taxonomy): Eukaryota > Viridiplantae > Streptophyta > Magnoliopsida > Santalales > Viscaceae > Viscum > Viscum album. Next base: position 116,008,462 of record OY728157.1, on the reverse strand, counting down.
TGAGTAGGTCAGTTGTCTTTTTTACTAAAATTAATGTTAATTTTAAATAAAAAGACACATTTGGAGTCATTCATGTCACAATGTGCGTCTGATTAAGGTGAGGCTAATTCCTAGATGCCTCAAATGACTTATGGATAGTTTTCATAAAGTATAAAAACAATCTGAATGTGTTTGTTTAGTTTTGAGTACGCCACTTGACTTTTTTACTAAAATGTCATTTTAAACCAGAAATATACATTTTGAGTCATACCGGTCACATCATGTGTAGGTTTGATGTGAGAATGATTATTACACATTAGAAATTACTTATGAATCATTCTCCTAAATTATCAAGACAATATAAGTGCGTTTTCTTGGTTTTTAGTGAGTGATACTTTTTAAACTAAAATATCAATTTTAAACTAATAATAGATACTTTGAGTCATACCAAACACATTGTGTATCAGATTGAGGTGAGAATGATTTCTACACATCATAAACAACCCATGGATCATTTTACTAAAGTATCAAAACAATCCAAATGTATTTTCTTATTTTTGAGTATGCCACTTGTATTTTTACTAAAATTAATGTCAATTTTAAATAAAAAGATGCACTTTGAGTCATACTGGTCACACCTTGCATCGGATTAAGGTGTGGATGATTTATACATGTCCCAAATAAATTATAGATCATTTTCATAAATTATTAAAATAATATGAATGTGTTTTATCAGTTTTGAGTAGGTTATTTGTCTTTTTTACTAAAATATCATTTTAAAATGGAAACACACACTTTGAGTCATACTGGTCACATCATGTGCTAGTTTGATATGTGACTAATTCATACAAATCACATATAACTTATGATCAATTTTCCTAAATTATCAAGATAATATGAGAATTTTTTCTTAGTTTTCAGTGAGTGACACTTTTTGAACTAAAATGATAATTTTAAACTAATAACAAACACTTTGAGCCATACAAGACATATCATATATCGGATTGAGGCGTGACTGATTCCTACATATAAAAAATGACCTATGGATCATTTTACTAAAGTATCAAAACAATATGAATGAGTTTGCTCAGTTTTGAGTATGTAATTTGTCTTTTTTACTAAAATTATTGTCAATTTTAATTAAAAAGACACATTTGAAGTCATATTGGTTAGACCATGCATCAGATTGAGGTAAAACTGATTCCTACACATCCTAAATGACTTATGTATCATTTTCATAAAGTATCAAAATAATTGCAATGCGTTTTCTTGGTTTTGATTACGTCACTTTTGTTTTTTTACTAAAATATCTTTTTAAATTGGAAACACGCACTTTGAGTTATACCGATCACATCGTGTGTCAGTTTGACGTGAGACTTATTTTTACACATAAAAATAACTTATAAATAATTTTCATAAATTATCAATATAATTATAGTGTTATTTATCATTTTTCAATGAGTGACACTTTTTTAACTAAAATGTCAATTTTAAACTGATAACAGACACTTTGAGTCATACTAGGAACAACATATACCAGATTGAGGTGAGACTAATTGATACACATAAAAATGACTTATATATAGTTTTAATAAAGTATAAAACAATACGAATGTGTTTTCTTAGTTTTGAGTATGTCACTGGTCCTTTTTACTAAAATTAATGTCAATTTTAAATAAAAAGACACACTTGAAGTCATACCGGTCACACAATGTGTCAGATTGAGGTTAGGTTAATTCCTACACATTCCAAATGACTTATGGATTATTTTACTAAAGTATTAAAACAATCCAAATGTGTTTGATCAGTTTTGAGTACGTCATTTGTCTTTTTACTAAAATATCATTTTAAACTGAAAACACACACTTTGAGTCATATTAGTCACATCGTGTGTCAGTTTGATATGAAACTAATTCCTACACATCACAGATGACTTATGAATCATTATCCTAAATTATTAATACAATCTAATTGTATTTTCTCAATTTTCAGTGAGTGACACTTTTTGAACTAAAATGTCAATTTTAAATTTATAGCAAACACTTTTGAGTCATACCAGACATATCCTATATCAGATTGAGTTGTGGATGATTCCTACACATCAAAAATGACCTATGGATCATTTTCATAAAGTATCAAAATAATCTGAATGCATTTGCTCTGTTTTGAGTAAGTTTTATTTTTTTTCTAAAATTAATGTCAATTTTAAATAAAAAGACACACTTGAAGTCATACTCGTTACACGATGAATCAGATTGAGGTACAACTGATTCTTACACCTCCAAAATGACTTATGGATCTTTTTTATAAATTATAAAAATAATTTGAATGTGTTTTCTCAGTTTTGATTACGTCACTTATGTTTTTTTACTAAAATGTCATTTTAAATTAGAAACACGCAATTTGAGTCATGCCAGTCACATCATGTGTTGGTTTGATGTGATAATTATTTTTAAACATAAAAAATGACTTATTAATCATTTTCCTAAATTATCAAGACAATTTGAGCATGTTTTCTCATTTTTTAGTGAGTGACACTTTTTAAAATGAAATGCCAATTTTAGATTGATAACATACACTTTGAGTCATACCGGGCACATCATGTATTATAATGAGGTGATACTGATTATTAAACACCAAAAATGACTTATGGATAATTTTTCTAAAGTATTAAAACAATACAAATTCATTTTCTCAGTTTTGAGTACGTCACTTTTCCTTTTTACTAAAATTAATGTCAATTTTAAATAAAAAGATGCACTTGGAGTCATACCAGTCACACTATGCATTAAATTGAGGTGATGTTAATTCCTATACATTCAAAATGACTTATGGTTAATTTTACTAAAGTATCAAAACAATCCGAATGCGTTTTCTTGGTTTTGAGTACGTCACTTTCGTTTTTTACTAAAATGTCATTGTAAACTAGAAAGAGGAACTTTGAGTCATACCAATCATATTGTGTGTCAGTTTGATGTGATATTGATTCCTACACGTCAAAAATGAATTATGAATCGTTTTCCTAAATTATTAATGCAATACGAGCATGTTTGCTTAGTTTTCAGTATGTAACTTTTCTTTTTTACTAAAATTAATGACAATTTTAAATAAAAAGAAATAGTTGGAGTCATACTAGGTACGCTGTGCATTGGATTGAGGTGGGGATGATTCCTATATGTCAAAAATTACTTGCAGATTTTTTTCCTAAAGTATCAAAACAATATTAATGTGTTTTTTTGGTTTTGAGTATGTGATGTGTGTTTTGAACTAAAATCTAAATTATAAACAAAAAAAATATAGTCCAAGTCATACTGTACACATTATATATCAGATTGAGGTGCATCTGATTGAGTCTGTGATATGTTTTTTGCTTTCAACTATAAAAAAAATCCATAAATGAGAGAACATGTTCCATTTTTATGGAAGAGAAACTCCTTACTCCCTGAAACACTTCACGTTTTAGGAAACATGAGGTTACCTCTTCAATCAGAAAGGAACATGTTCTCTCTTTTATAGGATTGTTTTAGATAGTTAAAAGAAAAACATGACTTCCCAAAATATCTATAAAAAACTAAATAAGTATTAGATAAAAACGATAAGGAAATTAACTTACAAATAATAGTTAAAATGATGAAAAAATTAATTAAATTAGTAGTAATTTAACTTTTTATGATGGTGTTGGGACCACTTTGTGTATAAGGTTGTATTTTTTATCAATAGTTGTCAATGAAGATCAAAATTAAGGAGATAAAGAAGAACTCTAATGAAATGGAGGAATGGTGAGGTATTACCCATCTAAGGATGATTGAATAAGAACACCATGTAATTATTCATGATTTCATGAGAACCATGAAAGAGATTACTTGAAGAATAGAATCATATGATTTGCATGAAGTAGAGAATGATGGTTGAAGAAGAAGAGAGAGTGTGGAAGGGATTGGAATTCTGATATGGTCATGCATTTCACATTATATCTAAATCTGACGATGCTTTTCTGACTTGTATTTCCTAAATATCATAAGTTTGGAGAACTTGTGATGCAAGTGTTATGAAGGAAAGGGGGAGTAAAGAAACTGTCAGTCATATTCTGGTTTTGATTGGAAAGATTGTTGCTAATGAAATATAGGGAAATGATGTGACTTTGACAATAGATATTATGAACAAGGTACAAAATGACCTAATATTTTGAGTGCAAGTGGAGTTTTAAGATCAAAACTTCAATATTTGGCAAAGGAAAGAGGTTCGCAAAAAACCAGAGCAGTGCGTGAAAAAATGGGAATGTGCGCGGAAAAATGTTGTGCACAAAATAGCTAGTTGAGTTTTTTCACGCAAGTAGTGCCTCAGATCAGAAATACTAAAAATTGGAAAAGGAAATAGGTTCTCAAAAAATCGGAGATGTTCGCGTAATGTGCGTAGAACATCAGACTTGTGCGTGTAAAATTGGTTGTGCACAAAATGTGGGTTTTAGGTTTTACGCGTAAGGGGTTCCTTGGGATCATAAAGTAGAAAATCGAAAAAGGCATGAAGTGCGTGAAATAATCCAGGATGTGCGCGAAATTGGAAGTTGGTGCACGGAATAATACAGGATGTGCGTGAAATTAGAAGTCGTGAAAAATACAAGTTTGATGTTTTACGTGCAAGAGAGGCTTCATGTTCAGAATGATGAAAAATGGAAAAGTCATGAGGTGTACGAAAAATCCTGGTGGTGCCTGAAAATAAAGGATGGTGCGCGTAATATAAAGTAGTGAGAGATAATTTTATGCACATGAAGGGGTTTTACACATAGGGTAAATAACACCTATAAATAGGAAGTGATCCCCTCTCATTTGATAAGGCTCGACACTTAGACTAATCTCGAGATCTGATGCACGAAAAAATTGAAGTTTAGAGTGGTGCATGAAAAGAAGAAGTGTTGTGTGGAAAAGAAAGTGTTGTACAAAAAAGAGAATTTCTACGCGAAAAATAAGAGTTGCGTGAAAAGAATTTTTTGCGCCAAAAGGTGTTTTTACGTGCAAGGTTTTAATTTTACGTGCAAGACAGCTAGAAGGGTGCGTGAAAAATTCAGGGCCCCCGCAGGCCTTTGACAAGTTCTTAGCACTCTCAAAGTGGATTCGTGAAGAAGGAAGCACCATGAACCATTCTGTTTTACAAAGAGAAGTAGTTACACACACACATGACTAGTGTTTAACACCCTTGTTGTACTTTACGAAGAGAAGAAGAACAATACATGAAATTAAAATCATATTTGCACAAAAATAAGGAAGTATACCGATACAATTAGGTGTTGGTATTGGTAATGAAAGGAAGAGAAGAAGAAGAATAACATAGTGTGCCCAACTGAAGATTGTGAATTATTCAGGGCAGTACAATTATAATGATTTCTTGAACAATTACAAAGGATTTTGTGATTCTAGACAAGAATATAAGAATATTGAATGCAAAAGAGCATCAATTCAGGACTCTGATGCAAGCAATGTCTCATGTTTAATAGGAGACAAAGACTTCCATGCTTATCTGTTGAAGCGACCTTCAAGTATATAAACTAAGTTAGACATCACCCAAGGCAGTGAGCCAGGGAGAGTCAACGGGAGTGACCTGAGGGACACAATGAGCTATCCATAAACCTTTGCAAAGGTAGTGTTCCTAGGATAAAGCGATTATTCCTGAACCTTTGTAATCCACATCTAGTGAAGATTAGTGGAATTTGGTATGACCAACAACCTGTCGACGTATGCTCCTTGGACGCAGCCCTTAGTGGTGAACCAAGTAAAAAGTGTTGTGTTGTCCTTATACGTGTTTTAATTACTACACTTATTCATCATACATGTTTAAACAAGTTCCTACCAACATGGGAACAAGATCCAGTAAAGAAGAGAAAAAGTTGGCACCCTGATTCACCCCCTTCAGGGTGGTCTAGGGTCCTTCAATTGGTATCATAGGACAAAGGTTCTCATATGTTGGATACTCTATAGTAATTCTATTCAGAAGATGATTTTAGTTTCTTTTCTAAAGTCAAAAATTAAGTGAAGTATTGATGAACATCCAGTCATTTCTGAGCAGAAGTCTACATCCAACAAGACCATGACAAACAGGAAAAAGAAAGAGAAGAAGTAGTTGAAGAAGTCCCTCATGTCCAAAGAAGATGTAGTGTCTAGTTCTAAATTCCCTTCCAATAATGAAGAAATATTAGGCTTGTAAAGTAAAGAGCAGGTGGCTCGGGTTTCTACCATAGGAAAGGAAGACACTTCTTTCTCAAGTGATTAGGAGAAATTAAGAACTTATCTTCATGATATTCCTGAAGAAAGAGTTGCTGCTGTTTGTAGAATATTTCAATGTATGCAGGATGAGATCACCCGACTAGGAAGAGAAGTTGATAATATGGAGGAAGGCTTGGTAAAGAAAATTTCAGAATGTTATAAGCTCTCCAGACATGTTAAAACCTTTGAAGAAAAAGAGGGAGTCAATAAGACTCTATAAGAAAAGATCCATACGCTTGAAGATGATCTGACGAAGAGCACTGAAGTCAAGAGTTTTTGTTTGGAAGAAACTTCCAAGAGATTCAGGGAACATAAATATTTGTTACAAAACAAATTTAAGATGCATGAAGATGAGTTTGAAATACTGAAGAAGACTTGTGAAGAGAATATGATCATGACTGAAGATCAGAAGATCATCCTCAACATTGAAAGTCAAAAATTGGAATCCCAGTTGACCAATATTGAGAAGGCACATATTGAGACTTCACAAAATAATGAAATAGTTGATTCTAGTACTCAATGCTCACTGGAGGATTCTAAATCTGAAAGACCTCTAACATGTGATAAGAAGATCATGACTTAACTCATTGATCTATCACAAGCAGCTGAGAAAGTGAAGCAACCATTCATACCAACTTGTACTATTGTTTCTAAATATGTTTCTACCAAAAGTGCAGGTTGGAAGAAAAATTATAAACAATTATGGATGAGGAAAGGTGAGGAGATGAAACCTACCACCATGGATAAGGTGGATTGGAAGAAAAATATGGAATATGGTTCCCCATATAGAGCACAAAACATTAATAAGAAGGCCCAAAAACCTCATATAAAAGATATAAAGAATACAAGATTTGTGGGTCAATGTTGGTGCTACAACAGATTTGGGCACTGTGCACTGGATTGTTGGTACAATCCCTTAAATGAAAAAGTATAGAGAAAGCCTATATCAAAGGGAAGGAATCCAGAGAAGAAGAAGCAACATCCACAGGTCCAGAAGCATCTATTTACCTCAAACAGATTTGGAATTCTTAATAAAATCTATGATGTATGAAACGGAAATGGTCACAAGGTATGTACATGACCATATCAACATGCATTCACTATTGATAAGAAAAGAAGACCTCTAATTCCAGATACGTATGAAGTAGCTACCTTGGGAAGAATTTAGAATAATACTGTGAACACACACTTCCCCAAGAAGATCTCAAGTAGGTAAACTGAGAAGTCCCTAGATTTTAGATCCATGAAATTGAAGGGAAATTCATCCAAAAGAGAAACTAAGAGGGATGAAACTTAGATGAACCCATGTAGAAGATCCAAACCTACTACAATAGTTCCAAATGACATGTTGGTCATTTGGGCAGAATATTTGGAAAGAATAAGGAAACTTGAAAATAAACAGGCTAGGGCTAGTGGTAACGGAAAAGAAAAACTTTCACGTGATGAAGACAAAGTGCATGAGAGATTCCAAACCAAGAGAAACACACATGTCAAAGAAGTTCTGTGTGAGAGATGCAAGAAATCTGGTCACATTGAAAAATGTTGTCTAACCTTAATACCAAAGCAAGAAGTAGTCCTTAAAAGGAGTAAGAATGTATCATTCATGATGGATTTTAATAAGAAAAAATCTCCACGCAAAGCAGAAGATAATGTGAAGAGAGAAATGCCACATCAACATAGATTAGAACATATGTTCAAATGTGCAATCATGAAGACTGGAGTAAATGGAGGAACTTGGCTGAGAAAATAATCTCAACCATGCAGCTCATATTGATGAAGAAAGGAGGAACCAACTTATTCCCTTAATCATTTTTGTATTATATTTGTGCTAATAATACAGGGAATTGAAGGTGAAGCATTCTCTCAGGGGGAGAACCTTAGTAGTAGTGAATGTTGTCAACTCTTGATAGCTAATCTGGAGAAGTTTCCATCCTTGGAAGATTATTCAATTGATATTCAATGATTAAAATGATTAAGGATCACCTTTGATGAAGATGGTGAGGAGTGTTTCCCTTGAGGAGGATACAAATTAAGAAGCTTCCAGAAAATGAAGAAGCTTCCAAAATTATTATTTCGATCAGTATCAACTTCAGTTGGTATTGAATGCAATTACTCTGAAAATTTCTTGAAGAACATGTCATTGTAAAAGGTATGTCATTTCTTAATCTCTCGTCCTTAGTTACTTAGAAAGAATATCATTTTATAAAGGGGGAGTAATTGAATTAATCAATGACATAAGAAGAATGGAAGTTCCCCAAGGACACTTATCCTGCCAATTGCACTTGAATGTTTTTGATCTGTTTATTGAAGTAAGTGCAGGAGTTTCAGGTTGATTATTTCCTATGACATTCAATTTATCCAGCCTGGAATGAAAGTGGAAAACCCTTAAAGACAAAGTACATGAGTTCTCATATCATGTGGTATCTTGACTAGTGAGTAATGGACAACCTTGTTGTCTAAATCAAATCCTCTTGTTTTCTACACCGAGCATTGCTCAAGTAGACTTAGAGTGTAATGATTTATGGAACATTTCTTAAGTATAGATTGATACCCTCTCTACCATGAAATTGGTATTTCTTGTCAATAAGGGGGAGAGAAAGTGAAATGAAAATTTGAAAAGTAAAATTGATCTAGAGAAGATTCTCATTTTGACATTAAAATATTCATTTCAGGAGATATTTAAGGTAATGACAAAAAAATACAAAGGGGGAGATTTTTGGGACCACTTTGTGTATAAGGTTTTATTTTTTCTCAATGAAGATCAAAATGAAGGATATCAAGAAGAACTCTAATGAAATGGAGTAATGGTGAGGTATCATCCATATAAGGATGATTGAAGAATAACACCATGTAATTATTCATGATTTCATGAGAACCATGAAAGATCTTACTTGAAGAATAGAATCATATGATTTGCATGAAGTAGATAATGATGGTTGAAGAAGAAGAGAGAGTGTGGAAGGGCTTGGAATTTTGAGATGGTCATGTATTTCACAATGTATCTAAATATGATGATGCTTTGATGATTTTTATTTCCCAAATATCATAAGTTTGGAAAAATTTTGATGCAATCGTTATGAAGGAAATGGGAAGTAAAGATACTGTCAGTCATATTCTGGTTTTGATTGGAAACATTGTTGCTACTGAAATATAGGGAAAGGATGTGACTTTGATAATAGATATTATGCACAAGGTACAAAATGGCCTAATATTTTGAGTTCAAGTGGAGTTTTAAGATCAGCACTTTAATATTTGGAAAAGGAAAGAGGTGCGTGAAAAACCAGAGCTATGCGTGAAAAAATGGGAATGTACACAGAAAAATGTTGTGCGTGAAATAGATGGTTGAGTTTTTTCACATAAACAGTGCCTCAGATCAGAAATACTAAAAATCAGAAAAGGCAAGAGGCATAGAGATGTTCGCGCAATGTGTGCAGAACATCAGACTTGTGCGTGTAAAATTGGTTGTTGCAAAATGGGAGTTTGAGGTTTTACACACAAGGGGCGTCTCGGGATCAGTAGAAAATTGAAAAAGGCATAAAGTGCGCGAAATAATCCAAGATGTGTGTGAAATTGGAAGTCGGTGCACAGAATAATACAGGATGTATGCGAATTTGGAAGTCGTGCGAAATACCGGTTTGATGTTTTACATGCAAGAGAGGATTCATGTTCAGAATGATGAAAAATGGAAAATTCATGAGGTGTGCGAAAAATCCAGGCGGTGCATGAAAATAAAGGAAGGTTCACATAATATAAATAAGTGAGAGACAGTTTTACGTGCAGGAAGGGGTTTTACACACAGGGTCAAAAATGCCTATAAATAGGATGCGACCCCCTCTCATTTGATAAGGATCGACACTTATACAAATCCTGAGCTCTGACTCATGGAAAAATTGAAGTATAGAGTGGTGCATAAGAAGAAGAAGTGATGCGCGAAAAAGAAAGTGTTGCACGAAAAAGAGAAGTTCTGCATGAAAAAGAAGGGTTGCGCGAAAAGTCTTTTTCACGCCAAAAGTTGTTTTTACGTGAAAGGTTTTAATTTTACGTTCAAGACACCTAGAAGGGTGTGCAAAAAATTCAGGGGTCCCGCATGCCTTTGACAAGTGCTTAGCACTCTCGAAGCAGCTTCGCGAAGAAGGAAGTACCATGAACCATTCGGTTTTACGAAGATAATTAGTTTTTCACACACACGACTGGTGTTTAACACCCTCGTTGTGCTTTGAGAAGAGAAGAAGAACAATACGTGTAACTAAACTCATATCTACATCGAAAGAAGTAAGTCTACCGATACACTTAGGTGTTGGTATTGGGAATGAAAGGAAGAGAAGAAGAAGAAGAACAGAGTGTGCCCAACTGAAGATTGTGAATTATTCGAGGTAGTACAATTGTGATGATTTCTTGAACAATCACAAAGGATTTTGTGATTTTTTCCAAGAAGAGAAGAAGATTGAATACAAAAGAGTATCAATTCAGGACTCTGATGTAAGCAATGTCTAATGCTGAATAGGGGACAAAGACTTCCATGATTATCTGTTGAAGCAACCTTCAAGTCGATACATTGAGTTAGACATCACCCAAGGCAGTGAGCTAGGGGGAGTCAATGGGAGTGACCCAAGGGATGCATTGAGCTATCCCTGAACCTTTGTAAAGGTATTGTACCTAGGACAGAGTGACTGTTCTTTAACCTTTTCAATCCACAACTAGTGAAGATTAGTGGAATTTAGTACGACCAACAACCTGTCGACGTATGCTCCTTGGATATAGCCCTTGGTGGTGAACCAAGTAAAAAGTGTTGTGTTGTCCTTCTGCATGTTTTAATTACTACAATTATCTATAATACATGTTTAAACAAGTTCCTACTAATGTGGGAACAAGATCCAGTAAAGAAGAGAAAAATTTGACACCCTGATACACCCCCCCTCAGGGTGGTCCAGGGTCCTTCAGATGGTTGTATACATTCTTGAACCATTTCTTTGTTGTCATTATCTCAGTTACAGCCTCAAAGTCCAATATCTCATGAGCATGATCAGTTTCAAACAAAACACCTCAAATAGAACAAAATAATCCACATGTATAAGAAAAAAATTCTTATATTAGTAATACTAAAAAGAAATAAATTAAACATAAATATGAAAAAATACATTACTTCTATGGACAATGATTTTACTATGAAAGCATCAATATTGGAAATCCTGTGCAAGAGAATAAGTTTTTGGAATAAGTACCAGGAATTCACCTTTTGATGATGGTTGTATACATTCTTGACCCATTTCCTTATCATTATTATCTCATTTGCAGCCTCAAAGTTTAATCTCTCATGATCCTGAATAGTTTTGAACAAACCACCCCAACTTTTACAAAATAATCCACTTGTATAAGAAAACAATTCTTATGTTAATAATACTAAAAATAAATAAATTAAACATAAATATGAAACAATAAATTACTTCTATGGATAATGGTTTTATTATGCAAACATCAAGATTGAAAATCCTATGTAAGAGAATAATTTTTTGAAATAAGTAACCAGAATTCACCTTTTCATGATGGTTGTATGCATTCTTGACCCATTTCCTTGATGTTTTTATCTCAATTGTAACCTCAAAGTCTAATCTCTCCCAAGCATGAGCAATTTCAAACAAACCACTCCAAATCAAAAAAAAAAATCACCTGTATAAGAAAACAATTCTTATGTTAGTAATACTAGAAAGAAATAAATTAATCATAAATATGAAATAATAAATTACTTTTATGGATAATGATTCTACTGTGCAAACATCAATATTGAAAAGCCTGTATAATAGAAGAAGTTTTTGAAATAAGTAGCAGGAATTCACCTTTTCATGATCATAGTAAAAGAGTGAATCATCCTTATTGATGAATTCATTTCTTCATGATCTCTGTGAAAATCAATAAAATAAGTATTAGATAAAAATTATGAGGAAATTAACTAAAAAAATTAGATAAAATGATGAGAAAATTAACTAAAAGGAAATTTGTTCTAGTTATATATCTCTATGACCCATTATGTATTTTCAGAAAACACTATACTCCATTATAAATTATTTACCCCTTTTTTAGAGTATTAAACATCGATATAACCCTTTACCGCATCCAAATGACACTAAAATCTAGTGCATCCAACAAGTCTTACTAGATTGTGATATAGTTTAGTATATCATTTTCAATATTCTAGGTGATGATAAACTCTAACACAACATCATCACTATTTTTTCATCAAAATGGGAATATCCCTATTCTCATGTATTTTTTATTGAGAATGATGATGATCTTTTATTAATGAGCTTGTGAACATGGATTATTTTACACAATTAATGTTCACATGAATATTAGTGATGAACCAATGGACACATTTTTTGATGGTGATATGGTGAACAAGTATCTATATGCATAATAAGGATAGGTGAAAAACCTCTATTCATGTAATTATTGTGAGGTTTTATGTGATTTAATAGTGGGATGATTTAATTTCACATCATGTGTATTCAAAATAATCAGTTTTAGTCCATATATTTCACTAATGTAAACTTTATTTGTTTCTTGTATGGATTTCACAAGCATTTGTGATATTATATCATGCATTTAATTAATTATCTAATATCCCAAATAATTCCACCACCCACCAAATTGAAACCACTGTATTTTTATTTTTTGAAAATTCATGATTCAGTCGATGAAATTTTGTATTTATTTATTTTTTAGAGGTTTTGGATCAAGTTGCTAGATTCTTTTTCAAAGGGGTCTTAGTTTGGATTTTTGGTGCTTCATGATTTCATTTGAAGCAAGTTTTTCATTTTTGGTATTTCTTCATAAAGAAATTTCTTTTCATTTGATGCCATGTTTCCTTTGACACCAACCCTCCTTGATGACCACAATATCTCAAGGCTGGTTGTCCACCAATAGTTCTCTCATACACCTTTTGGATTTGGTGGTTGATTACAAACATATTTATTCAAACATTTGAGCAATATTATATACCTATTTGATGATTGAATTGGTTCTATATGAATCTCAAGTGACTATTGGATCCATTACTTAATACATGACTGATTTCTATATGGTATGTAACGGTCTATGCTTTCTCGGTATGTTAATCTTCCGTTTTTTGTTTTTGGAGGTGTTATGAGGAGGCTCAGAGGAAGTATGGAGAAGTTCGGTTGCTAAAGGATGGAATAAGGGAGATTACACATCATGTAACTAGATTACACGATGTGAAATTTAGGTTCACAACTTTTCTAGGAAGTTTCACGGTGTGTAAATATTTTACATGACATGAAGGAGAGTTTCATAGTGTGTAATATTTTGGGGTTGAAAAATAAAATAAAATAAAGTGGTGACACATTTTTTGGTGGAAACCAAACCCAGGTATTACACGACGTGAAATATGATTACACGTCATGTAATACCCTGATCATGTATAGTTTTAAAAATTATTTTCATCTGAGCTTTTATTCATTTAGCCATGCTCTCTCCTTTCTCTCATTTTGGATGAACCCTAAACACCCAAAGGTGTTCTTTGACCCCTTATTGATCCCTCTTTGATCTATTAATCCCATTGAATGTTCGTTGGAAATCCATGGTTGATCTATGGTGAGTTCTCTTCTTCTTCTCACCCATTTTCTTCCATTATTCTCTTGAAGATCCGTTGTGGTGGTGTTTCTTTGGTTTAGGGATATGTACAAGTTTCATTTTGATGGATCCTTGGTGTGGTATAGGATTATCCACAGTTGTCATGGTGTGGCTGTGGTTTGTAGGAATTCTTCCTCTCCTTATGGTGCGAAAAGCTTCCTTGAGGTAGGATTTACTTCATTTATCTTTACTGTGCACCATGTGGGAGGGATTTTACTTCTATTTAACTATGGATTATGGTTGTACCGACTTAAATAAAAGATAAATAATTGGTTAATTGAATTGAAAGGGTAAATGGGGTTTGATCTGCATGTTTTTATAGATTTGATATTGTTTTTGATATTATAATTATACAGGTTTTATTCCCCACTAAAAATTATGGTTGTTGGTGGAATTTTTTACTAGATATGTCTATCGTGATTTTTTTATTGTAATTGATTTATATCATCATAAAATAGATTTTTCTAACCACATATATTTGGATAATGAATCAGTTTTTCCAGGATTTGGTTTGTGTGATAACTCCCCATAAAAAAGTAGTGGAATGTGATAAATATTCTTGTGAACCTATAAAATGTTTTTTTGTGATGTGATGTGTGATTTTTTGTGGTTTGTACGTGTGGTGGAATTGTATGGAATGTGGTTTTATAGCGGGCTTGTGATGGATGTGGTATGATTATGCAGTATGGTTTTGAAACTGGTTGTGCTGTAATATGTTGCTGGATGTGGTTGTGAGTTAGGGGTTTGTTTTGGTGGGTATGGTGGTTTTCTCAGGATGACCTGAAGAAGGAAAATAGTGTTTAGTGTGGGTAATTAACTTGAGGTTTCTCCATGAATAACAATTATAAATATTCACCCCATATCTCTAGGATTGTTTTATTATGTGCAATGGGTGTGTGCTAAATGAAGAGGTAATGTGGAGCAGTGTTAATTTACCAGGTCTCTTCACCTTCAAAAAAATGACTATTTATGTGTTTTTGATATGTGTTGCGCTATGGTAGTTTCCTAGTAAGTGTGTATGGTAAATGAATGTCTATTTAGGGAACGAGTTGAAATGGTAAAATCTGGAGAATAGTTAAGTGATAATTAAAGATTGAAAACGAATTGTGGTTTGTGTTCTGTTTGTGTGGAGTTATGCATTTAGAGGTGGAAACAAAATTAATGGTGTTGTGAGTTGGTTTTTTCATTTACAAACCCATAGGTTAGGATAGAGTGTTTGATACTATACATATATTTGTATATTCTTGTGATTTCTATACGTACCCTATCCATGTTGAGAACTATGTGTTGAACACCCACATCATCACACGAGGGGTATCCCCCCCAACATTTGGTGAGGAGTACGGATGGCTGGTTACCTTCTCTTCTTTGATCTCTATTCTAGGTGAGGTAGGTATGAACAAGGCTGTGATGGATGGAGGTCTATTAGTACTTTAGATAGTGGTTGTAATGACTTAGGTATTTTTATTTGAGTTGTGATAGCCCAGGTGTTTGCGAGTGAGGTGGTTTGTATCCCAGGTGTCTTCAGGATGAGTTTTGACATGCTTTCACAGGTGTATTCGAAATGAGATGTGATGATATGTGATGTACTGTGTTGTGTTGTGAGGCCTAGGTGTGTGCAGACAAGATGTGTTGTGAGGCCCATGTGTGTACGGGTGGGATTTTTTGTGAGGCCTAGGTGTTTGTAGGAAGGATGTGATGTGGTATACATAAGGGATGAGAGTTATATGATGTAAAACATTGGTTGAGAGCATCATACTAGTGGGAAGGTGGTGTGGGATACCCTATCCTCGATGTTCTTTACTTTATATTATATTATTTGGCTTGAGTTACTTAGTGAGCATGCCTTGGTGAGGTTGGGATGGTTAGTATACCTGTTTAGGTGCTGTTTAGTTCTGCTATTTTCTCATAGGAACATTAGTATTCTTCTTTCACATGTTCATGAGAAACTTTGATTTTTCTACTGAGTATAATTGTATGCTCACCCTACGTATATAAAACTACTTTCAGGTTTCTAGGAGGACTTCATAGACCATGCTAGACATTACTAGCTCAGATCTTTGGATAGCTACTATGTAGCTACCTTAGTTTTTCTTTTGGGTATTTACTTTAGATAATTTTATTATATCAGTTCTATTTATACATGCATGTGGGATGATTTTTGGCTATCTCTTTTATATCATGTCTTGGAGTTTTGTTGTGGATGATTCATCTTATCTATTGATTCTGTTTCTTTATAAAGGGTAATGCCTTCTATAATGTGATATTTTTACACCCTTGGTGCTAGTCGCCAACTCGGGGCCTTCTGGAGGTGGGACTCATGGGTCATTATCTCCCTTTATTCACTTCCAGCCTAGGAGTGGTATCTTTGGAGGGAGGGATTCATGACAGAGTGATATCATAGGTGATGGTTGAGAGATAGGAAGAAGTTGGAGTTAGTCACAGTGAGGATTTCATGGGGTGGTATGACAGCAATGCCAATTGGCCTTGGTACATGACAAAGGTCTAGGAGACCGACTAGGACACGAGATTTCATAGGCCCCCATGATTCAATGCATGAACTCTGAGCTTATTTAATTACCAAGTGAGATAGACCTACTACAGGGTAGAGACCTAGGATAGGTACATGCATCATAATGACTTGTGTTCTTGTTTTAATTGGGTTGTTTAGAAAGGTTAAAATGGGCGAAATAAATAAAATGAATTAAAATAAATCTTAATTAAAATCCATACTAGCCAGGCTTATGATATCTTTTTTTACCTTTCAGCTATGTCTCCTGGTCGTTTTCCATGTGTGGATCAAGTGGTGGAGGTTCAGTAGGCTGATCCGATTGATCTCTAGAGGGTTGATCCAGTTGAGGAGGAGGATCAGTGGCATATGACATTGTTTTCTTTCCAGTGGTAGGATTTGGGGAAGTACGATGGAAGTGTTTTATATGTGGAGATAGAGAGTTGGCTAGAGGAGCTGTAGATCACTTTTAGTTTGGTACGGGCCCTGAAGGATTACTAGGTCCCTTTGGAAGTTATTTAGATGCAAGGAGATGTGCATCAATGGTGGATTCTATATCTTGGGGGAGCGAAAGGAGGCAGATGTTTTGTGGGTCGACTTCTAGAAGGAGTTCCAGGCAGAGTTCCTTTCATCAACCATGAAAACAGTAAAGAGGAAGGAGCTTCTTTCTCTTAAATAGGTGAGCATGTCAGTGTAGGAGTTGGGAGTCATGTTCAAGAACCTTTTTTCCCTATATCTCTCTCTATATGGGGAGTCTTTTGTGAGATGTCTTGAGGAGTCACTTTGTCCTTCTATTCATTGTGCAGTTACTCCTTTTACATTTCCAATGTATCTGGAGGTTTAGAATAAGGTAGAGGTGATCGAGAGGATGAAATCATGAGGAGTTATACTATGAGAGGGGAGAAAATAGAGTTATTTGAGAGGAAGAGTTGTCATTGGCATATCTCAGGCACTAGGACCTTCGATGTTTTGACTGGTAGTGGCTCGACCTCAGCGACTTCCTTTCCGACCTTCTTGTGCCAGTAGTTTCCGTGATTTTCCTGGGATATTTTTTCCAATGTTTTTTGGTTGTGGGGTTCATGGTAATCACTAGAGCCAGTGCTCAGTAGTTTACCAAGCTCATTTTGGTGGAGGTGGATAGGTTCAACGCTAACCTCAGCAACAGGGGAAACAAGCTTATGCTCCATCGAGGG
This sequence comes from Viscum album, assembly GCA_963277665.1. Lineage (NCBI taxonomy): Eukaryota > Viridiplantae > Streptophyta > Magnoliopsida > Santalales > Viscaceae > Viscum > Viscum album. The sequence goes on along the minus strand of OY728157.1, from coordinate 115,990,877 downwards.
GAGATGGAGCGGGTAGAGGCTAACCTCAGGATGTTCCTTGTGTTCAGGGACCACGAACTGAGCATGGATGTGGAGGTGGTAATCAAAATAAAGTTAGAGGATTTGGGTATGGTTAGTTACATGCAGTGGAGGTAGCAGTTCCAGAGGGTCTAGAGATCATCAGAGGTACGATCAGTTTGTTTAGTACATTTTTTGTGTCTTTTTTGATCTAGGATATTTACACTCCTTTATCTCAACCAATTTATCCCATTCTCTGGGAATATACATAGAAATTATTTCCATACCCCTAGTGTTGAGTACACCATTAAGAGGCTATACCATCTTTTTTGATGTGTTCTAGGGGTGTCGACTGATGATGGGACCACATAAGTCCCATGGGGATCTCTTCTTTCTACAGATGCATCCATACGATGTCATCCTCTCCATTTAATGAATATATTCCACACATGCTGTTATTGAATAATTTTAGAGGAGATTCATGTTTTCATATGTGGATGGAAAATATGTGGTTTTCGTTGGTGAGCGGGTTGTCAGGTGGGCAATCGGCATGTAAAGCCCCTTCTTTCCTTATTGGCTGAGTTGTTAGTGGAATCAGTGGACACCGAGATGGTGGAGGTTCACAAGGTAATTAGGGAGTTCTTGGATGTTTTCCCTGAGGAGGTTTTGATACTACCCCCTCGACATGACGTTGAGTTTGGGATAGACTTACAGTTTGATACTTCTCTGATTTTGATAGCTCCTTATCGGATGACACCTTCTAAGTTGTGGGAGTTGAGGATTCAGATTGATGATATGATGCAGAAGGGTTTTATCCGGCCCAATGTGTCACCTTGGGGTGCTCAATTTTTGTTCTCAAAGAAGGCGTATGATATTCTAAGGTTGTGTATAGACTACTATATGTTGAATCAAGTGATGTTAAAAAAACATTACCCTATTCCAAGATAGATGATCTTTTCAAATAACTAATATGGGAAAGTTCATTTTCTAAGATTTATCAATGGTCTGGATATCACTAGTTGAGGGTAAATGAGGATTATATCCTGAAGACTGGATTTAAGTGCTGGTATGGGCACTTTGAATTTGTAGTCAGGCCATTCGGTGTTATGAACACACCAACCATGTTCATGGGGCTTATGAACTCCATGCCCCGTGAGTTCTTGGATTGGTTCATCATAATATTCATCGATGATATCTTAATCTAATTGATGTTAGAGGAGGGGCACACCGAGCATCTTAGAACATTATTACATGTTCTTTGATGCCACCAGCTCTATAGAAAGTTGTCCAAGTGTAAGTTCTGGACATGAGAGGTGCATTTCCTCAGGCTTGTGTTGTCACATCAGGGTGTGTCAATAGACCCATTGAAGGTTAAAGAAGTTGTTTCTTGGGAAGTAGATAAGAACGTGGTAGAGGTTCATAGTTTCCTTGGTCTCATAGGATATTATCAAAGGTTTGTACCTGATTTATCTCAAGTTTCCTCCCCATTGATAGATTTGAATAGGAAGGAACAATATTTTTCATGGAGTAATTATTGTCAGGCAGTGTTCAGTTTCCTGAAAGAGAAGTTGGTTAATGCTCTAGTGCTCTAATTTCCTGAGGAAGGGGTGATGCTTGAGGTGTTTTATGAGGATCCCTATCTTGGATTAGGATGTGTGATGATGAAGAAATGGGAAATGATCTCTTATAGATCTAGGAATTTATGTCCCCATGAGCATAAATATTCCACCCATGATCTGGATCTATCCATGGTTTTGTTTATGCTGAAGTTGTGGTGGCATTACCTCATTGGGGACCGCTTTGTGGTCTTCACGAATTACAAGAGATTGAGGTATATCTTTTCCCAATGTGTCCTGAATCTATGATAGGAAGTGGATAAAGTTTCTTCAGGACTCTGATTTTGAGATCTCCTACACCTCAGGAAAGGGAAATGTCGTGGATGATGCTTTGAATAAGAAGTCATGGAAGGGTGTTGTTCAGAAGTTTAGGGATACTTGGATAGAGACGGAGGAGTTGGTAGCCTTGAACTTAGATTAAAGGGTAGGTGGAGGTAGAGACTATTTGTTTTAGACGACAGTGCATTCTTCTCTGATGCAGTAGGTGGAGGAATCTTAGTGGGGAGACTCAGAGGTAGAGGTGTTCCATGATTGTGTTGGTTATGGTGATGCTTCCTAGGGATGGTTAGAGGATGGTTGGAACCAGATGTTGTTTCGTGGAAGGTTGTTTGTTCTGGTGTAGAAGTGTTATGAAGTCATTCATGAGTTTCATAGATCACCTTTGGTGGTACACCTAAGAATTTCTAAGATGTACCATGTCTTGAGGATGCAGTTTTGGTGTCCTAGGATGAAATGGGTAGTGGTAGAGTTTGTGGCGAAGTGCTTGGTTTTCCATTAGGTAAAGTCTGAGTATCATGTTCTTGGTGGTTTTTTTGCATCCCTTGGATGTTCTTGAGTGGAAATGGGATTAAATATAAATGGATTTCATCATAGGGTTACCCAGAGATCAGAGAGGTTGTAATGTTATCTTGGTGATAGTGAATTAGTTGATGAAATTGGCTCACTTCTTAGCGATCAAGGAGTCGGGCGTAGTGGATTCCTTGGCTAAGAGGTATATGGATGAGGTGGTGCAGTTTCATAAAGTTCTGAGGTCCATTGTCTTAGATCGAGACACATGTTTTATCTCATGTGTCTAAAGGGGATTACAACATACTTTTATCACTCAGTTATTCCTCAACATTTCTTTCCACCCTCAGACAGATGGGAAAATAGAATGGACTATCCAGATGTTGGAGGATATGTTGCGATCATGAGTCTTGGACTTTGGTAGATCTTGGGTATGACACCTGCCTTTGGTAGAGTTTGCTTATAATAATTTCTATCACTCTTTCATTGGCATGGCTCTATTTTAGGCTCTGTATGGGAGACTTTGTCATTATCCATTGTGATGGATGAAGGTAGGGGAGACAACTGTTCTTGGCCCCGATGTGGTATAGAGCATGACAGAGAAAGTTCAACTCGTTCATGAGAGGATGAAAGCAACACATGACCATAAGAAGTCTTATGTAGATTGTAGAAGGAGGTCTGTGGAGTTTAAGTTTGGAGACCACATATTTTTTGAAGGTTTCCCCTCGACGTGGGAATCAGAGGTTTGAAAGAGGGAGTAAGCTTTATCCCAGGTTTATTGGGCCATTTGAGGTGTTGGGGAGAGTTGGTGAAGTGGCATATCGGTTGGAATTTCCACCATGGTTATAGAGGATCCATGATGTCTTCCACATCTCTTAACTTCATCAGTATATTCACGAAGAATATCATTTCATTGAATAGGGAGAGTTGGCTATCGAGGATGACACGACATTTTTGGATCAGCTAGTGGAGATCCAAGATCATCAAGAGAAGGTGCTATGAGGATGAACTAATCCTTTGGTTCGTGTGTTGTAGAGGCATTATGTCTTGGAGGAGAGTACTTGGGAGTGAGAGACACATATGCGTGCCCAGTACCCAGAGTTGTTTTGAGATTTTCTTTTCTTTTTTTTTCATTTTAATGTGATGTTTGAACCTTGTTTTATGAGATAATATGCTTTTCTTGGTTTATGATGTGTGTGGTGTGATGTGTGATAAAGTCCTGACATGTGAAAAGGGAAGGGTCTGATTCTTAATCGATACACATTAATTTTGATGTGATTAAACTCGTGCGAGTGAGTTATTTCCACCCAAAGTGAATAGTATATTGACATGGATGATGAAGTTTCCTGATTCGTATGTTTGGGATAGTGTAGTTCATTGGTTTTAATGGTTGTTAGTTTATCCTGCATGGAGGTTGAGACAGTTGTGTAGTGGTGATGTGGTGGTGTGTTTGTGTGAGAGGAGATATTTTTAGTTTTGGTTTTGTGGTGATGAGGTTTTGTGAGGTGTTTTTAGTCATTTGGTTTGGCATGTTTGGTTGGAGGCAGTGATTGAGGTTTGACGAGATCCTTGAGAGGTATCTCACAGGGTGGTTTTTCGGGCCCCTTTCCTTCTAGGTTTTTTATGAATTCTCGAGGGTGAGAATCATTTGAGAGGTATCTGATGTAATGGTATGTGACTTCCCAGTCTATTAATTTGATGATTTTGGTTATTGGAGGTGTTTAGAGGAGGCTTAGAGGGAGTTTGGAGAAGTTCAGTTGATAAAGGTTGGAAGAAGGGAGATTACACGTCATGTAACTAGATTACATGATGTGAAATTTGGTGTCAAAACTTATCTAGGAAGTTTCACGGTGTGTAAATATTTTACATGATGTGAAGGATAGTTTCATGAAATGTAATATTTTAGGGTTGAAAAATAAAATTAAATAAAGAGGTGATGTGTTTTTTGGCAGAAACTGAACCCAGGTATTACATGTTGTGAAAGAGGATTACACGTCATGTAATACCCCAATCATGTGCAGTTTTAAAAATTATTTTCAGCTAAAATTTTATTCATTCAATTGTTCTATCTCCTTCCTCTCATTTTGGGAAAACCCTAGGAATATTTAGGTTTTCTTCAATCCCTTCTTCATCCTTCTTCGATCCATTGATCCTGATAGATGTTTATTGGTGATCCGTGGTGAGTTATCTTCTTCTTCTCATCCGTTTTCTTCTATTATTATCATGAGGATCCACTGTAGTGGTGTTTATTTGGTTTGTGGATGTGTTCAGGTTTCTTTTTTATAGATCCTTGGTGTGGTATAGATTTATTAGTAGTTTTTGTGGTGTGTCTGTGGTTTGTGGGCGTTCTTCCTCACCTTATAGTGCAAAAAAAATCCTTGAGGTAGGATTTACTTTGTTTCTCTTTATTGTGCACCTTGTGGGAGGGGTTTTACTTCTGTTTAACTATGTATTATGGTTGTAACATCTTAAATAAAATATAAATAATTGGTTAATTGAATTAAAAAGGGAAATGGGGTTTGATATGCATGTTTTCATAGCTTCCATATTGTTTTCCATATTGTTATTATACGGGTTTGATGCCCTACTGAAAATTGTGGCCATTGGTGGATTTGTTTGTGCTGGATATGTCTTCCATGATTGTTGTTTTGATTATAATTGTTTGGTATCAACCTAAAATTTAATTTTCTAACCATTTATATTTGTCTAATGAATCATTTTTCTTGGAATTTGGTTTGTGTGATAACGCCCTAGAGAAAAGTAGTGGAATGTGATAAATATTCTTGTGAATCTATAAAATGTTTTGTTGTGATGTGATGTGTGATTTTTTTAGTTTGTGCATGTGGGATAGGTGGATGGCATGTGGTTGTACAATAAGGATGTGATGGGTGTGGTATTATTATATAGAAGGGTTGCAAAATTGGTTGTGTTGTAATATGTTGTTGGATGTGGTTGTGAGTTGGGGGTTTGTTTTGGTTGGTATGGTGGTTTGGAAATGATGAGTTGAATAATGATAGTAGTGTTTGGTATGGGTAATTCACTCGAAGTTTCTCTGTGAATAACAATTAGAAATCTTCACCCCATATCTCATGGATTTTTGTGTGATGTACAATGGATGTGTGATAAACAGAGAGGTAATATTGAGCCGTGTTAATTTTCTAAGGATCTTCACCTTAAAAAATGATTGTTTCTATGTTGTTTGATATGCATTGTGTCATGTTAGTTTCCTGGTAAGTGTGGATGGTAAATGAATGAATATTAAGGGAATGAGTTGAAATGGTAAAATATGGAGAATAGATAAGTGATAATTAAATATTGAAAAATAATTGTGGTTTTTGTTTTGTTTGTGTGGAGTTAGGAATTTAGATGTGGCAGTAAAAGTGATAGTGTTGTGAGTTGGTTTATTTGTTTAAAAACTCGTAGTTTGAGCTAGAGTTTTTGATACTATACATATATTTGTATATTCTTGTGATTTCTATACGCACCCCATACATGTTGATAACTATGTGTCGAACACCTGCATCGTCATGTGGGGGTGTTTTTCCCCCAACATCTGGTGAGGAGTACAGATGGTTGGGTACCTGCTCTTTTATGCTCTCTCTTCTAGGCGAGGTTGGTATGGAACAGTATGTGATGGTTAGAGGACTGTTAGTGCTTTAGAAGGTGGTTGTGATGGCCCATGTTTTTTCAGGTGAGATGTGATAGCCCAGGTGTTTGTGGGTGAGGAGGTTTGTGTCCCAGGTGTCTTCGGGATGCATTGTGATGTACTTTCCCAGGTGTCTTCAGGATGAGATGTTATGGGATGTGATGTTATGTGATGTTTTGTGAGTCCTAGGTGTGTGCAGACAAGATGTGTTGTGAGTCCTAGGTATACGCAGGTGGGATGTGTTGTGAGGTCCAGGTGTGTACGGGTGGGATGTGATGTGGTATACAGAAGGGACGGGAGCGCCAGAACATACAATATTGAGCGAGAGCATCATACTGGTGGGAATGTGGTGTGGGGTGCCCTATCATCGATGTTTTTTACTTTATATTATATTACTTGGCTTGTGTTACTAGGTGAGCATGCCTTGGTGAGGCTGGGATAGTTAGTATACCTGTTTAGGTGTTGTTTGGTTCTGTTGTTTTTTCATAGGATCATTAGTATGTTTCTTTGAAATGTGCATGAGAGACTTTGGTTTTCCTACTGAGTATACTTGTATGCTCACCCTACATATATAAAACTACTTTCAGGTTTCCAAGAGGACTTAGAGGATTGTGCTGGACACTACTAACTCAGATCTATGGATAACTGTTGTGTAGCTGCCTTATTTTTTCTATTGGGTATTTACTTTGGAGAATTTTATTGTTTAATTTCTATTTATACATGAATATGGGATGGTTTTTGGATTTCTCTTTTATATCATGCCTTAGATTTTTATTGTGGATGATTCATCTTATCTCCCAATTCTGTTTCTTTATAAAGGTTAATGACTTCCATAATGTGAGATTTGTACACCCTTGGTTCTAGTCGCCAACTCGGAGCCTACTAGAGGCAGGACTCGGGGGTCATTATATACCTTTCTTCACTACCATCTTAGGAGGAGTATCTTTGGAGGGAGGGGTCATGAAACAATAGGTATATGTCAACTTTTTCTAATGTTTCATTATTGGTTTTATTTTCATTTATCTTCTTTACAGCTGCAAAGTGAGAGATCTTTAATTCCTATTATGAATCTTTCTCCTTTAGAAAATGAAAGGATTATTGACATGTAATAAGGAACTATCCTTCCATTTGTGTTTGTATGCATGAATTAATTCATCCACATGTGTTTTATTATTAATATTCTACTTATATATTTTCTAAATTTTGTTTTAAAGTTACCTCAATTATGGAATTTATAGATTATGAATCCCTACATTCTTAGTGGAATTTTTTTCATTATAATATTGAAAAGGTGTTTATTTTGGTTATTGTATGATACTAATACCATTTATTTGCAGTGTAGAGAATCTATGGTCTTGCAATTACATTTTTGTTGTTATTGTTGTTTAGTTTGTTCTTAGTGAGGGGTTGGATTCACACTTTAGTAATATTTGACAACACTTGGAATGTGCTAATAGAAATTTTAGCCTATGATAATCAGTTTGAAAAAATAATTGGTGTTTTTTTGTTTCTTAAAAAAATTCCTTTACTTAAATTCATGTACAAAATCACTTAAACAGGTGGTGAAAACCATTTTTTCAATAAGAAACCTGAAAAACTTGCACAATGGATCTTATCTTAAGTGAAAAGTGTTGTGCGTACTTTTCAGAAATTGTTATCAAACACAACATTTTTATGATCCCCATTCTATTCCATTGCCCAACAATTTTATTTTTTGTAGGTTAGGGATTCATCTCCTCCTCCGCCTAGGTCTCTGACTCTGCCTCTACCTCCACCTCCACCTCCACCATTTCCCAACAATTTTATTGTTTGCAGGCCAGCACTTCTAAACAAATTGATTTCCTCTATTATACTTCTCTTTGTGAAATATATCAAAAATAATATATAAGAATTCTGATACTAATGCTTCATACCCCAAATACATCTCTAAGGTTATATCATGTACTAGATCAAAAACATAGCAAGTAATCACCTAAATTTGTTGTTAGAAAACATTCCAACACCATGTACGCTGGCCACTCATCTCTAAACAAATTTACTTCTTCTTTTGAGTATGAAGGTTGTCAGAAATATTGGTAGTACTAAGAAAGTATAAACAAAAGAATGATTAATAATTATTTTTAATGAAATTTTAATTACATTTGGAAATTACCTCTTTAGGGATGCTGGTATTTTCATGGTTTATGATCTCCCTTATAAATTTTCAAATATAATATCCACAATCATTGTCATTATCCTACTTCAGACACTGTAGAAACATTGACCAAAATAAGTGAATTGTTTTGAAATATGTTTTGATAATTAAATTTCTCTATATATACCTTAATATGTTTCCATTTAAAGTAATCCACAAGATTTTTTATTTTTTGTCACCGACTTCATGCCATGAAGTAGCCTATATTTAGCGACTGCCCTATCATAAAAAAATTCTTGTTAAAACACATACTAAAACATATAATTTTGATTTTATCTATAAAATGTCGATTTCAATTTATTACAAATTCACAATACACATAATGTGTACTCGGTTTGTTGGATATCCATGCATTGGATCCAAAAAATAAATATTTGGGGTATCCATATGGATTACGATCAACATCCAGTGCTCCCTAAAAAACAAAAAAAAATAATTAATGAATATATATATATATATTATGTGATTATATTGTAGAGTTTTACCCATGCATTGTAGGCATCAAAAATATTTTTTCACCTATTATGTTTTTTTCAAACGCATTGTATAACTCATCTTTATTCTTATCAATTTCTTCTTTCTCCAAAGAAGTTTTTTTACGTAGAAATGATACATGGATTAATGAATCCAAATCATGCTTTTTAATTTTTACCTTTATATAATAGTGATATAAATGGATGTAGAAAATTTGAATAGTTATTAACTTTAATGAACATATTATATCACTATTTGGACAAACGTATTATGAAAATGTAACTTATGTTTGTATTCAAAATTAAGACTCCCATCCATTAAAACTTGGGAATCTAATTTATACTCTTGATACCAATTGCATGTGTAATAAAAGTTCTAAATATTTCTTCTTCATATGGAATGAAATAAATATTCTTATCTTTAAATGTGTTCTCTGAATGAAGTTGTAATGATAATAAATGTTAATGTGGAATTGACAGGGAGAAGGTACTCCTGGAAGGTTATTTTGATATCTTGATCACTTCACTAGATTATCTTGATTCAACCTTCTATTTCCCCATCACTTTATCTATCTGTAATACCATACCTCACTTCAGACCTTTTTTCATCAGCTGTTATAGGTTTTTCATAACAAAAAAATTATTAAAGACATACCTTATATATCTTTATAAGATTATATGGTCATGCTACGAAAGTTCCAATATCATCATTGACCACTATAATATCCATATCATCAAGTGGAATGGGAAAATCAATGGTCGACTCATGATCTACCTCAATCCCCACTCTCATGAAATATTTTTGGAGTTTGTTATGGTATATCTTGTCTCCTAGGATATTATACACCATACCCCTCATAACAAGGTTGTGCATGGGTGTTGACAGATAGAAATCACATACAACTTTACCCTGCATAATTTTAGTAATATAAAGTTATTAGAAGTTATTTGATTCACATTTAGGATAAAGAGTAATGAAAAAAATTATTACCCCATGTAAGGTATATGGTTGAGGGGAATGACTATATTTGAATCTAGTAGGGTCATTTGGTTCTCCATGTGAATCCACTGCCAGTTTTCTTTGATCCTTTCTCATATATTGGTATGTCAAACCAGATAGAACAATAATATATTGCAAAGCATATACTTTTGTCTGTAATTAATTCATAAACTTATATTAATTTTCTTGTTGTTTTGTCTTATCAAAATATGTTTGATGAGACACTCCAAAACCTAATCCTCTAATGCATCTATATTATTCCATCCACTTCAAATCTGCTGAAAGTAGTTTTTATTCCGCTATGGTTGCTACTGATTTTTGTGTTTAAACCATATAAAACATATGAACATAAATAGATATTTTTATTTAATACTACTATAAATCATAAATAATTATTATTATGTCATACTTACACATGTTTCCCATACTGCTTTTGTGTTTTCATTAACTAGTTTACCCTCCTTATTTACACAAGCCTCCTTCCACAACACATGACATGGGATGGAAGTGGCTTTAGATTTTGATTTTTCAATCTATATGGAAACAAAGGAACATATGTTGTTTCATATCATATAAAGAATTTATTTTTGACTTAAAATACATACCAATTTATTATCTAGTGAAGTGTACCCCATTCTTGATTTGCGATAGGGGTGCATTGGTTTTGATGCATATTCTTTATTTTCATAACTCTTTTGATGTTTCATAAATTAAATTTTTTGAATCAAATTGGATAAAATAAATAAAGTAAAATAGTATATTATTGACTACAATACACCTAAAATGATTTTTCATCATGATTACTGATGAAATCATTCCATGTTTTCTACTTTATAATGCATGCATAACTAACTAGTGGGTGGATATTTACTTTCCCCTAAACATCCCTAAGAGGTAACTTGGTAAAATTTGTCTGGAAGCCTCTATGGGATTTTAAAGCAACCATTGAGACATATTTCTTATATAGATATTCTAAAATAAATGAACTCTACAAGGAATAATGAAAATTAAATCAATGTTTCATTATATAATTTTTTGATAAAATAGAGAAAGTATATTGTAACATTATAATTATATCTTTCCAAAGGGTTTCCTTTGTTATAGGATGGATGTCATGCCACAAATCTATATCAATCGACACATTCATCCTCATTGTGACCCCAACATTACTAATGAACATTGACTTGTTGGGGTCAATATGTTGGTCGCGTTGATTCCATACAACCTCAAATTTTATACCCTTATTTATTTCCTTGATAATTTTATTCAACACTATGATGCAACATCGTTCTTGTTTTCTTTCATCAACATGCTGTTGATCCCCTTATAATTCTGTATTTTCAGCATCAATAGTTTTTTCTTCCCTGAAATTGCCAACATCATCATGTGCAGAAGAAATTGTTTACATTAATAGTCACACATTTAACTTAGATTTTGTCAATGAATCAGAGAAAAAATAATATTATGAGTAAAAAATAGTATATTAAAAAACAATTTAACCCTTTCATTGAACTCTATTTCTTTTTTTAAAGGTTGAAGGGATTTGGATCCTCTATTAAGAATCCAAATCCCCTCTTTATGGTCCCCTCTAACATAAAAGACATTGTCTATATTGGGACCAACATGAAATGATTGTGATCTCCCAATGAAATGGTCATCCTTGATTGAATTTTCATCTGATCCTAAAGATGTTATAGTCACTAGTAGGGAAATCGATCAATTCTTGTCTGCTAGATCTGAGACATAAAATACTTGCACTACTTATGATGTCATCATGAACTGCTCATCCCTTCCCCCTTCCACACTAAAATCCACCTTCACGAATCCCATTTCATCAACTTTCACTACACTCCTATTTTCAACCCATTTACAACAGAAAACCATCACTTGAAATGTTGTATAATCTAACTCATATATCTATTTGATAATTCTAAAATATGACATATTCACATAAATTGGATCTCTATCCTTGGAACCAGATATGTGCATATCTTTTTTCCATAAGCATAACTCTGTTATTTTGAATTGTATTATAGTCATCATGTTATTTTGTATAGAACATATAATCATTGATTAAAAAACTAGTGTAAGATATAACATTTTCTGTATCACCCTGACCCCAGTTACCCAGAGTCAGTGCATTATTTTAATACATTGGTTTGATTATAAGGAATCAAGTCCCGAAGGACCGATCAGTTTAGCAGTCTTGGAAAATAGATTACATACATGAATGTTACATTATACTTTATAACATACAACACAACATAAATAATCCTTAACGAATTCCATTATTCCCTTAGCTTAACCCTTCATATCAATCACAATACACTTCTTGGAATCCTGGGAAAAATAAAACATAGAAAGGTGTGAGCTTAGATTCTCAGTAAGGATAACAATACAACGAAAACTTTTATAAATAAGCATAAACATTTAAGGCAATGTATAAAACTAAAAAAAAGAATTTTCAACATAAAATTCATCATAATATGTCAAATATAAATCAAAATAACTTCATTTACTTACTCACATGGATATTATACTAGTCTAATAATCATATGTAATATCAATAGCCACTTTCATAATGATGGAATGCATAATTCCAGACTTCATAACCACATAGTCAAGACCTTGTGCCAAGAATACAAATAATTTTTTTGTTAAGGTCTTGTGCCAAGACACTAGTTTGTCTCATGAGACCTACCGATGCATCGAGGAGCTATAACAGGCTCCACCCGTCACTTACTAAGTCCAATGCATTCCTCATATGAAAAGGTTTAAATATAACATAAACATTCGTATTAAAACTAGCATAAGAAATGTCAAGACTTTATCCATAAACCATGAATGGTATAAAAATAACACATCCACATTCAAAAATATCACAAAACCTTCAATACAATATAAATGATTTGTATCATAATAAATCATCTTCAAACAAGTTTAAAATCTATCAAAGGATGTTGACATAGATGAAAGTAATTTGTAAAACCCTTTGAGATAAATATCCCTTTTTCATGAAAACATTTAAAAGTACCATAATTTAGAAAGGAAGACATTTAAAGACATTTTTGAATCAAAGTGTCCTATACAAATTTGAAACTTTTGAAAGGAATTAACATTTTAAAAACATTTATGTCCATATAGATAAATCCTTAAAAACCATTTTGAAAACAAGGACATTAATGAGAATTATTTAGAGGAATAAATATTTAAAACATTTAAAATTATGTTTTAGTAAAAAAAGGTCCATTAAAATAATCCCTTTTAAAACTCTTTCATGAAACATGTACATGGATAATAAATATTTCCCAGTAGATACTTATGTAAAAACAACCTCGGATAATAAAGAGATTGTGAAATTAACCCTTACCTTGCACTTTCCTTTAGTCGAGGGTACGTTTAAACTCTTGTATGAAGACCTTAGTATGTTATTAAATTATACCAGAACCATATTAATATATATGATATCACAAATTATTCATTTATGACTTTATACTACCCATTTAATAATAATTTCCATGTTAAATTAACATTTTGGGTAATAATCTCTTTCTTTATCGTACGCGTTTTAACTTGTTACTCTTGATTGTATCACTTAGATCAAGATTTAAATACTTCCAGAATACAAAACATGATTTATATATCATATATATTTTTAATATAAATATGTATAATAGACATATATATGAAATGGAAAACATCATTTATGGAGACGGTAGTCTGTACGTACGCATAAACATTGTTTATGTTTTCATATCGTATTGAACGGAACTAAGTGAATAAGATATATGTAAGTACACACACACACACACACATATATATATATATATAAATAAATAAATAAATAAATATATATATCTAGTAGAATTATTATGTCATATATTACATACTTATTAATGATATATATTTTATAATCATCATTGAATGGTGAACGTGGAAATGAATCTCATCACATCGTGGAGACAGTAATCTGTACGTACGCACGAACGACAATATCATTACATTAAAGGTGAAATCGTATGTAATTGAATGGTATATCATATATAAAGAATAATTAACATGTTATATTTATTATTTACATCAGTTATACTCATTATTATACCCATCCAAATAATGAAGTGTTTGAATAACAAACTACACCACGACGTGGAGACGGTAATCCGTACGTGTGCACGTATGGTGACTTTGTCATTAAAAGATATACAAAATAATGAATATGGTTGTACCATTTCTATAATAACATCAAAGTATATAGAAGATACATGAGTTATTATTTTATAATGTAAAGAACAAAGAAAGAGGATGTGGGAGAAGAAAAGAACTTGAAAGATGTGATGAAATGTTTACCTCTTTTTCGGGCTCTTCCTTTTGATTTGATCAAAATGACTGCATAGGTTGGCTTTATGACCAAAGGAAGACCTCTAGGATGAAGGGAGGATATTTGGGCAGGGGTTGGACAAGAAAAAAGGCTTTGGAGGTGTGAATTTGAGAGAAGGGGAAGTTCCCTTTTATAAGAGGGGTGAGGGGAACCTTAGAAAAAACTTAAAATATTATTTTATAATAAAATAATTTTCGGTTTCTAATGGCTAAAAAATGAATTATTTAAATGCTAAGGTTAGTATGGGTCTAAAACCACTCAACCAATAGGTTTTAGATAGGTTTAGGTTACCATATTAACCTTAACTTTTATATTTAACTCTTAGTTAAATAGTTTGACATTTACCATGTCTCTTTGTATTTTTATATTATATGGTTAATAAACTTACTATAAAATGAAAATATAACCCCAATTGGTTCATTAATTTCATATATATTATTATATAAGTCTTTTGGCCGAACCTTAGATTTTTAGAACTATTTTATCAATTAATAATATAATATTTTTTTAAAAACTATTTTATGTCAATTTTGACACTATTTGATATTTGTTTTTTGTTAAAATTATAAAAACATGATTACTTCAAAAAAAAATTATTGAATCAACCCTAACATGTCATATTAACCTATAAAATTATTTTAATTCATCATAAGTCTCAAATTACATTTATTTGTGTATTTATAATATCAATTATTGTAATCTTTTATTAATAAGGTAATTATTGTATCATCATTTTTTTGTAAATAAATTTAGTTATTTAATGTATAAAAATTATAAATAAAATACCATTATGTAGGAAATATTTTTATATTTATAATTAATATTTATAGTCGAATTTATCTTATGTATAACCCTATATTAAATTTTTTTTAGTTATGAAAACTTGAATTTAACACTTTTAACTCTTCTTTAAATTAAATAATAATAAATGTCCTAATATAATCCAAGTGGACCTAAAGGATCATATATTATTACTAAGGTTGTTTTTGGTTGAATTAAATTTATTCAATAGAATTAGAACATGTGTTAGGGTAATTATGATATCATTTTTACCCTTAATTACCCTATTTACTTTTAATTGTGGTAAATAAATGTCAAAAGTTACTATTCACTAAAAATTATTTTCATCTTATTGAACCACATTTTACTTACTGATATCAACCGTGTTTCTCAGATTTTTGAAATTAAACTCACAGAAGCGGTAAAATTAAGTTTTACGCAAATTTACAAATGCTCCTAGGTGGTGGGTAAAAGACGGTAAAACGTTCGATAAAATTTTATACATCTAATTTTATTATAAAATGACTCTAATGAATTAAATTGAACTTATATAGGTATTATATATATATTTTTTACTTAAAATAAATTTAAATAAAATAAATAATTATTTAAATAAAAAGTTGGTTTTAAATAATAACACAGTGTTTTTCACTATTCATCAAAAATTGAAAGTTTTCAGAAAAATACCAAAATTTTACCCTAAGATAATTTTGATATTCTGAATTAAAAAATGAAGTCCATTTTACCAAATTAAAAACATAGAAGCTGCATTTATTAATTTAGAATTACTTCACGTTGTCAAAACCAAAAGGCATATTTTTAAGAAATAATAATTATCAAAAGATTAACACTTGTTTATGTCCAATTTCAAAGTGAAATTACTTACAATGACCAGAATTGGATTAAATGGTAAAAATATAATATATTTATACTTACAAACCATTAAAATGTATAATTTAACGATATAAATTATTTTGATTAAAAAAGTTGTTTTTAGTTAAAATATAATATTTTTCACCATTCACCCAAATATGAAAGTTATTAGAAAAACACAAAAAAATTATTGAAACTAAATTCTTATGTCCTGATTCTAAAGAAAAAGTTTATTTTGTAAAATTGAATATATAAAAGTTACAAATATTGGATTTAAAGAGGGTTCGCCATTAAAAGGCGGTAAAATTGCATTTTTTTGAAAAATACTTCTTTTATCTGAAAAAAATGAATTTGTTCTTACATTAGGTCTAATAAACTAAAAATATGGATTCTAAAATTATATGGATTATATAAGGTTCAAAATTCTATTAATACTATTCATAACCGCTTTTGAACGGCTAGTTTGGTAAGTCGTGGCGCGCTTGAACTCGGTGTTGCATGTAGTGCAAGTTATTGAATTACTTTGAAGAAATAACATAATATGAAATATTGGGGTGTTACATTCTTCCCTCCTTCAATAAATTGAGTCCTCGCAAATTTAAATTGTTCTTTGAAAATAAAAGGTTGAAAAGAGAAAATACCTTTGTGGGAAAACCCACATCAGAAATTGGGTTAATAAAATTTAGTCTTAATAAGAGGAAAATGGGAATGAAAATGTCACCACAAAATTACGATCTCTATTAGGAGAACATTGGTGGAAATTACAGACACATAATTGGAGAAAAAACGTAAATATTTATAGGGAGTGATTGAGGTCACCAGTCACAAACAATTGTAGAATTGAGGGCCTCAAAGTCATCAATCTATGATGATTTAAAATATCATTGGTTAAACAAAACATAAGGTATTAGGATAACACTTTTTTAGTTTTAAGATCCCTTACCTAAAGTTTAAGAATTAATTTCTTCATAGTATAATAGAAGAAAAAAAATATACTTGACAAATAGAGTTCCATCCTTTAACTAATTTCTACCGCAAACTCATCTTTCACTCTTAAAGATAATAGAACTAAAAAAATATTCTATTTATCCTATTCGTATAGGATTCGAAAAAAATGAATTTATAATTCACATATCAGACCCTTTAAAAAAAGAAACTACATTATACAATCCAGGGACTTCACGTAGTCTAGTGGTAGACGATAAATCCCAATCGCACTATGGTTGTGAGTTTGATTCCCACAGCTTTGTCTGACGCGATGGATTATCACACGGTCTGCGTGTTGTCCTTTTTATAACAATCCAAAAATAACCTTAACAATAGCATCCAATTTCAAACTTAATCCATTCCAACATTTAGACTTATCCAAAATACTTCTATCCAAACTCACAGTTCAAAATTTATAAGGAAGTTAAACACAATGAAGATCCTTTTTGCCACATAATAACATGTGAACACCTTCATCATGTATTATTTTAAAACATGGTAACACCCTGAATTACCATAAAACCATATTGATTACATTCATGCTCCCTTATCCTTTATATAATACTGGATATATTCCTTATATCCAAAAATATTGAATATTCCAACAATGATGAAATAAACAAACTATTAATCAGTTCCAAGGAAGTCAAGATTATCCAATATAATTTATCCAAATCAACCATCTCTTATTCCAAAATCTCTGCCTCATTATCAAAACCATATTAAGGATTACATTTCCTTCAAACATGTATTTTTCCAAAAAGTGTAACTTACTATTAAGTCACTTTTCTTAGAACCATATAATCTCAAATTCTCAATAAAATAGTACTACAGTACAATCTTTATTTATCTCCATAATCCATATAACCAATATATTGTTGATACAACACTCAAATGAAATAATTCTATATTAACAATATAAGAACACTAGTCATTCCTCTTCATCTGAGGTAGTATCATAACTTGATTATTATCCAATAGCATCAATTAAGGTATACTCTGATGACTGGGACATTGATTCGCGTAGTGTCCCAACGCCTTGCAAATGAAGCATTGTACATTTGAAACTTTTTTCTTACCCTTGAAATCATGTACTTGGTGTCCTTTTTCTCCACACTTATAACAAACTCCCATTCCCTTAAAGAATTTACCAAGTTGATTCTTTCCATAGTTATCACATATAAGAAAATCCTTCTTTTCCCTCTTCCCTTTATCCATATTTCTCTCTTCCATCCTTTTCTTCTCTTGCTTCCCTTCAAAGCCATAAGACTCAAAGAATTATTTACTTATCTTATTAACACATAATATTATTTCTTCATATGTTGAGAATACATGGGAAACTATTTCCCTTATAAATGTTGGCTTAATACCATGAAAGATATTATCCTTATTACTCTTTGGATTATATGTATTGCTGGAGTTCACATTCCTTCTACTGGGCGCCATTTCTATACAATGACATACACTAGGTCAGTTTATGAATTGCAATGAATAATTCCAAACTTGTAAAATACCAAACGTAAATTGAACAGTTTATGGATATAATCCATAATCATAAAAATATTTTCTTTGAGGAGCTATATACTCATAAATCCTTTATAATTATTTGTAAAGAAAATGAAAATTATCCTAAGCATATCCCCCGGGAGTGTCGTAATAAAGAGTGCAGCAAGACCCATTGTCGTGCACCGGTTCCCATTCGAGTCTAGCTCAAAGCGGTGTTTTCAGGTTTTATTCCTAGGTACATCTGTGCCAGATCCGCCTCTACCTACTTGTATCCAGACAGGGATATATTTTTATGGAAAACTCACAAAATATCTACATTACCAAAATTCTAGGAAGTTCTTCTATACTAATCCTCAAAGTCTATCTTAGGGTAATGTACTCTAATCAGAGTTTATCTAAATCTAGTTTCCAAGGTTATTGCTAAAATTATTCTGATACCAACTGTAACACCACGACCCCAATTACCCAGAGTCAGTGCATTATTTTAATACATTGGTTTGATTACAATGAATTAAGTCCCGAAGGGATGATTAGTTTAGCAGTCTTGGAAAATAGATTACATACATGAATGTTACATTACACTTTATAACATACATAATTTCTATGTTAAATTAACATTTCGGGTAATAATCTCTTTATTTATCGTACATGTTTTAACTTGTTACTCTTGATTATATCACTTAGATAAAGATTTAAATACTTCCAGAAAATAAAAAATAATTTATATATCATCTATATTTAGAATATAAATATGTATAATATACATATATATGAAATGGAAAACACCGTTTATGGAGACGGTAGTCCGTACGTACGCATAAACGTTGTTTCCGTTTTCATATCGTATTGAATGGAAATAAGTGAATAAGATATATGTAAGTATATATATATATATATCTAGTAGAATTATTATGTCATATATTACATACTTATTAACGATATATATTTTATAATCATCGTTGAATGGTGAATGCGGAAATGAATCTCATCACGTCGTGGAGACGGTAATCCGTACGTACGCATGAGTGACAATATCATTATATTGAAGGAGAAATTGTATGTAATTGGATGATATATCATATATATAGAATAATTATAATGTTATATTTATTATTTACATTAGTTATACTCATTATTATACCCATCCAAATAACAAAGTGTTTGAATAACAAACTACACCACGACGTGGAGACGGTAATCCGCACGTACGCACGTATGGTGACTTTGTCATTAAAGGATGGATAGAATAATGAATATTGTTGTACCATTTCTATAATAACATAAAAATATATATAACATACAGGAGTTATTATTTTATAATGGAAACAACAAAGAAAGAGGATGTGGAAGAAGAAAAGAACTTGAAAGATGTGATGAAATGTTTACTTCTTTTTCAGGTTCTTCTTTTTAATTTGATCAAAAGAACTGCATAGGTTGGCTTTTTGACCAAAGGAAGGCATCTAGGATGAATGGAGGAATGTTGGGAGGATATTTGGGCAGTTTTTGGCTGAGGAAAAAGGCTTTGGAGGTGTGAATTTGAGAGAAGGGGAAGTTCCCTTTTATAAGAGGGTGAGAGGCACATTAGGAAAAACTTAAAATATTATTTTATAATAAAATAATTTTCGGTTTATAATGGCTCCAAAATGAATTATTTAAATTATAAGGTGGGGATGTTTCAAAAAAATCAACAAATAGGTTTTAGATATATTTAGGTTACCATATTAACCTTAACTTTTAGATTTAACTCTTAGTTAAATAGTTTGACATTTACCATGTCTCTTTGTATTTTTATATTATATGGTTAATAAACTTACTATAAAATGAAAATTGAACCCCAATTGGTTCATTAATGTCATATATATTATTATATAAGTATTTTGGCCGAACCTTAGATTTTTAGTACTATTATATCAATTAATAATATAATATTTTTTTTTAAAAACTATTTTATGTCAATTTTGAAACTATTTGGTATTTGTTTTTTGTTAAAATCATAACAGCATGATTACTTCTAAAAAAAATTTATTGAATCAACCCTAACATGTCATATTAACCTATAAAATTAGTTTAATTCATTAGAAGTCTCAAATTACATTTATTTGTGTATTTATAATATCAATTATTTTAATATTTTATTAATAAGGTAATTACTGCATCATCATTGTGTCGTAAATAAATTTAGTTATCTAATGTTTAAAAATTATAAATAAAATACCATTATGTAGGAAATATTTTTATATTTCTAATTAATATTTATAGTCAAATTTATCTTATGTATAATTCTATATTAAAAATGTTTTAGTTATGAAAATATGAATTTAACACTTTTAACTCTTCTTTAAATTAAATAATAATAAATGTACTAATCCAATTAAAGTGGATCTAAAGGATCATATATTATTCCTAAGGTTGTTTTTTGTCGAATTACATTTATTCAATAGAATTAGGACATGTGTTAGGGTAATTATGATATCATTTTTACCCTTAATTACCCTATTTACTTTTAACCGTGGTAAATAAAAGTCAAAAGTTACTATTCACCAAAAATTATTTTCATCTTATTGAACCACATTTTACCTAATGATATCAACCGTGTTTCTCGGATTTTTAAAATTCAACTCATAGAAGCGGTAAAATTAAGTTTTACGCAAATTTGCAAATGCTCATATGAGGTGGGTAAAAGACGGTAAAACGTTCGATAAAATTTTATACATCTAATTTTATTATAAAATGACTCCAATGAATTAAATTGAACTTATATAGGTATTATATATATATATATACTTAAAATAAATTTAAATAGAATAAATAATTATTTAAATAAAAAGTTGGTTTTAAATAATAACACAATGTTTTTCACTATTCATCAAAAATTGAAAGTTTTCAGAAAAATACCAAAAATTTACCCTAAGATAATTTTGATATTCCAAATTCAAAACATAGAATCTGAATTTATTAATTTAAAATTAATTCACGTTGTCAAAACCAACAGGCGTATTTTTAAGAAATAATAACTATCAAAAGATTGACACTTTTTTATGTCCAATTTCAAATTAAAATTAGTTAAAATGACCTTTATTGGATTAAATGGTAAAAATATAATCTATTTATACTTCCAAACCATTAAAATTTATAATTTAACACGATAAATTATTTTGATTAAAAAAGTTATTTTTTGTTAAAATATAGTATTTTTCACCATTCACCCAAATATGAATGTTATTAGAAAAACACCAAAAAATTATTAAAACTAAATTCTTATGTCCCAATTATAAAGAAGAAGTTTATTTTGTCAAATTAAATATATAAAAGTTTCAAATATTATATTTAAAGAGGGTTCGCCATTAAAAGGCGGTAAAATTGCATTTTTTTTTGAAAAATACTTCTTTTATCTGAAAAAAATGAATTTGTTCTTACATTATGTCTAAGAAACTCACAATATGGATTCTAAAATTGTAAGGATTATATAAGGTTTAAAATTCTGTTACTACTATTCATAACCTCTTTTGAACAGCTATTTTGGTAAGTCGTGGTACGCTTGAACTCGGTGTTGCGTGTAGTGCAAGTTATTGAATTACTTTGAAAAAATAGAATGCTATGAAATCTTGGGGTGTTACATTTCCATTTGTTCCTCTGGCTATCCATCGAAGTGGTTCGACAATTGAATTTAGATTTTTCAGATGACTCCTTATAAATTTGATTTCAAAACCATCCTATAAACTATTTATTATATGTATTTGATATTCATTCTTTAGCCCTTGATGAATTTATATCTCTAAGAATTGGTTTGTGGGATTCAACATATGGATAAACATCTTATTTATTATGAAAAATGTAAAGGTGTTTTTGCTCCTACTCTGTGATGGTAATTGTAACAACATATCTTCTAGAAATCCCTTCACCTATAAGGCATCTGTTGTGATGATACTTTGGGAGATTGATGCTTTCAACATATGATAGGTAATCAATACAAATTCAAAAAATTCTTCAATAATATATCATTTTGTAATACAATATTCTTGTTGATTTTTATTCTTAACACACTGTGAAGGTACTATAGAAGAACTGTACATTGTGTGGTACTGTAGCAGCTGGAACTATTCACCTTGGGCCACCAGTTTGGGCTTGGAGTCCTTAAGGATTTTGGGCCACCCAGGCCTTCGGGGAAGTAGGGCTTTCGGGCCACCTTTAAGGCCCTCGGGACACCTCATAGCCTTTGGGCCACATGAAGTTTCCCCAGACACACTACAAAAAGGAGCAGCCCCAGATGAGGATTTAGAGCAGGTGCACTCACCAGAGCAGAACCAAATGGATTTTCAGAATGAGAGGGTATGGCTATGCCATCAGTACCAGCCTGTGATTGCATGGGAAGCCTTTCCAGACGGCCATGCAAAGGTGGAGAGCTACTATCATGACGCAGATGCTGGGGGGGGGGGCAGTTCCTTGTAGATAGTCTGGTTGAATTCCCTAAGACCTTCAGGTCATGTAATCTTCTAAGCCTACGAGCCTTGTAATCTCTGAGCCTACGGGCCTTGTAAGGGTTCCCCCTCATCCCTTGAAAGGGGGGTTATCAAAAATCAATAAAAATGAAGGCCTTCGGGCCATTCAGGAACCCTTTCAAAATCTTCATATATTGTTCAATGGGGTACATCCATTTATATTGGACATAACCACATAGTTGAACCTCTCTAACCAACTGAACCATCAGGTGGACTATTATATCAAAGAATTATGGTGGGAAGAATATTTCCAATTCACATAATATGACTACAACCTCCTTATTCATGATTTTCAACTTCGCCGGGTGTATAAATTTACTGCATATAGATTTGGAAAAGAAGTATATTTTGGTTAATTTATGTCATAAATTTTTAGAAGAATTCAATGGAAAGAAAAAGGCATCAAATATTTCATGAAAACATGACATTCATGTGATTTTAGTCCTTATAAATTCAAATTATTCACTAAAACAATATTCTTAATATTTGATGAATACCCTTATGTAACTTTTACACCATTAAGAAAAATGAAAATTTTCATTTTTTTCTTATCTGGATAAAGTGTCAACCACTATAGGAAGAAAAGTATTCCCTTTACCCTTCACTGGTGCCAACTCTTCCCTTATCCCCATGTCTATCTTGTCCAAACTATCTTCAATTCCATTTTTTTGTAGGAACATTTAATAATATTCCAATAACACTATCAAATACATTTTTTTCTATATGAATGAAATTAAGAAAATTTCTGACATACAAACAATTCCAATACAGTAACTTGAAGAAAACTGATCTCTTATTTCAACCTGATTTCTTAAGGTTTTTCAAAAATGGTTTACTGAAAACAATTTCAATATCTTTTACTTTATCGAACAGTTGATTATCCATTAGTGGAGAAGGTGTTGTACCTTGTTCGGTATTCCCATCGAATGTTGCTATCCAGGATTAGTATTTATGTCATCGAGGTAAAATTTTCTAATGTCATAAAAAAACTGTCTTTGAGGAAGGTTTCAACCGAACTAAGTGTGTGTTTTCTTCATAAATGGTACACCCCAACATTCCTTTAATTCTATAACCTGAAAAATTTCTATAAGTTGGAAATTCATTTATCATCCCATGAAACATGACCCTCAATGTTAATTATTCACTTCTATGAGCATCATACATTATAACACTTGTGTCCAACATCAATTTTAGATCTTTGGTCAATGGATCCAAATAGAAATCAATATCATTGGTTTGCTTTGGTCCAAATATAAGTAGATACAACATAATGTATTTTTGATTCATGCATAACCCTGGAGGCAAGTTATAATTTACTAACATGATGGGCCATGTACTGTGAGTACTACTCTATAACCCAAAAATATTTATTCCATCTATAGATAACACAAGAAAAAAGTTTCTCAACTCATTCCCAAATTTAGAATACTCGTAATCAATTTTCTTTCACTGAGGAAAATCTACTAGATGACATAGGTTCCCATATTTAATTCTTGTATTTTCATGTCATTTCAATTGTCTCATAGTTTCCTGACATCCATATTGTCTTCTAAACCATGGAATGATAAGAAATTGCCATACAACTTTCTAAAGAATTTTTTCATTTTTCTTATATCGATCTGCACCACACTTAATACATTTTATGAGTGATTTTTGATCCTTGTGAAAAAATATGAAATCATTTGGACAAACATGTATTTTTTAGAGATCATGACCATTGAAAGTAGAATTTGTTTAGTATCATATGTTCTACATGGAAGTTCATTTTCTTCTACAATCGTATCATTCAGGAGACCAAGTAGTTATGTAAAGTCAGTGTCGCTCCATCCACTGCCAGCTTTCAAATTATATAACTTCAATACTACTGACAATATTGTGTATTTAGTATAACCTGTATACAATGGTCTCTTAACATATCTATTTAACTTCTCAAACAACTTTTGTACAATCATAAAGGTCATATTAAATTTTCATTGTCATTTCTTCCATGTGATCTCCATTATCATTTACACTGGTATTCATATCAAATGATCCATAAATTGTAGTATCATCCCAAATTGTGTGAATGTTCAGTTTTTCCCCTGTGTTTAGTCCAACATTTATAGCTCTAATAAATTCCATGAAAAATTAAATGTTCTTCCAACTCTTTTTAACTAATTTTTCTTGAATAACAACAATGTAAAAATGAACAAAGGATTTGAGAAGGGTCATGTGCATGCTCTATTGCAAACTTGATAAAATCTTTAACTCCATCTTCATACTCTTTTATCAATAGATTAGTGCATATCCCTTTTCGATTCATATCCATCCTATTAGGTTCATAAAATATTTATTATATACAATAAATAAATAAATACACATAAGGTATTCATTATCAAATGTGAAAGTTATAGATAATTCTAATAAGGAGAACCCAACATTGGATTGTTTCAAATAATTTTAGTATTATTTGAAGGAAATGAGTAATTGAATTTAAGAAAATAATTACTCCAATATGATAGGTTTTATCCTTTGAATTCATAAAAAATGATCACTGGTACCTGGTATGGGATGGCTACTACTCAGAGTAGTTGAAGAAACATAAGTGCATGTCCAAAAGAGTTGGGGGATGATTCTAAAGCAACAAAATGAAATAATAGTTGTTCTGAAGATGAATATGATGAGGATGAAAATCATCTCCTTAAAAACTTTTTAAATAACCATATCATAATTTAAAATTTAAAATCTCATCTCAAAACCACTTTCAAAATACAAAAGGTTGGTTTTGAATTTATAAAACCCCACTTGAAATCCTTTTTTTTAAATTCCACATGAAAATCAACCAATTTTTTTAGAACACTTATTAGGATATGAAACCCCTTTTCTATAAAAACTGTTAGCATCAAGTGAAAATTTTTAAATTCATATTTAAAATCCATTCACAATAAATTAAAAGTTAAAAACCATTTCCATTGAATATGTTAAAGGTAATATCTACATCATGGTACTTAGTGGAGTCGTTCAAATGGATTTTTGATGTCACATTTAAGTATATCACAATAGATGTAGAATCCATGGGCGTGATACTATTAGTTCCATAATAGAAAACTCCCTATACATGTGATATTTCTATGGAAATATAAAAATGTCAAGTGACCCCCACACTAACATGTAATAACCATTTTGAACTAAATTCTCCCAACTTCTACCCTAGAGACACGTGAAAATTTTGATGACAAGGATTTTTCATATGGTGGAATTACATCGGAATGTATTGCTAGAAACATTATAATCATAAATTTTTGTTAGGATAAAAAGAAAAAGTTTGAGTTTTGTCAATCCCTTTAAAGAGATTTCATTTCCATAGAATCATGGGTGTACAAGAACATGGGAAATAGAGTTTGGATCATTGGACTACATTGGAATAGTAAAGGATTAAGAGACGTGAAAAATGAGATA
The DNA here is from genome assembly GCA_963277665.1 of Viscum album. NCBI lineage: Eukaryota > Viridiplantae > Streptophyta > Magnoliopsida > Santalales > Viscaceae > Viscum > Viscum album. The sequence continues at coordinate 115,964,704 of OY728157.1, read as the reverse complement.
AAATGGGTAATATAACATTCTTAATTGATTCAAATTATTCTATAATGAAAAATATAACATTTTATAATAATATAAATTAATTTTTTAAAATCATTTAAAACAAAATAATCCCAAAATAAAATTAAATAGAAATAAACTGGAATCTTTGAATTTTATATGGTGTAGCCTTTGAAAATTGTATAAAGAGGGTGAATATATGACCCCTAATAGATAAATGATTATGGGGATGATATTAAAATAGAATTGTATTCATGAAATCATGTAAATAATGATTTTTAAACACTTTTAAAACACAATATTTTATTTAGAATGAAAAAAGAGGATTAAAAATTCTTTACATTTCCATGGTAATGCATTAGGGAAAGGGAATAATGAGAATCAATAAATGATATCTCATGAAAAATAGTTGAAATGGATGATAATATAATGGATTTATAAGTATAGAATCAAATTCAAATTATGTTTAAGAAAGACTAGAACAATATAAAAACAATTTGGAATGAATAGAGGGGATGAAACCCTTACTTCATCAAGGTAATAAGTTAGGAAATGGGATTGATGAAGGGTAATTAATAACAACTCATATAAAATAAACTAAATGTATGATGATATACTAAAAATATAACTATATCAAAATATTAAAATAAAGTTTAAAATATAATAGAATAAAATAGATTTAATTATAAATAAATTGGGAAAGATTAGGAATCCATAACCCGAATGGCCTGAAGGCCTTCTTTTTATTCATTTTTTATAATCCCCTTTTAAGGGTTTAAGGGGAACCCTTACAGAGCCTGTAGGTTTTGTGACATTACATGACTTGAAGGGTCTTAGAGGAATTAATCCATACTATAACTACTTGAAACTACCATCCCTATCTTCTACATCATGATGTCAGCTCTCCACCACTGCATGGTTATTAGGATAGGCTTCTCACGCATGAACATGCTGGTCCCAATGGCAATTTTCATACCCTCTCATTCTTCCAGATCTGTTAGCTTTGCTCTGGTGAATGCACCTGCTCTGAATCCTCATCTGAATCTTGTTCCTTGTAGAGTCTTCCTGGTCCATTTAAGCACAATTTTCATGTGGCATGAAGGGCTTGATGTGGCCTATAAGCCTTACTGGACCAAAGGACTTGGGTGTCCTGAAGGCCTTGAAGGACCCTAGGACCAAACCAATGGGCTGAAATCCCAAATAAATGAATATTTTTAGCTGCTATAGTATCTAACTGTGCCTACTACAATACTACTATAGTAACCCGAAATTATGTCTCCTCCCAGATTTTATCTCAGGTCTCTTGGATGCACTTATTGAGTCCTTGCCAATTGGGATGAGGATCTTATGCTTAGTAATCCCTATATTATCATTGTAGTGTCTTATGAAAACTAAATTATGATAGTGAATGAATAAACCCTCATGAAAAATACATTATTGTAGATATAATGTACTCTATTATAATGATATAATCTTATTAAATTTGAATTTATTGAAGAATCAATAAACCAATAACTATAGGAAAAGGAAGGGATATGAATATAAACCCTTAAATTTCATGAAATTATTGTCTTAGATTAGATCTTCCAACCACCAAAAATATTCATGGTTGAAGAGAAATATAAGGGAGATGATCTTTGATAGATCAATGAAGGGAGAAATTGAGCATCATATTTGAATAAATGATAAGAGGCGATGTGTATTTATAGGCGTGTAGAGTGGAATCAAATGTAATTAATTATTGAGTATTTTATAATTCCATTATCTCAAGTGGTCTAATCCACCAACAGTACCTCATTACCTCAGTTAATGCTATTCTGGATTTTTTAGTAAAAAGATAATGAAAATATAACAAAATTGGTAAATTAGATCATTCATACATATTTATCATCACAAATTTATAGTATGTTACCACATTTCACCAATTTATTACCATATTTTATTAATTTTACAAAAAAAATCCAAATTTCACCCCTTATCTAATTTTAAAATCCTGATTCAAAATAGCTATATTTTTATTCCTACAATAACACTATTATTATAATTACTAAATTTTCCAAATATGATACCCATATCATGATAATAACCCTTGAAATATTTCACATTAATTTCTAATATAAAATAAAAAATACTATAAAAATATCATTTTAGTGAAAAATATGTTACAAAACCATTAATGAAATGTTTTAAATAATCCATCCTTTCACATAGAATCTTTTATTAATTTATAAATATGATAAAAATAATCTTGAAATTATATTAAATAATAATTAATGATATAAATTCCTCATAAAATATAATTTTAGTGAAAAAAATATTTAACAATTCATTTTATCATATATCTCACATGAAATTACATATAACACTAAATATCTATATAACAACATAATAGGTTAGTTTTCTTATATCACTATTATACAATGTTAAGAATTAAATTCCAGTGATTTAATTACTAATAAAAAGACATTATGAAATTAAAAAAATAAATATGTGTGACGTAGTTATAAAAGAATCATGAATTTGGTAAAATATTTTTTTTGTGGGGGTAGGGGTGCACCACTTGTGTGCCTTACACCTAATCACCTAAAGGAATGGCATGTGAGGAATGCACGTTTAGAATGCCTTGGTGAGATCGCCTCGCCTTGATAGTGGTGGGATGCTACAGCTGCACCTCCCAGCGCCTCTTGCCAAGACGTGTGCCTCAGCGCGCCTTTGGCAACATGGTCTAAATAGATTTCATAAACAACCTCAAATAATTTTAAAACACCAAATTAATTAATGAAAATCATCATAAATATTTTATTGGTCAAAAATATAATTTATCCTTTGAATGTAGATAAAAACAAGGTCAAATCCACAAGAGACCAATTGTAAATCAATTATAATCCCTTAAAAACCTTGAGCAATAATCATATTTAAATCCAATTAAACCCAAATAATAATTATAATTTTAGAGAAACTAAATTCAAACACCCAAGAACATGAAACAAATTAGGTAACAAATAAAACATAAATACACCCACCTAAGGATATCGTAGATGATGCAAAACCTTCAACAATAGCGAGTGGATGGCTTGAAGAAGGGAAAGCAATGATGGAACCATAGTGACAAAAAGGTAATGAACAGCAAGAGATAATGAACACAAAAATGAAAAAAAGATATCACTAAACAAGCAATCAATGAGTGAGGAGGAGGAGAAAATAACATACCTTGGATTCAAGCTTTGATTAATCCGAGATAAAGTAGAGATATTTTCAAAGCTTGGTTTCATTCGAGCATGGGATTCATTCAAGAATTGATTCTTTCAAGATTTGGATTTGTTCGAGTCTTGATTCGAGCCTTGATTAGACGACGAGGAGTACCGACAAGAGGCTTTCGTGGAAAGCTTTAGGTATCACGATGATACAGTCACAATTATAGTTCTTTAAATAGTCTAGAGACACTTTTATCAGCGCTTCCAAAAAAGCGGTGACGAAGACACCTTTTATCAATGCTAAATTAATAAGTGCTGATAAAATACATCTTTATCAATGTTTTTTTAGAACGGATAAAAGTCATCTTTATTAGTGCTAAAACTTTAGCCCTGAATAATTTTTTTTGTAAATATATTTATATTCATTATAATTTTATAATTATTTAAATATAAACTTATTTATTTATAATTATATAAATAATTTTTTTTAAAATTATATTTTTTATTTATAATTATAAATATATAATTTTATAAATATAAAAAATATACATTTATAAATATATTTGTAACTATATTTATAATTATTTGTTTATAATTATAAATATAGTAAATATATTCATTATTTAAATATATTTATTATAATTTTATAATTATATTTAAATATATAATTATTTATTCATAATTATATAAATAATTTTTAAAAATATATATTTATATATTTATATAATTATCATTATATATATTTATATAATTATATATATATATATAAATATAAATATAGTAAATATATTCATTATTTAAATAAATTTATTATAATTTTATAATTCTTTAAATATATATAATTCTATATTTGTAATTATATAAATACTTTTTTAAACAATATTTATTTATTTATAATTATAAATATAGTAAGTATACATTTATAAATATATTTATTTATAAATATTTATTTAAAAATATATTTTTAACATTATTAATGAATATATAATCTTAAATGCATGCATGTTTAAAATTAGTGAAATTGAATAATTAAAAATGAGTATAAATTAAAAATATTGAAAACATAGATAAGTTTTATTAATTAAATGTAAATTATTAAAAAATATGGATATATATTCAAATAAATATGAATACATATTGAGAATATTAAAACGTAGTAAATAAATAAATATAAATAAATAATATAAAATGATTTAATTCCCAAAAAAATAAAAAATAAATAAAAAAAATGATAAATGAATTAATACCTAAATGTAATAATATTAAAGATAAAAAAATAAAATTTACTGACTAAAGACATAATATATTAAATGTACCATGTTATAATTAAATTCCAAAAATTAATACTAAATTTTAAATAAATTACGAAAATATCAGGTGTATGTGTTCCTATATAAGATTTCATTAATTACGTAAATATTTATCTATGTGTTGTATATAAAAATGCACTAATTATGTATATGTATGTGAATTCAATGCAACACACATTTGATATATGTTAAATTGAAAAATAAAACGACATTCAATTATGTCCATTACTTGATGCAATTAGTCGGTATTTTTAATTAATATTAATTTTTAATTATAGACCATTCTTCAACTAATTATATAACTTATTTAATGTAAAACATAAATATTTTGTATTATATAAATTATATTTTAGGAAATATTATATATGTTCATATATATATATATATATGAATATATTTTTATATTAAATGTATTAATGAATAATTATGTATAAAAACCGTTAAAATTTGATAAGACATTAATATGTTTTTAATTATTAAATTTTATTCATTTTCTATATTTATATTTAACATATATTATTTATTATTATTTATAATATATATATATATACATATATATATATTAAACTTATTCATTTTTATTAATAATTTTTTCATTAATAATTTTTTTAATAATTTTGTAATTTATTCATTTTTAATTTTTTTGTTTAATTATTATAATTTATTCATTTTAATTTTTTTAATTATTAAAATTCATTCATTTTATATATCTATAATATATACTATTTATTAATATTTATAATCCATATATATGTATATTAAATTTATTCATGTTTATCAATGATTATTTAATTAATAAAATGTTTAATATTTTTCTTAATTTACTCATTTTTAATTTTTATTTATTTAAATATTTTATTTTATTCATTTTACATATCTATATATTTAATATATAGTATTTATTAGTATTTATAATTTTTTTTATATATATATTAAATTTATTCATTTTTATCAATAATTATTTAATTAATAAAAAATTGATATTTTTTTAATTTACTCATTTTTCATTTTTATTTGTTTAATTATTGCATTTTATTATGGAATTTTATCAATGCTAAAAATAAAGTGCTGATAAAGGACATCTTTTATCAGTGTTAAAAAAACGCTGATAAAGATCAATGTTGTTAAAGGTCTGTTTTGTAGTAGCATCATTGTTGGCGGTTTATCGGTGAAGGTCTAGTGATAGTGGTGTTTGGTTTGTTTGGCGGTCTAGTTTTTTGTGGTTCATCGGTCAAGGAGGAAAAGATGCATGATCAACATTAATGTGGTGGTTTGTAATGTCTGCAACTCGAGGACATGGCTTGTGGTATGGTTCATATTTTGTCTGTTTAGACTGTGTTTGAAGTTTTGTGATGTTTGTGGGTTTGATTTGATTTTGGATGTAATCAATTGTCTCTCAACCTAAACTGGTCATTTGAAAATAAAGAAAAATGGAATTGGAGGTGAGTGGCGTAATAGGAGTGGGAAACTCGCGACAACAAGCAGGCGACGACATGGAGGATGAATGGATAGAGGAAGGGGCAGGCGACTCGCAGCAGTCGAGTTGGTTGGGTCAGGTTGGGTCATTTTTTTCCCAAATCATGACCCAAACCAACCCGACCAAAGGTTAACCCAAAGCAACCCAACTCGTGGAATAATTTTTTTTAACCTGACCCAGCCCGGTCAGGTTGGTCAGGTCTAGACACCCCTACTGTCGTCTGCCCTTATCCACACGACTCAACCCTTCCCTATCACCCAGCCCAGATCTCGTGTGTTCGGGCTTCCCATTTGGCCTTCCATGGGTATGTTTGACTTGGGATTCCCTGCACGGGTCTGCCCGACCCAGAACAGCCCTGCACAGGTTCGGCCCGACCCACAATGGCCCTGGGTGGGGTTTTGGGGTCTGTGGAATTTTTTTAAATCTCCAAGAAATTAATTTATTAATTTATTGAATTTAAAAAATAATAATCATATTTCAAAATTAATTTAATTTTTTATTTAAAATTATACTAATTTCAGGACCAAACAAAAATAAATTATTTGAATTAAAACAATTCATTTAATTTATTTAATTGCCCTCAAACTTGAATTTATCGCATTTAATTTTTATTGCGCATTTATTTTACCCGTAGACTGGTCTCGAGCATTGGCCAACCTTAGTTTGTCTAGAATTTATTTAATTAATTAATTATTTTAATTTTATGTGATGCATGTAGTTAGTTAATTAAATATAAAATCTACACATTGTTATTTTTCTCGCTTGATATGTATAAGGTTTTGCACGTTCATCGGTTTATCTGTATATATTTTTCACTTCCCAAGACCCCCTCACATGCTTGTGAGTATATTTCTATTATGACGGTGATGTTGTAAGATGTGGACCATGCCAAGATGAGGCGGTATCCCAGATGAGTTGTGGAAACACTGGACCGAGGTGTGAGTTGTGATACGAGTCAAGACCCGACTTAGGTATTATACCCCTAAGTCATGGTTAATCCATTGAGTTTAAATGAATCAACCGATTTCAAATGCTCAAGATTAGTTAGGTAGTTTATTTAATTTATGCATTGTTTATTATTGTTTTTTGCATTTTCAAATTATTATGGTCATATAAAATAATAAAATAAAATGCACAGATTAAATCAATTTAAGATGAGATGAATTTTTATTTATTTACTACATAGTCAGTTGTGAGTACGATCACATAATATGTTCATATCAGATATAAAATGATTTCATTCATTGAGAAATAATAAAAACCCATCAATAAAATATTAAGTCATAAAGTCTTCCTTCATTTGAATTTGAAAAAAAACTGGGTGCACAGGGTGCTTATCATCCCTAATTGAGGGTGCCTCCTATCACTAGGGAGTTCTTATGAGAATGATGAGTTGACTTAACTAAAGATGAAAACAAAGAAGTAATCATAGCTATATTTTTACATCTTTATAATTAAAGCATTGAGTAAATCAAGTTTATGATTTCTAGAAGTCAGGACTCCACTCAACAGTTCAAGGAACCGCGAGTTAATGTGGTTGGTTAATCAAACACCTACCTTGGAACTATCAGGGCAGTGGCATAGCCATAACTTAGACTATGAGGAGAGGTTTCAAGGATCCTTTCCACTAGAATACTCTAGAAACTAAGTATTCTAAATCTAATAGTGAGGACTAATGAGGTTTAATAAAATAGAGGGAGAAATTTAATGATTTAATTAATAATTAATGTTTAAGTGCTAATCAAGATTGAAAGTACTTATCTGCTAAAAGTTTTATTTTATAGAATAATGGTAAGTAATACCACTTATAAATTTCCATTATTATTGGATAAAGAACATGTCCAAACTAGCATGATTTTCCAAGAGTAGTATAGGTGCTTGCACAAAGTACTATGATATAGGAAATTCTAAGTGTTGGAGTCCCCACCACCTGTTAAGATACCTTAGGAAGTGGGGGTGTAAAAGATTATTACAGGAGACTCATGTATGGTGCATTTGATATTTATATCATAATGAAATTATCAATGTCCGATGTGAGTTGTGGGTACAACATCAGTACATGGATGATTTCACATGTTGTATCATCTCTGAGAAACTTGTGAGGAGAAGTTGAAGTGAAATATGAATGGGCTGATGATTACACTGGATATTTGTAAATTGAAAGGTGGACCATGATCTTTCAATACATCCCATTCTTATATCATTATCACAAACTTTCTCTAGTTTCGTATAGGATCACAAAAAAAATAATAAATGGATAAAATGATTCATTACCTTTTGGGTAATGTACACTATAGGAAAACGACCGTTTAGCGGCGGTTTTAAAAACCACCGCTAAACGTGTTTCAGGCCGCCATTTCGTGGCGGCTTTTAAACTGCCACGAAAAAACCGCCACGAAATGCCTTAATTTTTTTTTTAATTTTTTCGAGGATTAGCGGTGGTTTGGGTAAAACCGCCGCAGAATGAAAGGAAAAAATAAAAAAACATGAGAAACCCCGAAATCACAAAAACGACCATAACTTTTGATCCAGGCATCCGTTGGAGTGTCAAGACCAGTCAAATCGAAGCTCATGAAGAGATATAGAGCCATGTATAATCAAAACCATGAGACGTTCTAAGGTACGAAAGATATGAGAGTTATAAGAAAGTTGAAAAAAGTTCTCCAACTTCAAACGACCATAACTTTCGCTCCGGGTGTTCGTTTGGGCTCTACCACATATCAAATCGAAGCCACCGAAGAGACCTACGCACCATTTTGACAGAAGAAAGCTTTTATCAAGTTTTTAAACCCCAAAAAACCCTCCTAAGGCCTCCAAAACCCCGTTTTCGTCACCGATGTCCCGTCAAACTTGTCTTCAAACGGACCTAACTTTCGATCCGCGTGTCAGTTCAGACTCCTCCACCTGCCAGATCATAGCTCGTTCCATGAGCTTCAGTTTGACTGGTCATGGAGCCCATATGCACTCCTGGATCATAAGTTATGGCCTTTTTAGTGGGTATTGGGTTTGTTATATTTTTCGATGCCTCGTTTCTAGCACCCGTTCTCCGTCAGCTTTTTTTAAATGGTCGTAACTTCGGATCCGCCTATCCATTTGGACTCTTTCACCTATCAGGTCGAAGATCATTTCAGGATCTTTGATTTGACAGGTCGCGGATCTGAAACGGACTCTCGGATCATAAGTTATCTCTGTTAATGTGAGTCCAATGTTTTTATCACTTTATGACCGTTTTGACGGGTTTTAACGGTTGCTCCATTTATTACTATTTATTTGGGTTTCCATGACTTGTTATCTTTATCAATGGTTTTTTGTGGGTTATTATGATGATTATGTTGAATTATTAAGGGGTTTTCCAGAGTTGTCATGAGTTTTCATGCATTCTCATTCTTTCTAATGCCTCATTATTCATATGCTTCTCCATCCGTTTTCATGCATTTTCATGATTTTCCATCCCTTATCACGTCTTTTTATACTTTTTCATGTGTTTCCTTTATTATTTATTATTTATTATTTATATTATACTTTAATTTATTTATTATCTGTTATTTGTTACTGGTTATTTATTATTTATTATTTATATTTATTTATTATTTATTATTTATATTTATTTATAATTTATAATTTATTATATATTATTAATTATTTATTATTACTAATAATAAAATATTATTAATAATAATAATATTTGTTACTGGTTATTTATTATTTATTATTTATTATTTATTATTTATAATTATTTATTATTTATATTTATTTATTATTTATATTTATTTATTATTTATTATTTATTATTTATTATTTATATTTATTTATTATTTATTATTTATTATTTATATTTATTTATTATTTATTATTTATTATTTATATTTATTTATTATTTATTATTTATTATTTATTATTTATTATTTATATTTATTTATTATTTATTATTTATTATTTATTATTTATTTATTATTTATTTATTATTTATTATATATTATTTTATTATTATTATTTATTGTTTATTATTATTTATTGTTTATTATTATTTATTGTTTATTATTATTTATTGTTTATTATTATTTAATATTTATTATTTAATATTTATTATTATTTATTTTTATTATTTATTATTTATTATTTATTATTTATTATTATTTATTCTTTATTATTATTTTTTATTTTTTATTTTTTATTTTTTCTTATATATTATTTATTATTTATTATTTATTCTTATTTATTATTTATTATTCTTTATTCTTTATTATTATTTATTATTTATTATTTATTCTTATTTATTATTTATTCTTATTTATTATTTATTATTTATTATTTATTATTTATTATTTATTATTTATTCTTTATTATTTTATTATTATTATTTATTATTTATTATTTATTATTTATTATTATTTATTTATTATTATTTATTTATTATTATTTATTGTTTATTATTTATTGTTTATTATTTATTATTTATTGTTTATTATTTATTATTTATTATTTATTATTTATTCTTTATTCTTTATTCTTTATTCTTTATTCTTTATTCTTTATTCTTTATTCTTTATTATTTATTATTTATTATTTATTATTTATTATTTATTATTTATTATTATTGAGTTTATATTTTATGTATTATTTGTTTTTTCAATTAATATATATAAGTATATTAAATTCTGTTTATTAACCACATAAAGAGTTTGCTGGAGTGGTAAAGTCTTTGGAAAATATGCAAGAGGTTAGGGGTTCAAATCTCACCAAACGCAGTATTTCTTAATATTACATGGGCATGTTCATGGGATGTGCATGCCTGGATAAATAAAGTAAATAAAGTAATATGAAATAAATAAATAAAATATGAAATAAATAAAATAAATAAAATAAATAAATAAATAAAATAAATAAATAAATGAAATAAATAAAAAAATTAAAAAAATTTAAAAAAATCAAAAAAAATTAAAAAACCGCCGCTAAATAATTTAGAGGCGGTTTAAACTGCCGCTAAAAAACCACCGCAAATAGTTTCCCGACACATGATTTCGCGACGGGTTTTCAAAACCGCCGCCAATCTATTTAGCGACGGTTTAAACCGTCGTGAAACGTAAAACCAAACCGCCGCTAAATGCCTTTTTTTCCGTAGTGGTACTCCAAGCAATAAGAACCTAAAGAAAGTATAATATTTAGTTCTTATGGTAAACAAGTTGAAAGATAAGGCAAAAAGGCCAATGAAAAGTGTGCCACCAAAGGCTCATTTGCAATGTCCATCAGAGAAAAGAGGAAAGTCATTTTACTGGAGGTTATATGCTTTGTATGTTGTGAAATAAGTCTATGAAAGTTTAAATACAATGAACAAAATTGAAGAAGAAAGTGGTTGCTTCTTCTCTAGGTATATTCATCATTGTATATAATGTTTTCATTATACTACTTGGGTATTAAATACAATATGTATATCACATATTTTTATTGAAATATAGTAACCAAATAAGAAAAAAACATTATAATAATGAAGGTGTATTCTCCAAGAAGATGAGAAAGAGTGATTCCTAAGTCAGCGGTGAGAAGCATGCAACTTCTAATTATCAAGTAAATAGTTTTTTGTGGAACTATTATTGAGTATAACCAAAACATTTATCTCATGTATCCATTGTACACAAGGATACATTATTCCAATTTTGGAATAAATTTTTATGGTGTCTTATACTCAACTAAATTTTTATTAATACTTGAATTATTATAAATAACTTATGGATATAAAATATAAGACTCAATTATACCCAGTTATGGAAAGATAATTCTTTTTCAAGTGAAACTAAAAGTAGTTTTCAAGGATATACCCAGTATGGTTTTTAGACTCTTTGGAGTTAAATACCTTAGGTATTATCGACACATTTACTTATTTAGTTTTTGACAAATAAACCTTAAAAAATAAAGGTAAGCCACAAATCTTTCATAATTAGTGCATCTTGAGATCATGAACTATTCCAAGATAATGATAGTGGTAAATATATACTTCATAACATTCCTTTTAAGTGTTTTAAGTAATATAAAAGTGAATTAAGGGATATGCATGGTTAGTAGATATGAGTTTCTTCAGGCCTATGTGGTGAAAAATATATTGACCAAGCATTCATCAATCACAAAAATGTAGCATGGGGTAATTCCTAAACGCATGTTTCCTTATAAGCATCAAAGCTATGATGTTGGTAAGGAGGATCGATGATGAGTCTTACATGAAAACATTGGTCAAAAAAATTTATTTTGGAGTAATTCCTAAACACACATTTCCTTATACAAATCAAAGATATGATGTAAGTAAAATGAGCATCAATGTTGAAACTAAAAATAATTGAAGAAACTTCCATTATTTTTCATGACATGCTTCACAAATAGTGGCATTATCCCATAATTATATGCCAACTATAATGATAAATGGATATAATATGAGTTATAGTATGATATAAATCCATTATATCATAGAACAAGTGTTTAGATGCAATGTTTTTGTTAAGGATATAAACAATTATGCATCAAGAAAAACACAATGTGCATCTAAATTAATTATCCTAATGTTTTTAAGGATATTACATAAATACCTATGATATAAAATTTATAGTTAAGTGATAGACTATATTTATATAAAAGGGGTGAACATATCTCTTTAAGATAGTGATAGCAAGATTGTCTTGGATTCAGTTAATGCTGAAGATTCACAACTAGTTGGCATAAGAACAAGTTCCACAAGAGCTTTTGGAAAAGGAGTATTCCAGAGACATATATTGCATAATAAGGATAAAACCATCATAATGGTTTTACATTAACTATGTTCGGTGATGCATTATTTATAATAATGAATCCTAATTAAGTTGTAAATAACAACAAGCTAATATTGACAAGATCAATTTAAATTCAATAATGGATTCCATGTATCAAATTATAGAGAAATAGTATAAAATATAGCTTTTATGTCAGTGGTTTAATGTCAGTTTTTAAATAACCAATGTTAAGAAGTTTTTCACATCTATTTTGAAATAATAGAGGTGAAAAAGAAAAATTTCTATGCTGGTTATTTAAAAATTGATGTGAAAAAAATAAATTTTCATGTTAGTTACAATATAGCCGACGTGAAAAATAAAAATTTTCATCACACCAATGAATTATTCCATTTTTTTATAGAACACCTTTGAAATTTTAAATTTCCTCCTAAATTTATGATGACATGGTTTTATTTTCAAGTTTCATGTATATATCTTCACGCTCCATATTTATTAATTTCACCAATTCAACATTGTTCCACCGATTCAACTCTTTTGATATTCATTGTTGTTACATGGTTTCTTCTTTCACCAATATCATCTAATATTGATGCATATTTGAAATCAAGACTGAAAATCCATTTTCATGATGGAGACCATGGTGTTAGAGAGAGAAATGGTGAAGAAATTTGTTTCAATGCTGCAATTTATATAGGAAGATTTTATAGAGGTAAAATCCCTATAACAATTTCATTTATTCTTGTTTAATATTTTTTGTGATATTGTAACAAATATTTGTTGATTATTATCATTATATAATTGAATAAACTTTATTTTTTAAAACTCTATAATTGTAAACTACTTATTTTATCATGTAAAACAATATTTTTTCTTGTTGATTCTGCAAAATAACTCTGTAATGTTGTACAATCTCAAATAATATATTTTTTAAAAATATATCTTACACGTCAGTTTTTCAAAAACCCATGTTGGTTTTCTGAAAATCATCATGAAAAATAGTTTTTGGAATCGGTTTTTTGAAAAAAAAATCAATGTTAAAGATCATTTTTCACATCGCTTTTTTCAAAAGTGGCATGAAAAATTATAAAAATCATTTTTAACGACTGTTTTAATAACAGAAGATAAAAAATATATTTACAACATTTCCTTTAAATACTCCACCTTAATAACTAACATTAAAAATATAAAAAAACAACTTAAAAAAACTTATTTTGTACTAGTGGGGGATTATTATTTTGAATACTGTGGTGGGTATTCAGGTGGGACTATACATGGATGGTACAAGCATGATACCAATAAGGCTCAATTGGTAATACCAAGTCATTATTCCTAAATCCATTAGAATTTTATTTGATAAAGAAACTTTCTATGATCATCAAATTGGGCATTGGTGTTCAGACCACCAATCTTGGAAGGCATCTATATGATACAACCAAAAAGGGTTGGTTACACCATAGAATTCCAATAAGGGGTGAAAGTTACCGAAATCCAGTTTTGGATTGAAGTAAACAATAAGATCATAAAATATTCATTTGGAATGAATTTATTCCATATGTCTACAATTGGTTAGTGGGAGCTTCATAATCTTTCCGAGAAAAATATTTTTTATTTACATATGGAAAAAATCTATTGGTCTTATAGTTAATTAAGACTATAATGAAAGTAACTCTCTAGAGATTGAATTAAATTAGAAACCTAAGTTATAGGGAACAAGATCCACTAAGGTAGATATAATAATTTCTTAGATGAAGTTAATATTACATATACTGAAAAGGTATTGATAAAATAAAAATTGGAACAATTTGAGAAAGAATTCTTACCAATGTCACGTGGAATAAATCTCTCCAAGAAGACATGTGTGGGACATAGGAGGAGATTAATGCGATGAGTTGAATTTCATATGCTACTATGATGGATCAATCACATATTACATGCTATGTGCTAAATGTGATATTGCCAACATATATTATATGGTGTAAAAATATCAGTTATATCCATGATAATTGTATGGGAGACAATCAGAACTATCCAAATGTATACAAGAGATTAAAAACGATATGTTACTAGTAATTATAGAGGAATGAACACTAGTTTAAGGGGTAAAAACTAGTATTATTTTAGATAAATATTATATAAAATCACATTCGGGTAAAATTAATGAGAAACTGAAGCCCGTTCAAGCTAGTTGTAAGATCCCGTGTTTTGAACCGGGTTAAAAATTACGAATGTCTCTGAAATTCTTTTTCGGTTTATCAACGGGTCATTCTTTTTAAAATGAGCTCAAGAATTTTATTCTGAGTGTTGGAACACCTAACGATGTCATTTTTTGAACTTTGATAGAAGTTTTGAGGTAAAGGGGAAGTCGCACGGGCGGCGCACGGTTTGTCTAACCGTGCGGCCAAACCGTGCGTAGTTGGTCTTGGAGGCAGTAGCTTCTGCATGGGCGGCAAACGGTTTGTATAACCGTACTGCCAAACTATACGATAAGGGTGTCCAAGGCAGTAGCTAGTGCACGGTTAGCACACGGTTTGTCAAACCGTGCGAACTAACCTTACAGGCACTTAAACGAGATCCTTAAATTGTGTATCTCACTCGTTTTTGCCTTTAGATGGCTCGTTTTTCCTCCTAAGCGGCCATAACTCGGGATTAATCTCCCTTGAAGGTTGGGAAACCTCTCCCAAGAATTTTTGAGGTGATCCGAAGGCTTATCTTCGTTAATCGAAGCCTAATTCCGGAGGTATGTTATTGTTCTTCTTTGTTCTTGATCTATTTCTTAGATCTACTCAGATCTACATCTCCTCTTCTCACAGTTTCTTAGATCTACACCCATTATGGGTAGATATAAGTGTTTGTATACCAAGTATGATGATTTTTGGTCTTGGTCTTGTTAGGAGAAGTGATCTAAGGCAGGTTCTTGAAGAATCAACCTGTTTCTCTTAAGGGTTCTTCGTTCGTTGTGGTTTCCGTCAAAACCTGAGGTAGGGTACCAAATCTTTTACACTTTATTTAAAAATTATATATCCTTTAAATAAATTGAGAATGTGAATTTCCTTGATCTTGATATGTTGATGAATGACACTTGATGTTATTAAATAATTCCACCCACATGAGATAAATTAGGACTTGAACATGTGTTGATTTTAATCATGGTTTTCTGTTGTAGTTAAAGTGATATGATTAAACAATTGAATGATTTGAATGGAAATAATGAGTAATAGGATAATTAATCGTAGAATTATTCATCAAGTCATGAGTTGGAATGAGATTGTGTATTTTAATGATTATTAGGAATATTGAATATTTGACATGTTCGGAAGATAATTTGGAAACTGGTAACAATTAATGGAGGGATTAATTATTACATGTTAAATGGTAAATGGTTAACTAATTGATGATTGTTTAAAGAGATATGATTTAATTAATTAGTTGTTGAATTAATTAATTTGAAAACATTAAGTTAAGATTGTGATTTGATTGTCTGTTATGATTGTTGGCCAGAAGTACCTTTTGATGCGTATTAGTTTTTCATGCCTTAAGTTGTCTAGGATGGAGTTGTTTGAAAAAATTATATGTTGTGTGAGATGTTCACTAAATATATTGTCTTTGTTCAACATGTTTTGTGATGATTATGGGGTGCTTGTAGATTGTTAAAGTCCTGGATGAATCATTGTTTGAGTGTACAGGTTCAGGCTTGTAAAGGAATTTGGTTAATTAAGTGTTGACTTATTTGAAGAGTGTTTTGTGTTGTAAATTAGTTGTTGAATTAACTAACGGGTTAGTTTTATGGTATTAGAGCTGGTATTCTACACCAATGATAAATGTATATGTATGATTAATGATTAAGTTGTGAGACAAGGACTGGGGCTCCAAAAACTCACAGGGTGTTAGACAAGGAATTCTACACCAATGATAGATGTATATGTATGATTGATAAATGAGTTGTGAGATAGGGACTGATGCTCCAAATACTCATGGTGTGATAAACATGGCGTTCTACACCCAGCTTGCAAGAAAATATTCTTTTATGGGACATGGACTGATGCTCCAAATACCCATAGGTTGTGAGACATGAACTGATGCTCTAAATACTCACAAGGGTTCTAGAAATGATGTTCTACACCCATTAATTAACATTGGACGGTGGGTCCAATTTTTCTTGCGTGAAATGAGTTAATGGTTAATGAAGGCTGTTGTGACATGATGATTTATGAATTGTTTATGAGAAAGGGTTCGAGCATATTAATGAATTGGGTGAACCACTGTTAGTGGACGAACCCAGGAGTGAATCAATATTTTAGTGGATGAGCTTAGACATAATATATGAAAGATTTAATTGAATAACTTATGAAGTGTTATCCAAGCCAAAGCACAAGCTTGGATTCAGTCTTTACTTTGATTACTTAGATGGTCTTTTGAGACATCTTTGGTGAGTGACTTATATGGGGAATGTCGGGCATAGGCTGAATCTCAAGACTTTCATAATAATATTTGAGTAGTTGATAAATAAAATTGATTATGTAATGATTTTTGAGTGTGCATGACAAATGAATACTGCAGGTTTAGATACCAGCTGAGAGATGAAGCAGGTACTTGAGTATATAGTTACTTTGTACTGCTTACTTTATTTTATGCATGCCTTTATCTGTTTTAAATTATTTATTAAATGTATGGATTTGGGTTAGACACTAGTGGTCCCGACCTATTGATATTTATATCTCACACCCTACTCGGATCGCCATTGCACTGGGTACCCGAGTAGATTCTAGTTGGTTGTAGGACTATGTTGTTTGCATTTACTTGAGATTTAGGAGAAGAGGAATGGGCGGAGGCTTGGGATGCTCGAGGAGATCACCCTTGGGTCTTTGAGTCATTATTTATTTATTTCTACATTGGAATATAAAGCATGTTGTTTTGTTCATTATTTTCTACTTTTTTATCATTAGCATGTCATGCATTCATCTGCTGTATAAGTTGGCATTGGGAAATTTTATAAAATGAGTATTATTTGTCTTCTGCTGTTTTTC
This sequence comes from Viscum album, assembly GCA_963277665.1. Taxonomy (NCBI): domain Eukaryota; kingdom Viridiplantae; phylum Streptophyta; class Magnoliopsida; order Santalales; family Viscaceae; genus Viscum; species Viscum album. The sequence goes on along the minus strand of OY728157.1, from coordinate 115,946,947 downwards.
ATTATGAGTTATTACTTCCGCTATTGTTTGTTATCTACACTGATATACCGCTGTGTAACTCTTATAAGAGGGTATAGTCTCCCCACTGACTATCCTTATACCCTCACTGCTAGTCGGCAACCTCTGGCATATGGAGAGACGCGCTTGAGGTCATGTGAGGACCGGTCCGGCCACCGGTTTAGTGGTGATCCGGGTCGGGATGTTACAAAGTGGTATAATAGGTTTTGGTTTCTTTCTTTTCCTTTGTCTTACTGTTTTGGGTTGGTAGATAGGAGACTAGGAATGTGTCGGCGCTTGGGTTAATAGTCGTGCTTGGGACTGATCACCTCATGTACAGAAAATGACCAAGTGGCCAGGGATGGGAATTAATGTTTGTACTATTAGAGGTTACAGTTGATATGATTTTACCTTGAGTGACTGGTGTATTTTTTGTTGTTTATTGATTTTGAGAATTTTGAAAAGAATAATTTTCTTGGCCCGATATGGCAAGGAAGTTTCATACATGCATCATCTTAGGCACTAAGAGATTCACATGTCATGCATATAACATGCCATGTAGTTGCATTAGTAGGATGCCTGCTAATTTGGATTGTGTTACTTGGGTGCAATTCCATGTTTTATCTACTTTAGCATGCCTCTCTAGGTAGCATGTTACGGTGATAGATTTAACATTCTTGAGTGATTATTTTCCGTACTACCTTGGTTATTAGCATGTTTTGTTGTTATGACATGCTTCTGTGTTATAGCATGTTGTTGTGTTACTGCTTATACTAACATGTTAGAGAAGTTTTGATATGTGAAAGGGGTGCTAAAGATAAAATGTTAAATAAATGTTGATTGTGTTAAATGGGAGCCAAAATCCAGTGATAAGGTGTATGGGCACCTTATCGATTGGTAAGTGGTCACCCATATAATTTGGACCGTTAGGTTGATCATGTTAATTTCTGAATTGACATTGGTATCGATTAATGAGATCCAATTTTCAATCCATGGAGTATATGGGCGCTTCATTAATTGGGAAATGACAACTCATATTAAATGTGATGTCTTGATGCCTTTTGAAATTCTTATAAATGTGAAATATGTTAATGTTGATCTGAAATCAAATGGCTAGCTTCCAAAATGCAACGGGACCCAAGTAGGTCAGTTGGGGAGTGTTTTTATGGGATGGCCCATTTGGGTGTTTGGAATTTTAATACTTGTGTGTTTTCTATTGGGTTTCTTTATAGAGAACCCAGGTTGGTTAAAATGAGATCCTCGTAGGTTTCCTTATCTTCTTAAAAGGAATTTATCTTGATAAGTTTCCTGAAAATGATGGGATTTCAACTAATGTAAATGTTTTAAAAAGGGAGTTTTATGAAACTTGCCTGTTTTTCCCTTAGGGAATTTTGAAAATAGTACTAAGATGTTTTGATTAAATCATTTGACAATTAAAGATTAAAAGTGATTAAATATATGAGGCATGAAAATGGAACTTTTTGTGGTGTCCACTATTTAAAACCCTCATGTAAAGGGTAGTTCGGACTTCTATTGAGTTGCCTTGGAACGGAAGCGTGAGTACTTTCTGTAGGAATTCTTATCCTTAGAAATGGACTTTTGTTCGGATTTTGAGCCTAGTGAATTGTTTGAAGTGACCCGGTTTAGGGTTGACACTTTTTCTTCGTAAGGGGCTAACCTATGGTCGGTAACACCCTCAGAACTTAAATGTCTTGCTAGTTCTATGACTTTTCTCACTCTTTTGGAGTTGTTGGGTACCGTTGTCCCAGGTAAGACTTCCATTTTCCAATGACACCTTGATCGAATGGGTGGTGATGTGTTTCTTGACCTTGTTGTGGGATTGACCATCGATTAATGCTATTTGTCAGCTGGTTAGAAGTTCCTTGGGCATGGTCGGCTACTTTGTTGGTCGTTTGACCCTTTCTTCTTAGTAATGGATGACTGGTTATAGCATCCTCCAGTAAAATGGTCGTATGAGGCAACATGACTTTGTAATAAGTCTTTTTGTACTGTTGAGTACGGTCTCGGGTCAACTCCATGTAGAGTAAATTGAGAGTTAAAGAATCAGTTTCATTTCAATACATGGAATGGTTTTCGAAAGACCCGAGTGTTTTAACACGCCGATCTTGTTGTTAATCTAGCACGCTGGTGCGCAGATGATCTTTTCTTGAGACGTCATGGGAAATCTTAAGGTGGGTATTGCCACTTTGTTCACGATGAATGTGTTTTCAGGTGATGTCGAGCTTTTAGAACAGAGTTTCCCGGGAATGGTTTGACTAATCTTCTTCATGACCTCTGTTTTCTCTTAGTGCGCTCTTCTAGACACGAAGATCATGTCCTCTATCTTGACCTCGTCATGGAGACACTAAGATAGTGTTGGTCTTACGCCGCGCTACAATTTAAATGTTGTTGGGATTGAGGAGCAATTCTTATCTGGGGAGTATGCGGGATGTGGGGCTTCTTTGGGCTACTTTTTTCGTGTTGGGGCACGATTGTTTTTAAAATATACTTGCGATGACTTGACTTGGAAATTTTACCAGATGTTGGGTAAGGAATTTTTTATACTTGCAGATAGTTTTGGAATTGTTTTAAAGACACATCATCAGATAAAGGGTGAAAGTGGATTTTGGGTCCGTAGAATCTTTGAGGGAAGCACAAGAAACCTGTTCCATTGTTTTATCTAGGTTCAACCTTTTTCATTGACAAGTTCCTTCTAATGACCTTAGATATAAGATCTGTTTAGATGTTTAAGATTTAGAGTAATCTTTGGATCTTGTGGTAAAGGCTTATCCATCAGGTTTGAGAAGGGTTAAAGGTGTGTTTGGCGTTGGGAATGCAACACGTCTCTTCTAACGAGATTAAATGACCTTGGTAGGTTGGTTTTTTTAGTAGTGGTTCCTGATGGCTTCTCGGGGATGAGAATTTTTTAAGGTGGGTATAATGTAATATCCCGTGTTTTGAACCGGGTTAAAAATTACAAATGTCTCTGAAATTATTTTTCGGTTTATCAACGGGTCATTCTTTTTAAACCGAGCTCTGGAATTTTATTCCGAGTGTTGGAACACCTAATGATGTCATTTTTAGAACTTTGATAGAAGTTTTGAGGTAAAGGGGAAGTCGCACGGGCGGCGCACGGTTTGTCTAACAGTGCGACCAAACCATGCGTAGTTGGTCTTGGAGGCAGTAGCTTCCTAACAGGCGATGCACGGTTTGTCTAACCGTGCATCCAAACTGTGCAAGAAGGGTGGCTGAGGTAGTAGCTAACGCACGGTTAGCATACGGTTTGTCAAACCGTGCGAACAAACTGTGCAGGCACTTATACGAGATCCTTAAATTGTGTATATCGCTCGTTTTTGCCTTTAGATGGATCGTTTTTCCTCCTAAGCAGCCATAACTCGGGATTACTCTCCCTTGAAGGTTGGAAAACCTATCCCAAGCATTTTGGAGGTGATCCAAAGGCTTCTCTTGGTGAATCGAAGATGAATTCTTGAGGTATGTGATTTTTATTCTTCGTTCTTGATTGGTTTCTTAGATCTACTCAGATCTACATCTCCTATTCTCACGGTTTCTTAGATCTATGCCCGTTATGGGTAGATCTAAGTGTGTGGATGCTGAGTATGGTGAGTTTTGGTCTTGGTCTTGTTAGGAGAAGTGATCTAAGGCGTGTTCTTGAAGAATCAACCTGTTTCTCTTGAGGGTTCTTCATTCGTTGTGGTTTCCATCAAAACCTGAGGTAGGGTCCCAAATATTTAACACTTTATTTAAGAATTATAGATTATTTAAATAAATTGAGAATGTGAATTTCCTTGATCTTGATATGTCGATGAATGACACTTGATGTTATTAAATAATGCCACCCACATGAGATAAATGGGGACTTGAACATGTGTTTATTTTAAGCATTGTTTGTTATTATAGTTAAAGTGATATGATTAAACAATTGAATAATGTGAATGGGAAGAATGAGTAATAGGATAATTAATCATAGAATTATTCATCAATTCATGATTTGGAATGAGATTGTGTCTTTTACTGATTATTGGGAATATTGAATATTTGACATGTTCGAGAGATAATTTGGAAACTGGTAATAATTAATAGAGAGATTTATTATTACATGTTAAATGGTAAATGGTTAACTAATTGATGATTGGTTAAATAGATATGATTTAATTAATTATTTGTTTAATTAATTAATTTTCAAACATTAAGTTAAGATTGTGTTTTGATTGTCTGTTACGATTGTTGGCCAAGAGTACCTTTTGATGCGTATTAGTTTTCCATGAATTAAGTTGTATAGGATGGAGTTGTTTGAAAATATGATATGTTGTGTGAGATGTTCACTAAATAACTTGGCTTTGTTAAACATATTTTGTGAAGATTATGGGGTGCTTTTAGATTGTTAAAGTCTTAGACGAATCACTGTTTGAGTGGATGGGTTTAGGCTTGTTAAAGAATTTGGTTAATTAAGTGTTGACTTATCTGAAGAGTGTTTTGTGATGTTAATTAGTTGTTGAATTAATTAACGGGTTTGTTTTATGGTGTTAGACCTGGTATTCTACACCAATGATAAATGTATATGTATGATTGATGATTGGGTTGTGAGACAAGGACTGAGGCTCCAAATACTCACAGGGTGTTAGACATGGCATTCTACACCAATGATAGATGTATATGTATGATTGATAAATGGGTTGTGAGACAGGGACTGACACTCCAAATACTCATGGGGTTCTAGACATGGCGTTCTACACTCATCTTGCAAGCAAATATTCTTTTATGGGACAGGGACTGATGCTTCAAATACCCATGGGTTGTGAGACATGTACTAATGCTCTTAATACTCACGAGGGTGCTATACATGATGTTCTACACCCATTAATTAATATTGGACTGTGGGTCCAATTGTTTGTGCATGAAATGAGTTAATGGTTAATGAAGGCTGTTGTGACATGATGATTTTTGAATTGTTTATGAGAAAGGGTTCAGGCATATTAATGAATTGGGTAAACCACTGTTAGTGGACGGGCCAGGAGTGAATCAAAATTTTAGTGGACAGTCTTAGACATAATATATGAAAGATTTAATTTAATAACTTATGACGCGTTATCCAAGCCAAATCACAAGCTTGGATTCAGTCTTTACTTTGATTACTTAGATGGTCTTTAGAGACATCTTTGGTGAGTGACTTATACGGGGAATGTCGGGCGTAGGCCGAATCTCAAGACTTTCATAATAAGATTTGAGTAGTTGATAGATGAAAATGATTATGTAATGATTGTTGAGTATGCATGACAAATGAATATTGCAGGTTTAGATACCAGCTGAGGGCTGAAGCAGGTACTTGAGTATATAGTTACTTTGTACTGCTTACTTTATTTTATGCATGCATTCACATGTTTTAAATTATTTATTAAATGTTTGGATTTGGGGTAGACACCGGTGGTCCCGGCCTACTGAGATTTATATCTCACATCCTACTCGGGCCGCCATTACACTGGGTACTCGAGTAGATTCTATTTGGTTATAGGACTATGTTGTTTGCATTTACTTGGGAGTCAGGAGCATAGGACTGAGCGGAGGCTCGGGATGCTCGAGGAGATCGCCCTTGGGGCTTTGAGTCATTATTTATTTATTTCTTCATTGGAATGTAAAGCATGATGTTTTGTTCACTGTTTTCTACTTTTGTATCATTAGAATGTCATTCATGCATCTGTTGTATAATTTGGTGTTGTTCACTTTTATAAAATGAGTATTATTTGTCTTCTGTTGTTTTTCATTATGAGTTATTGATTCGGCTATTGTTTGTTATCTACACTGATATACCACTTTGCAACTCTGATAAGAGGGTATAGTCTCCCCACTAACTATCCTTAGACCCTCACTACTAGTCTGCATCCTCTGGCATACGGGGAGACGCGCTTGAGGTCATGTGACGACCGGTTTGGCCATTAGTTTAGTGGTGAGCTGGTTCGGGACGTTACAAAGTGATATCAGAGGTTTTGGTTTCTTTCTTTTCCTTTGTCTTACTATTTTGGGGTTGGTAGACAGGAGACTAGGAATGTGTCGGTGCTTGGGTTAATAGTCGTGCTTGGGACTGATCACCTCATGTATGGGAAATCACCAAGTGGCCAGGGATGGGAATTGATGTTTGTACTATTAGAGGTTACAGTTGATATGATGTCACCTCGAGTGACTGGTGTATTTTCCGCTATTTATTGATTTTGAGAATTTTGAAAAGAATAATTTTCCTGGCCTGATATGGAAAGGAAGTTTCATACATGCATCATCTTAGGCACTTAGAGATTCACATTTCATGCATATAACATGACATGTAGTTGCATTAGTAGGATGCCTGCTAATTTGGATTGTGTTCCTTGGGTGAAATTCCATGTTTGATCTGCTTTAGCATGCCTCTCTAGATAGAATGTTATAGTGATAGATTTAACATGCTTGAGTGATTATCTTCTATACTGCCTTGGTTATTATCATGTTTTGTTGTTATGACATGATTCCGTGTTATAGCATGTTGTTGTGTTACTGCTTATGTTAACATGTTAGAGAAGTTTTGATATGTGAAAGGGGTGCTAAAGATAAAATGTTAAAAAATGTTGATTGTGTTAAATGGGAGCCAAAATCCAGTGATAAAGTTAATGGGTGCCTTATCGATTGGTAGGTGGTCACCCATATAATTTTGGACCATTAGGTTGATCATGTTAATTTCTGAATTGACATTGGTATCGATTAATGAGAGCCAATTTTCAATCCATGGAGTGTATGAGTGCTTCATGAATTGGGAAATGACAACTCATATTAAATGTTATGTCTTGATGCCTTGTGAAATGCTTATAAATGTGAAAGATGTTAATGTTGATCTGAAATCAAATTTCTAGCTTCCAAAATGAAATTGGACCCTAATTGGTCAGTTGGGGAGTGTTTTTATGGGATGAACCATTTGGGTGTTTTGAATTTTAATACGTATGCGTTTGCTATTGGGTTGCTTTATAGAGAACCCAGGTTGGTTAAAATGAGATCCTTGTAGGTTGCCTTATCTTCTTAAAAGGAATTTATCTTGATAAGTTTCCTGAAAAATGATGGGATGTTAACTAATGTAAATGTTTTAAAACAGGAGTTTTATGAAACTTGCCTGTTTTTTCCTTAGGGAGTTTTGAAAATGGTACTAAGATGTTTTGATTAAATCATTTGACGGTTAAATATTAAAAGTGATTAAATATATGAGGCATGGAAATGGAACTTTTTGTGGTGTCCACTATTTAAAACCCTCATATAAAGGGTAGTTCGGACTTCTCTTGGGTTTCCTTGGAACAGAAGCGTGAGTACTTTCCGTAGGCGTTCTTCTCCTTAGAAATGTCCTTATGTTAGGATTTTGAGCCTAGAGACTTGTTTGAAGTGACCCAGTTTAGGGTTGACACTTTTTCTTTGTAAGGGGATAACCTGTGGTCGGTAGCGCCCTCAGAACTTAAATGCCTTGCTAACGGTATGACTTTTCTCACTCTTTTGGAGTTGTTGGGTACCGTTGTCCCGGGTAGGACTTCCAGTTTCCAATGACACTTTGATTGAATGGGTGGTGATGTGTTTCTTGACCTTGTTGTGGGCTTGAGAATCGAGTAATTCTCTTTGTCAGCTGGTTAGAAGTACCTCGGCCATGGTCGGCTACTTTGTTGGTCATTTGACCCTTTCTTCTTAGTAATGGATGAATGGTTATAGCATCATCCAGTAAAATGGTCGTATGAGGCAATATGACTCCATAACCAGTCTTTTTGTACTGTTGAGTACGGTCTTGGGTCAACTCCATGTAGAGTAACTTAAGCGTTAAAGAATTAGTTTCATTTCAATACATGGAATGGTTTTCGAAAGACCCGGGTGTTTTAACACGCTGATCTTGTTGTTAATCTAGCGCACTGGTGAGCGGATGATCTTTTCTTGAGACATCATGGGAAATCTTAAGGTGGGTATTTCCACTTTGTTCACGATGAATGTGTTGATAGGTGATGCCAATATTTTAGAATAGAGTTTCCCGATAATGGTTTGATTGATCTTCTTCATTACCTCGGTTTTCTCTTAGTGCGCTCTTCTGGACATGACGATCATGTCCCCTATCTTGACCTCATCATGGAGACACTAAGATAGAGTTGGTCTTATGTCGCATTACAGTTTAAATGTTGTTGGGCTTGAGGAGAAATTCTTATCTGGGGAGTATGCAGGATGTAGGGTTTCTTTGGGCTACTTTTTTCATGTTGGGGCACAGTTGTTTTTAAAATAGCCTTGCGATGGATTGACTTAGAAATTTTACCAGATGTTGGGTAAGTAATTATTTATACTTTCAGATGGTTTTGGAATAATTTTAAAGTCACATAGTCAGATAAAGGGTGAAAGTGGCTTTTGGGTCCGCGGTGTCTTTGAGGGAAGCACGAGAAACCTATTTTGTTGTTTGATCAAGGTTCAACCTTTTTCATTGACAAGGACCTTCTAATGACCTTAGATATAAGATTTGTTTCGATGTTTAAGCTTTAGAGTAATCTTTGGATCTTGTGGTAAAGGCATATCCATCAGGTTTGAGAAGGGTTAAAGGTGTGTTTGGCGTTGGGAATGCAACACGTATCTTCTAATGAGATTAAATGACCTTGGTAGGTCGGTTGTTTTAGTAGTGGTTCCCAATGGCTTCTCGGGGATGAGAAGTTTTTAAGGTGGGTATAATGTAAGATATCATGTTTTGAACCGGGTTAAAAATTACAAATGTCTCTAAAATTCTTTTTCAGTTTATCAACAGGTCATTCCTTTTAAACCGAGATTCGGAATTTTATTTTGAGTGTTGGAACACCTAACGATGTCGTTTTTCGAACTTTGATAGAAGTTTTGAGGTAAATGGGAAGTCGCACAGGCGGCGCATGGTTTGTCTAACCGTGTGGCCAAACCGTGTGTAGTTGGTCTTGGAGGCAGTAGCTTCCGCATGGGTAGCGCATGGTTTGTCTAACCGTGTGGCCAAACCGTGCAAGAAGGGTGGCCGAGGCAGTAGCTAACGCAAGGTTATCATACAGTTTGTCGAACCGTGTGAACTAACCGTGCGGGCACTTAAACGAGATCCTTAAATTGTGGATCTCGCTCGTTTTTTCCTTTAGATGGATCGTTTTTTCTCCTAAGAGGCCATAACTCGGGATTACTCTCCCTTGAAGGTTGGGAAACCTCTCCTAAGCATTTTGGAGGCGATCTGAAGGCTTCCCTTGGCGAATCAAAGCCGAATTCTTGAGGTATGTGATTGTTCTTCTTCGTTCTTGAATAGTTTCTTAGATCTACTCAGATCTACATCTCCTCTTCTCACAGTTTCTTAGATCTACGCCCGTTATGGGTACATCTAAGTGTGTGAATGCCAAGTATGATGAGTTTTGGTCTTGGTCTTGTTAGGAGAAGTGATCTAAGGAGAGTTCTTGAAGAATCAACCTGTTTCTCTTGAGGGTTCTTCGTTCATTGTGGTTTCCGTCAAAACCTGAGGTAGGGTCCCAAATCTTTAACACTTTATTTAAGAATTATAGATTATTTAAATAAATTTAGAATTTTAATTTCCTTGATCTTGATATGTCGATGAATTACACTTGATGTTATTAAATAATGCTACCCACATGGGATAAATGAGGACTTGAACATGTGTTGATTTTAAGCATCGTTTGTTATTGTAGTTAAAGTGATATGATTAAACAATTGAATTATTTGAATGGGAAAAATGACTAATAGGATAATTAATCATATAATTATTCATCAAGTCGTGAGTTGGAATGAGATTGTGGCTTTTACTGATTATTGGGAATATTGAATATTTGACATGTTCGGGAGATAATTTGGAAACTGGTAATAATTAATGGAGGGATTAATTATTACATGTTAAATGGTAAATGTTTAAGTAATTAATGATTGGTTAAATAGATATGATTTAATTAATTAGTTGTTTAATTAATTAATTTGCAAACATTAAGTTAAGATTTTGTTTTGATTGTCTGTTACGATTGTTGGCCAGGAGTACCTTTTGATGCATATTAGTTTTCCATGCCTTAAGTCATCTAGGATGGAGTTGTTTGAAAATATGATATGTTGTGTGAGATTTTCACTAAATATCTTGGCTTTTTTCAACATGTTTTGTGATGATTATGGGGTTCTTTTAGATTGTTAAAGTCCTAGACGAATCACTGTTTGAGTGGATGGGTTCAGGATTGTTAAGGAATTTGGTTAATTAAGTGTTGACTTATCTGAAGAGTGTTTTGTGTTGTTAATTAGTTGTTGAATTAATCAATGGGTTAGTTTTATAGTGTTAGACCTGGTATTCTACACCAATGATAAATGTATATGTATGATTGATTATTGGGTTGTGAGACAAGGACTGAGGCTCCAAATACTCATAGGGTGTTAGACATGGCGTTCTACACCAATGATATATGTATATGTATGATTGATAAATGGGTTGTGAGATAGGGATTTCTGCTCCAAATACTCACGGGGTGCTAGACATGGCTTTCTACACCTAGCTTGCAAGCAAATATTCTTTTATGGGACAAGGACTAATGCTCCAAATACCCATGGGTTGTGAGACATGGACTAATGATCTGAATACTCACGAGGGTGCTAGACATGATGTTCTACACCCATTAATTAACATTGGACTATGGGTCCAATTTTTCGTGCGTGAAATGAATTAATGGTTAATGAAGGCTGTTGTGACATGATGATTTGTGAATTGTTTATGAGAAAGGGTTCAGGCATACTAATGAATTGGGTGAACCACTATTAGTGGATGGACCCAGGAGCGAATCACTATTTTAGTGGATGGGCTTAGACATAATATGTGAAAGATTTAATTGAATAACTTATGATGTGTTATCCAAGCCAAAGAAAAAGCTTGGATTCAGTCTTTACTTTGATTACTTAGATGGTCTTTAGAGACATCTTTGGTGAGTGACTTATACAGGGAATGTCGGGCGTAGGCCAAATCTCAAGACTTTCATAATAAGATTTGAGTAGTTGTTAAATGAAAATGATTATGTAATGATTGTTGAGTATGCATGAAAAATGAATACTGCAGGTTCAGATACCATCTGAGGGCTGAAGCAGGTACTTGAGTATATAGTTACTTTGTACTGCTTACTTTATTTTATGCATGCCTTTACCTATTTTAAATTATTTATTAAATGTCTTGATTTGGGGTAGAAACTGGTGGTCCCGACCTACTGAGATTTATATCTCACACCCTACTCAGGCCACCATTGCACTGGGTACCCGAGTAGATTCTATTTGGTTTTAGGATTATGATGTTTGCATTTACTTGGGAGTTAGAAGCAGAGGACATAGCGGAGGCTCGGGATGCTCGAGGAGATCGCCCTTGGGGATTTGAGTCATTATTTATGTATTTATGCATTGGAATTTAAAGCATGCTATTTTGTTCATTGTTTTCTACTTTTGTATCATTATCATGTCATGCATGCATCTGCTATATAATTTGGTGTTGGACACTTTTATAAAATGAGTATTATTTGTCTTCAGTTGTTTGTCATTATGAGTTATTGCTTCCGCTGTTGTTTTTTATCTACACTGATATACCGTTGTGAAATTATGATAAGAGGGTATAGTTTCCCCACTGACTTTCCTTAGACCCTCACTGTTAGTTGGAAATCTCTGGCGTAAGGGGAGACACGCTTGACGTCATGTGACAACCGGTCTGGCCACCGGTTTAGTGGTGAGTCGGGTCGAGACGTTACACTAGTGGTAGTTATATCGACAAATTTTGAGTGTGTTTCAGCTTCTGATATAGAAAATGAATCATTGTAAAAATGAAACAATTTTTATAGTTATTGTAATCTCACGTATTACATAAATTTTTATCATAATATAAATCATGATAATACTACTATTGGTACTAGCCAATATGTCAGGTTTTGAAAATAGAAAAAATAAATATACTCGGGGATATCATATCTTGAGAAGTCTTACTCAAGGTAGAGAAGTCGTAGATAACAGAATTTTTACATAGTGGAAGCATGGAAGGACCAATTACAAAATCCATAACTTAGTAAAAACACGATCTTATCATGTGAGAGATAACAAGGTTCGTTAACAAGTTGGATATAGTGAAAGTGGGAGTGTTGTAAAAGTGGGTATGCTAGACCTAACTTGAACAATACTTTTTGATTATCATATCATGTATACAGTAAGTTATGCATGATGTACACTTAGTATAATAATGTTGATATTTATGCATCCACTATTTACATGGTAATTTCCCCAAATTATTTTTCATATCAAAAGGTTATAGTAGTTCCTAGGTTATAATGAGAACCTTGAGATACTATGATATTAATCTTAAACATATGTCATATGGTCTAGATACATCATACTAAATAGACATAGATGATGTCTGACTATTAGGTGTTGGGGGGTCATAATCATTGAGACTTATTCTCATGAAGTTCTCACAAAGTGATCTCGAGTAGATGAGATCATGAGGATTGACCCACTAGTAGGAACATCACATGTTTCAGGTGTCATTTGTAGTTCCTATCTATGAACATGTGTAATGGTCTCTTGAATTTAGAGTATTATCAGTGTATAATATTTTATAAAATACTTTAATTCAAGGAAAAAACTACAACATTGAAGTCATAGTGAGGTAGCTTATGTTGGGTGCATCATTGGTGGTATGACATTTATTGAATAATCAAGATAGAATTTGTCAATTTTGTAAGGAAGTGATATCTCGGGCCTAGTTGATCAGGATGGTAGTACCTTCATTAAATCCATATACATGGTATAAGAAGGTAATACCATCTAGTTAGGTCAAAAAATAATAAAGTAAGAAAGGATTATGACATGAAGTATGTGTTCTGCTTTATGAGATATCGCTAGAAAAATAGATTATATTACACAATATGTGTTCATTGGGAGGTTATCATTTCTATGACTTCTATTTATCTCCTTATGGTCCTTGATGAGTTTCTAGACTCCACTCCTAATCTATGAATAGTATTAACTATTATCAAGATAAGTTCCTAGAGGGTCACACACTAAGTGTATTCAAAATTCTATCATATTTGGATGAATAGGATTATAGGACATGGTGGGATTCCACATAGGGTCTAAGATCTTTATGAGAATAAATTATTTCCAATAAATAAATAAATTCATTATTATTAGAGTATAGAACAATTGGAGTTGAATTTTTTTATTAAAAGTATTCACAAGGTATTTAGTGAATACATGAAAAAATATTATACGAATGAGTATTATTTTAATATTCAAGGTTTTTTTAATATTTACAGGAATACTGAGTTGAGTTAATGACTCATTTTTATCATGTAATATATTTATTAAACTACAAGTAAGTGATAAAAATATAAATGATATTTATGACTCAATAAAGCAGTCATGAAATATCGTTTATAGTTTATTTAGTGGGTAATAAATATCCAAGGGGGTTGGAGAGCCTTTAATGGGTATTTTATAATTGCACTATAAAAGGAGGAGGAGGCTCTTACATGGTGAACTATTCATCACACAATGAATGAGAGCCTCTCACTCCTCTCCCGCTCCCTAGAGAGATAAATGGATGATCGAAGCCTTTGATCAAATTTTTTCTTCATAGATCAATGATTCATCATTGTGACAATCATCGGGATGTCGAAGGCATCATCAGATTTCTATACTAGAACCTATAATTTGACAATCGATGCTCCCAAAGACTTTTGAAGTATATTTATATAATATATAGGAAATCGTCTTTAATTTATTCTAGAAATGATCGAAAATGGAGAACGTTTAATGATTGTGGCTTCAGACCGCAGAAGATATTTATTTAATTTAATTTTTGTGCTTAAAATTCATCATACGGGATCCTCAAGCCTTTACTAGGGTTATGGTTCATCGACGATGATGTAGTTACACTGATATCCAGTGATTTTTTTTAAAATAATTTCCTCATCTTCTTCCACTTCACCCCTCAGTACCTTCAGTATCAAACATAGCTCAAATATAAAAAAAATGACAAGGAAGATGCATGACTCATTTATCCCCAATATACCTCAAGTTATGGTGTTAATGTGAATTCCACCCTAACCGCAAATATCGTAATCCATAAAAACACAATTTTATAAAAATGAAAGGACAAAAAAACTATGATACTCATGATGAGAAAAGTGGGTGTGAGTATTCTTACTCTACAGAGTCATCCCAACCGCTAATTCAACTAAGCCAATGTGAACATAGCATTCTAATGAAAGCATGATCAATGTAAAATAGTTAAATCATGAAATCCATTTTTCACACAAGGTATGGTCCACCATCCTAGAGCTATCCAATATCTCACCACATGCATACTTTCCATGTTCACATGACACATATATAATATAACAAACACCTTCAAATCCACATCAATAATAACAACCCCCCACTGAACAAATCCCATAAACTAGTAGCTTGTAACCCAAAGAATAATACTCCATGTCATATGAGGAGAAACAAGGTATAATCAGTTATCAAGTAGTTTACGCACTCCTTGGATGTTCAGTTGCACACAGTCTCACACAATTGGTAGCAACAAAGTAACTATTTTGGTGAAGTTATGACTTCTTTTAATAAAAAACATATAATAAATATATCACACATCATACCGCAACCATCTATATACAACCTCAATACAATCCACCGTAGTCAATTCATCATTCCCAAACACACATCATCAAGCCTAGTGATACTTTCATGGAAAGAAAACTCAATCCTCGACCCATCAACAATATGAGGGTAATATGTAGATACTCATAGGAGATAAAGTAGTAATTTTTATTGAGACTAAGAGGTTTTGAAGTGTAGTTGAACATAAAGAAGGTTTTATTGGTATTGTATTTTGGTGCCAGTTCATAAATCACTTGATAATGTTGTAACTTCCTTAAGAAGTTTCTAGACGAAGTATATTAGAAGGGGAAAACTAGGTCTAATGGATAGATTCAATCAAACAGAGACAGATGAGCTGAGATGATCATACAGAGGATAGAACCAAATGTTTGTCTAATTTTATTCAAAGTTATATCAAACATATGTGTTTTATTAAGTTAAATCAGGTGATGATTTTCTGATCTTCAAAGTTATAAACATCATGTTTATACAAATATATTCATGATTCTAGTTAAATTTGGTTGAAGGAAGGAGTTAGTGGAAATTAGTGGAACTATGGTTGAAGGTGTATTAGATGTAGAGATGCATGAATAATGTTGAACAAACTTTTATAAGTTCATAGGATATATGAATGTTCATAATTCCATCAGATAGAGCTTTATATACATATGTTACCGGACAATGAGAAGGATGAAGTCTGTTGGATGAAATTTGTGAGTCCATCAGACAGAGACATATGAATAGAGGAAATCTGAGCCAAGGCATCATAAATAAGTTTTTGAGTGAGTTCAACAGAAAAAAAATTGAGTGAAGTTTCCTAGGAAGAAGTTTCTGAGATAAGTTTATGAGACATGATTTTAGAAATTCTATCAAGAATATTTTTTCAAAGATGTATCAAACTAAGGTTTGAATATCTTTACAAAGTTTTTTGTAAATTTATAATTTTTGAATTGGTTTCAGTTTCCACTGTGATAGTTTCTAAAGAATTAAGGTTCCTATTGAGACACTTGAGAGACCTTTTTTTGAAGCACCAGACATAGGGAAATGGACAAAGATATCAGACAAAGTTTTTCAAATAGAGGGAAAAACTTGTTAGGTTATCGAACAAAACAACCTATATGTTTATAACCTCAAAACATTATGACAATGCTAAGTTGGAAGTTCAATTATTTAATAATCATAAAAATAAGTTCATGATTCTATTATATATTTCAATATGTTTAAATAACATTGATTCCAAGTTTGGAGAAAATATTTTATAAGGTTTTTTTACTCCAATCTATTCAGATTTTTGAAGGTGTTTAAATGAAGAAGGTGTTGAGAGGGGTATTCAAAGTTTGAGTGGTAACTTGTAATTTGAGTTTTGTTCTACTACCTAAGTTTTCAGAGAAATGATGCCTATATAAAGAGTAGTAGGTGTGTTGAGAAGGTTTTTACAGATGTGAGAGTTGTTGAAGAAGTGAGGTGCTGACTGTAGAGATTGCATGATATTTTTATTGAAGCACCGAACATAGTGACACTGAATAGAGGATATCAGACAATGTGATACCAAACTGGTACCAGATGAAGTAGTACTAGATTGAGGTTATAGGAAAAAGAAGTTATCATATAGATAGGGTATCAGATAGAGGGTACTATATTGAGGTTACTGAATGAAGAATGTACCATATAGACATGTTTGAACAAATTAGTTCAATTAGAAAGTTCTTGCTCGTTGTTGTGCAATAAATTTAAGAGGATTGAGAAGGAAATGTTTAAGAGAATAAGAACTTTAAAGAAGGAAAGTGTAAAGAATTTAAGAAGCACAATGAAAATGAATTGAAGCTTGTTGGTGAAGGTTCATTTTTTTGTTGCAAAAATTCTTCATCATATTATCTGTGTGAGGAGCACATGCATTGTCGAAGGACTATAGTGTTATGAAAGTAATTAATACTCCCTTATTTCTATAATCAAAAAGGGTTATTTTCTAGTGGATGTGTGGTCTTGGATTATTTCCAAACCATTCCAAGGACTAGATACTCTTATTGAGTATTGAACATTATAAACATTTGTGCTCTCATAGGTGTGCTTGTTTTTTGTTTTCCAATAGATTCAATTCTCATTAATTATAGTAGAAAAATATTTTTAAATCATAAATTATAAAATGATAAGATCACTAATTCATCCCATACCCCTATTAGTGATAAAAAAGATCTTGATTGGTCATTTAAATTGGTATTAAATGGAATTCCACTTCATTGAATCTTTTTTGTGTGAGGTTTGAATAAAAGGAAGGTCACCATATCTCTTATCCATTGGATATGAAGTTCTTGAAGCTACTACATATGGTTTCATTCCTCTTTTTGAGGTTTCTCCCTTAATAGTCATAGATAAGAATAATCTGGAGAATTATGGGAGATTCATAAATGTTATACTTTACTCACTCTTTGAAAGTGAATTTCTAAGGGTTAAAGGAATTGGAAAAACTAAAGGTGTTCATGGAAAGTTGAAATTTTTTTATGAAGTAAATAAAAAAGTGAAGAAAACAAAATTAATTTTTTGGATATTGAAGTATGAGGATCTCAAAATGGGAGATGATGAATCTGTTAATGAGTTTTTTACAAGGGTTAATGATATTGTTATCAACATACAATGTTTTGGTGAGAAGTTGGAAGGTTTGAATATTTTTTAAAGGATTATAAGAACTCTTCATGATAGATTTGATGCCAATGTGTTATCTTTAGAATATAGAGATACTGAAACTCTCTCTCTAGATGATTTACATAGAATTATCATCACATATGAAATAATAAGAGAAATGGATATTGATAATAAATAAAGTGTTGATCGATAAATCTCTTTCAAAGTTGTGAAGAAAGTAAAGTATAATAAATTTCTTGAGGAAGAATACAGCGAATCAGACACTTAAGATGAAGTAAGTAAAAATTTTTATGAATTCATGTATTTGTTTTATAAAAAGGTGAATAGAGGTATAAGGAAGTATTAAAAAAATACCTTTTAAGTTCTTTAGATACGGATCCATTAGAAATTTTGTTGAAAATTGTCCAATACTAAAGGAATATGAAGATATTGATGAAGAAGGTAGAAAGTAAAGAAGGCCTCTATTGAAGAAGAAAAACAGATCAAAATCCTATTCAAAATGAAAGGATAATAAGTTTTTTAAATATTAAAAGAGAAATTTTTTGTCTAAATGTGAGGATGATGATTATATTGAAGTGGAAGCTAAAAATTCTAGTGATGATGGAGTTGATAAGTTTCTTATTAAAAATGTCAATGATGAGAATTCCACCAATGATGAAAGCATCAATTCTGAAGAAGAAGAAGAATAGGAAACTTAGATAAAGTTTATGTTTAAAGTAGAATTGATATAATATATTTCAAAGATCAATAAAAATTAGAAATAAAAAAATAAGTTGAAGGGAAAATATCCATAAAAAAACAATCAGGAATAAATTCTTGAAGAAAAATCAAGATTGTTAAAAGAGATTGATGATATGAAGAAGTTAATTGATGAAGAGAAAAATCGTAACATCCCAACTTTTCTTTTGAGGAAATAATATTTTAAATTTTAGTTTAAACCTTTACTTTTATTCATTTGTAAGTTACTAAGAGATTAAGGTATATTTTAGGAGCATCCAGGGCTCGTTTGGAGCTCGGAGCTCTGGGTTTTGGAGAAAATAGACCAGTCATGTAGTTTGTTTAAACTGTGAACCTAAGGCCGTATAGTTTGTTAAAACCATGAAGGGTGATATAGTAAATTGAATAGGGGTTCATGTTATGGGCACATTTTTCCAAAATCGTGCACCTATTCCATACAGTTAGTGCCACTTAGGTAGTGTGTGCACACAGTTGGTGCGTGGTTTAGCTAAACTGTGAGGTCAAACCATGCGTTCTTTAAAACTGGGTGAAATTATAAATTTTCCTTGTATTATTTAAATTATTAACCATAATTTTTATTCCAAAAATTATGTATCACATCCCCCATCCATTTAGAGATCTCATTTTCCTCCAATCTAGGCTTTGAGCTACCTTTTCTATCCAATGTCTATTTCACTCATCGTCTGTCACATTGGAAGCATACTGATAAGCTCTTCAATCATCTTTATTCATTTCTTCCTTTATCTAATTGTTTAGAATGATATATCTATGTGAGATAATATGCTCTGTTTCTAGGGTATTGGTCTATTTATTTGATTTATTATGTTCTATCTCAAATTCAAATTTGACACTGGATGAGGATTTATCTACCAAGCTAAGGTAGGCGGTTTAATTCTTTTTCCCTAAAGTCTCAATGTTTGTATTATGTATCGTTGTACTGCATGCCATACCTTTCATATTATTCCTTATAAATGTAAATTTAATTAAATAAAATGATATTTACTTTTTAGGGTAATCCTGGAAACCTAAATTTTTTATTGTAGGATGTTTACCTCGATGTGAACCATTCCTTAGGGGTGTTGTTCTTAAAGGCCTATGAGCCTTATTCCTTAACATGAATTTGAACCTCCACTTAAGGTCTGTTGATTTGGCATTTGTAAATGAAGTGTAATTTGAATTAAACCAAGGGAGAAGAATAGGACATGTACATAGGCCCTTTATTTTCTTGTTTATAGCTCTATTTATTCTTATAAAATGAAATTGACCAATTGAATTATGTGTATTGTTTAATGGTATGGGTTAAATTCTAGCCATGACCATCCCTCATGTCATGATGAAAGAGATACAAGGATTTTGATTCAGAACTCATTAGATGGAATCATCAAGCATAATAATTATAAAATTAATAAATAAATTATTATACAATGGGAGTGATACATGAGTTCTTACATAGAACACCTTGGATAGGCTCTCCAGGCAGATGCCTTTATATTATGCTCTAACACCTCGAGATTTTAAAAGAAGAACATTATGTTCGATAGTGAATGTGGCACACAAAACCGAGATTAAAAAAACTATAAAATATATTTATTTAAATTTAATCTCTTTTATGGATTTCATTATATGCGAAACTAAGTTTAAATGAACCACAATATACTATTAAAACATTATTATTTATTGTGACTGTTATAACCTAACCGTTGAATTTGCATGTATGAATAGGATTAACTAAATTATTAAAATTATATGGTTTAAATATGTATAAAATTAATTCATTAGTTATCTATTTATTATAAATAAAATAAGAATAATTTGAAAGAAAAATAAATGTTTTCAGAAAAAAAATGTATTTTTCTAAAAGACAGTTTCGTAGTGCTTTGCACACAAAATTTAAAAATAATTTTTTCCATTTTTAGAAAATTTATTTTACAGAATGAAATTAATTTTTTAAATAATAATGTAAAAATTATCTTAGGGTGAAATTTTTAAAATTTTATGAAAAGATTAATTTTTCTATGAATAGTGAAAATACAGGTTTCTATTAAAAATTGCCTTTTCGTTTAAAGCATTTAAAGGTTCCATTATGATTTAAAATTGTTTTAAAAGTAATATTAGTTAAATTATATTATAATTAATACAATTTAGGTAATTTTAATCAATTTCATATTGAATTTTGATATTAAAATTTTTTGTACTTATGAGAATTTTCTCCTTGGAAAACCTCTCTTTCATTATGTCTGCAAGTTTAATTATAGATTAAAATTTTCCAATTATGTGAACTGAATTTTTAAAATTGGATTAAATATTTTTAATCAACATAATTAATATTATATAATAAATTCAGCTTAATTTTTTGTCTTAATGAATTGTAAAAAAGTAAAAAATAATTACTAGGGTTAAGGTTAAAACGAGTTTACAGTGGGGTTAAACTAAAAGGATAAGGGTTAAAAATGACCTAAAACATGTATAATTACAATTAGATGACCATATTTAAATCATTATTACCTTAGGATCTATTTTTATGTTCTTTTGGGACACTTTTCCATGAAATTTATCAATATAATAATTTAAGTTAAGAAAAAGAAAAAATGCCACCCTCTTGCTTTTAAATTTCAATTATGTACATAGAGATAAAAGTAGTATGTAAATGAATATTGATGGTGATTTTGAGAATAATGAAATTAATTTTATGAGGGTAATTTATTTTTAAATTTTATTAATTATATAATTACTTTAAATGCTTAAACAATGCCAACACAATAATTATTTAATTAATAGAAAAATAAAATAAATGATACTAAAAATTTAAATGTAATATAAATTGAAATAATTATTGTATTACATGAATTTTTTAGATAAATATAACATGATATATTGGTATAAAAATAATATATTCGAATTACACCTTTCTATTGATGTTTTTAAAGTCTAATTAAATTAATAGTGTCAAAATTGACATTAACATTATTTTATAATAAAAAATATTTTATTAAATGATTTAAAATTCATAAAAATCATATCCTCTTCCAATTTATTGGTATATTATTAAAAATATCAACCATAGACTATTCATAGACCAATGTTCCTTTTATAATAATTATATTGTCCTCTAAATAGTAAAAACTACATTAGTATGGTAGAGGGGAAAATAGAGTTTTATGTGTTACATGCGCTCGTGTTAAAATTAATTTTTCCACACACATATGATTTTTATTTTATAAATTTAATTTTATATTTATAAACAATGGGTTCAAATTATCTAATTATGATCTTTTATTTCTAGTCTTAAATGATAAATTACCTAGGTAAAAAGACTATTTATCGTAGTGAAAACTAAAATGGTAAAGGAAACATAGAAGTTAAGGGAAAATGTTTAAAATGTGTGTTTTTTTGTATGGTGGATGTGTGTCTCGAGCATATCATCCCTAAAATCATTTAATTATTAATTTTTTAGGCACTTGGTGTGAGATTGAATTCCCATTATTGAATAGTTTTGGATATTTACAAAAATGTCACTCCTCCCCAATTATAAAAGGACACTTCCTCTCCTCACTTCTTCAGACCTATTAATCCCTTTATCTTGACCAAAAACTATAAAAATTCCTCCCCAAAATAATTATCCATATTATAGATCTTATTTTCCTCTCAAAATATCAACCCTAGGGTCCTTAAGAAGATATCCAAATGAGGTTTCTCTAAGAGAAGGTAATCATCTTAACAAAGCTCTTGCTTTTTATTTCTTATTTTAAAGCCTTCATTAATGTATTAATAATTATAATATAATAACACCAGTATATACCATATACTAAGATGTAATTATTTTTATGGGAGAACATATATTCATCCCCTCTTCCATAAAATGGGAAACAAAACAGTTGATTGTGTGTATGGCGGACTACCGCCTCACGAACCAATGTAATTTATTTTCCATCACCAGCCCTAAAAGTTGGATATAATGATGGATATAATATATTTATATGATATATGTTACATTAATATACTTATTAAATTATAATATCACATATAAATTCTTATCATATAATCTTTTGGAAAATAATAACATCGCTCGTGTGTATGTGTGGACTACAGCCTCCACATGGCGATGTGAAATGTTTTTCATTTTATTTTGAAATGAGTGGTAATAAAGATAAATTTAAGGAATATATTTTATATATATTAAATAATAATTAATATTTAAATTTGATATATTATTTACCTTCCTCTCATTCCATTCGTTCAGAAAATGTAAACAACGTTCATGCATATGTATGACCTACTGTTTTCATGAATGGTGTAATTCATTTTATGTATCTAAATTTTTATGGATCAATATAAATAAATATATATATATATATATAATGAATATATATGATATTTATATCATGTTTAATATTCTAGAGATTATTTAACCATGATCAAATTAAAAGGACCAGAACTACTAAACTACAACATGCATGAGAACACAAGGCAGTTAACACCCGAAACAGTAGTAATAATGAAATATTATTAACAAATGAGTGTTAAGATGTTATAAAACGATTATATATGATATTATAAATATTAATATGGTTTTTTTATAATTTAATATCATGTTTTAAACCACTATACAGGAGGTTAAATCATGTTCAACCAAAAGGAAGCATGAGGTAAGGGATTTTGTCTCAATTTCCCTTCATTAAGGCATATTATAATGTTATACACCTATTTTTTATATGGTGTATATACTTCCCATTTTACATGTAATATCATGAATCCTTAATAATTCATATTATTTTAAGTTTCAATTTTAATTATATCATCCAAGGGAATTAGACTTAAAAATTACCATGTGGTAAAGAATTTCATGAATCAATTTATATTCATTGGGTTATATTACTTATTCATTTTCTTTGATATTCTTAGATTATATGTGTAATTACTTTTTATTATATTTTTATTCATTTACAATTTCTTTATATGTATTTAAATTTGATACACATAATCTATTCATTGATTAATTATTGTTTCAATGTTATGATTTTTATAAGGGTTTCTCATCTCAAATTGTCTTCTTTGGGACATATGTCATGTTATACACCTATCTTATTTTATGAGGTATATTTACTTACCATTTGATATGTTATATCATGAATCTATTTATATTAATGGTATTAAATGTTTCATTTTATGTTATTCCTTTCATGTGGTTTACAATTCAAAAGTTACTAAAGTGTTATGAGATTTATGTTTCAATATCATTTTAATCTAGATTGTTTATACTTGAATTTCCATTGAAGGAAATTATTTGATAATTTTCTAATAAAACCATTTAAATTTATTCTCCTATATTTAAAAATTATTTTTTTCAAGTAATAGTATCATTTCCCTCTCTTTGTTACTTAAAATGATTGAGAAAATGTTTTTAATAAAATCTGACTTCATTTCTCTCCTCAATAAAAAATATTTTTTCTTCCAAATACATGTTTTCTAAAATTATTTTCAATTTTTTTACTTTTTTTGTTTAAATTCATTTTTACCCATAATTTTCCTCTTATAAAACATTTTAAAATGAATATTTCTATCATTTTCTGAATAAGGAACTTTTTGACTTTTCTTACAAAAATGTGAATGGAATCTTTGTTTTTAACATAATTAGCATGAATGGAACCTTTCACCATCATGACCAATCAATTATTTGAAGCTTCATTTATAAGTTTAAAAGGTTATTTTTAAATAAAATTGTTTTCCTAATATTATGGAATTTTTTAGTTTTTCAAAGTGATTTTCAAAGTGAAAGGGTTATTTTCCTCTATAATGTTCTTAAAGATATTTTTATGGTATTTCTATTAATCAATGAAAACCCTTTATTTTATATATACTCCATTATATATATTTTATAATTATACCATCCTTATTATTTCTCTAGATGGCATATGATCAGTTTGACCAATGAAATTATTAGCATCCTCTTTATTGATTAATTTTTGTGATAATTAACTTTTTCTTGAAATATTCACTTTATTTTGATCATTGGACATTACATTTCCCCTAAATATCCATATTATTTATCATGGATATAATTATTACTTAAAACATATATCATTTATATATATATATTATTTTACTTTTAAAGTTATATGATTAACTGGGGAAATTATTGTTAATCTATATTCCTTACTTGATATGAAAATTTGATGATAAGGAATATTGTTCATGAATTAGATCAATCATTTAATATGTGAGGAATTAATTGGACATTTAGTTATAGGTGGGCCCCGATTATTGATATCCCCTTTATGTATCGGTAGTCTCATGAGACAAATCAATTTTCTAGCCTTATTTAAGTGGGTTTTTGGTGTATACCCACCAATTAGTTAAATTGTCTTGGCATAAGATCTTGATGGTAAAGGTATCATGGTTCCTAAGATCATGACATCCAATATTAATCATTTCCTTCATTAAGAATTTAGTTATTATTATCCATGAGATTATTGCATTGATATTATCCATAAATAAATTTTTTGCTCAGATTATTGATTAAATGATGTGTGAGTTCAGTTATTTACCTTCCCGTATTAATTATGCTTTACCTAATTATGATAGTCAAGTTATTGATTAAATGAAATTTTTATTCTGTCATTTACCTTTCCTTATTGATTATACGTTTTTTACTCATGACTGTTTCCACTACATTTAACCCTTATTTAGAATTTTTGTTCACCCTTATTTTTTTTCCTTTCCTAGGAATCCAAGAAGTGTATTATGAATGATATGTAAGGACATTCTAGAGAGAATAATGATACTCTAAAAAATTTATATATTTTTTTCAAATCTAATATGGAAATCATATATGTATCTAGTTTACAAAGACTACTAAATTATTTGGTCCTTTAGGATGTGATTGCTTATATCTAAAACCAATGTAATAAAGTAACCACTAACTCTGGGCTACTAGGGTTGGGGTCTTTACAATTGGTATTATAAAAAGGTTTAGTAGAAACCTTAGGAACTATATTTAGGAAACTATATATTAGAGAAAATAACCCTGTGAATAACTTTGAGGGTAAGTTGAAGTATAGGATAGCATCCTAAAGTTTTGGTAAGGTAGTGATTATGTGGTCTTCCTAACAATACATCTCTATCTGGATACTATAAGTGGATATGGTTTTGGAACAAATGTATCTAGCGGTAATAACTCCGAAAAAGGAACGTTGGGGTTAACTCAAGCATTACCGGGTACATAACAATAGGCTTTTCTTCCCACTTGGTTTAACACTCCCGGGGGATATGTTTTGGTTGTTTCACATTTTCTCTATGAACCAATATTATAAATTAAAGAATAGAACCTATAGAAACCTATGATATGCCATAGTTATATGAAATAAACCTAGTGTATTGGGATGATATGTTTAAAGTTAATAATATTTTTAAAAGTATATATACTTCTTTTGAGTTATTAAATGATGAAAGTAAAAGATGTTTAAGAGTATTTTGGGATAAATTTATGGTAAAACAATCCTTGGGATTAGTATGGGTTTTAGTAAAAAGTTATTCAAGGAAGAATTCCTTTACATTTTTTAGACATAAGATTAAAGTTATTGGTAACCTTTAAGGTTTATCTTATCTTTGATGTTGTAGTAATCATATGTCATCTCAATTTGATAACATTATAGGAATTATATTAATATAATTTTGGAAAAAGGACAACCTGCATATCAGGTGACAACCTGTCACATCCAGCTAGGCTATGGGGCTTGAACCAACAACTAAAGGTTGATAAGGTTTCATCAGCTATCATTGGCCTATGTGATGTTCTAGTTGATATGAAATTTTTTTACCTAAACAATTTGATGGATAAATATTTATGGAATGAATTAAGTTGAACTTTGGGTGTTACTGTTGAGGTGTAGAGATTAATGTAGTGTTACTGTTGAGGTTTATATATTAATGTATTATATTGGATAACTTGTGATAACCATATTGGTTTTGGTAAAAATTTAGAGACATACTGAAGGACTTTTCACTCTTTTATGGGTCTTATGATCCTTTAAAAGTTAATTTTAGTGCTTCAAGAATAATAAATTCATCTTGGATATTCATTTCTTGGAATAAGAAATGATATTCATTTCTTGGAGTAAGAAATGAAGTATAAATTGATCGAAGCATAACCAAAGTTTGATATCATGCTTATGAAATAAGAATATATCAAGTAAATATATTTTATGGTGTTATCTATCATGATAGTAAAAGAATCACTCAACTTTAAGAAAATGATCATGAAGAACATTGTGTTTGATATCATATGTGACACATAGAACAGATCTTAAATGACCCGTGAAATATATTTATTTAAATTTAATCTCTTCGATAACTTGTGTTACACATAACACTAAGTTTAAACGAACTTTAATATACTATTAAAATGTTATTATTTACTATGAATGTTATAACCTAGCTGTTAAATTGGCGGGTATTAATGGGACTAAATAAATTATGAAAATTATATGGTTTATACATGTATAAAATAAATTAAATGGTTATCTATTTATTATAAATAAAATAAGAATCGTTTGAAAGAAAAATATATGTTTTCTGAAAAAAATGTATTTTTTTTAAAAGAAGACTTCATTTCACTTTACACACATACATTAAAAGTAATTTATACCACTTTTATAAAATTTATTTTAAAATTTTAACTTCAATTTTTAAATCATCATGTCAAAATTATCTTATAGTGAATTTTTGAGAATTTTTTCAAAAGATTAATTTTTTATAAATAGTAAAAATACTGATTTTTATTGAAAAATACCTTTTTATTTAAAGCATTTAAAAGTTACATTTTTTAAAAAATTATTTTAAAAGTAAAATTAGTAAAATTATATTATAATTAATAAAATTTATTTTATTGAAATAAATTTCATATTGAATTTTGATATTAAAACTTTCTATACTTATGAGAATTTTCTCTTTGGAAAACTGCTTTTTTATCATGTCTACAGGTTTAATTTTAAATTAAATTTTTTCAATTATATGAATTGAATTTATAAAAATAGATTCTATATTTGTAATAATAAAAAATAAAATTATATAATAATTTCAACTTAATTTTTGGTCTTAATGAATATTAAAAATAGTAAAAATTAACTACGAGGGTTAAGATTAAAATGAGTTCACTGTGGGGTTAAACTAAAAAGACACGGGTTAAAAATGACCTAAAACATGTCTAATTACTATTTTATAACCATATTTTGAAATTTATTACCTTAGACTCTATTATTATATTCCTTTGGGACTCTTTTCCATGAAATTGACCAGTATAGTAATTTAAGTAAAGAATATTACAAAATGTCACCCTCTTTCTTTTAAATTTCAACTATGTGTTCACATGGGGAAAAAAGAAAGTTGTGAACAAGTATTGATAGTAATTTTGAGAATAATGAAATTAATTTTATAAGGGTAATTTTTTTTAGTTTTTAGTAATTATATAATTACTTTAAATGCTTAAGTAATGCCAATATAGTAATTATTTAATTAATAGAAAAATTAAATAAACGATACTAAAAATATTAAAAGTAATATAAATTGAATGAATTATTTGATTCCATGAATTTTTTAGAAAAATATAACATGAAAAATGTGTTTAAAAATAATATATTCAAATTCCACCTTTATATTAATGTTTTTAAATTAAAATTAAATAAATAGTGTCAAAATTGACATTAATGTTATTTTATAATAAATAATACTTTATTAAATAATTTAAAATTCCTAAAAATAATATACTCTTCCAATTTATTGTTATATGTTTAAAAATATAAACCATATTCTAATCATGGACCAATGGTCCTTTTATAATAATTATATTGACCTCTAAATAGTAAAAACTTTATTACCATGGTAAAAGGGAAAACAAAGTTTTGCACATTACATGCGCTTCTGTTAAAATTAATTTTTCCAGAACCATAGAATTTTTATTTTATAAATTGGATTTAATTTTTATAACTACTGGATAAAAATTATTTAATTAGGATCATTTATTTCTAGTATTAAATGATAAATTACCTTGGTAAAAATTTTAGTTATCTTAGTGAAAACTAAAATAGTACAGGAAACTTAGTAGTTAAGGAACAACATGTTTAAAACATGTATTTTTGTGTTAATTTGAGGTATTTCTAGAGAATATAATAATTACACTCCTTTAATTATAAATTTTTTAGGTGCTTTGGGTGAGAGTGACTTCTCATTATTGAATAGTTTTGGGTATTTACAAAAATGACACTCATCACCAATTATAAGAGGGCGCTTCCTCCCCTCACTTATTCACACCTATTAGGCCATTTGGATCAACAAAACCCTACTAAAATCCCTAAAAAACATACTTATACACATTATATAGCTTTTTTTCCTCCCAAAGGACCAACCCCAAGGTCCTTAAGAAGAGATCCAAAGGATATTTCTCTAAGAGAAGGTAATTGTCTTAGCGAAGCTCTTCCTTTTTATTTCTTATTTTACATACTTAATTAATGACTTAATAATTCCAATATAATAAAATTTTTATCTAATATATACTTAAATTTTATTATGTTTATGGTATATATCCATCTCCTCTTCTATCAAATTGGAAATGAAACTGTCGATTGTATGTACAGTGGACTACCGCTTCGCTAACCGATGTAACTCGTTTTTCATCACCTCCCATCATAGATATATATAATGATGGATTTAAAATATGTATATGATATTTATGACATTAATATAATTCCATATCTATAATATCACATATACCATATTATCATCCAATCTGTTAGAAAATAATAATGTCGCTTGTGTGTATGTGTGGATTATCGCCTCCACGTACCGATGTGAAATGTTTTTCATTTTATTTTTACATAGATGGTAATAAGGATAAATTTAATGAATATATGTAATATATATGTAATAATAATTAATATTTAAAGGTTATATATTATTTACCTTCTTTTTGTTCTATTCTTCGAGAAAATGGAAACAGTGTTGATGTATACGTACGACCTACCATCTCCATGAATGGTATAATTTATTTTCCATATATAACTTTTACGGATTAATCCAAATACATATATAATTAATATATATGATATTCATATCATGGTTAACATTATATATAATATGAAACCATGATCAAAGTAAAAGGATCATGATTATAAAACC
Organism: Viscum album; assembly: GCA_963277665.1. Classification (NCBI taxonomy): domain Eukaryota; kingdom Viridiplantae; phylum Streptophyta; class Magnoliopsida; order Santalales; family Viscaceae; genus Viscum; species Viscum album. Next base: position 115,917,736 of record OY728157.1, on the reverse strand, counting down.
AAAACATGCATGAGAAAAAAGATAGTTAACACCCAAAACAATGGCAATAATGAAGGATTATTAATGTAAGTGTGATAAAATATTATAAAAGGATCATATATGATATTATAAATATTAATATGGTTTTTTTATAAATTAAAAACTTGTTTGAAACCACTATATAGTAGGTTAAAGTTTATTCAACCAAAATTAAGCATGAGGTAGTGGATTTTGTCTCAATTTCCTTTCATTGAGGCATTTGTAATGTTATGAACCTAATTTCTTTTATATGGTGTGTATATTGACCATTTAATATATAATATCATTAATCCTTCATACTTCATGTAATTTTAAGTTTCAATTTTAATTATTTCATCCAAAGTGATTTTACTTAAAAATTACCAAGTTGTAAAGTGTTACGAACCAGCCCGAGTACCCAAATAACACGATAACTAAGCCAGTCCTGACATAGCCTGAAGGGAGTTCCTGATCCCCATGGGTTGGTGACTAGAACCTATAATCATACAAAATGAGATTGGGAATGAATTTTCCACTAAAAATGTGGAATCAAGGTAACCAATTAGTATGCATTCAAAATAAACTCCACTGGGAGAAGAGTACTAGAAGTAAAACATGTATGAAAACCCAAAGTACTATAGAAAAGTACTAGAAACACAGGAAGATAAACATCCCAAGTCCCAAAAAACTCAACTCTCTAAGTTCACAGATCAAAATCTAGAACCACCTCCAAGTGATTCTTTACCCATACTCGAACCTAGAAGGAGATAATCTACAAATACCCAAAGTCACATGTAGGGTGTGATCTAAAATTCCAGTAGGGTCTTACCAAGGATTACATAATAAGATACCAGTATAAAATTAACCAAATAAAGTTATTTCAATTTTCCAAATAAATAGGTTTTTCATTTAAAGAGAATATTTCAATAAATCATGCTTTACATTTCAAAATAGGGAAATACATTCAAAATTGGTGCTTTTCACAAATGGATCAAATAAAACTTTTATATAAAATAGTTTATATAAATTCACAAGTCATGTAAAATAGTTTTCAGAAATGTAATACATTTAAATCTCATATATAAACAAGCAAGCAACATGGTCATCTACCAAGAGGTACGATAGTTCCAGGTTATGGGATCCTCACACGCTCATTTGATAAACCGAAATGTGTACAGATGTCACAAAGAAATGGAAAGAGAGGACTTGTATATGTCCCAATGGGGAAGAAAGATGTCCTGACCGATATTTTGTTAGTGTTGTAAAGTGTCAATTTGTTTCTAGGGAAATTCCAACCTAGCATGTTTGTCCTAAATAACTCACTAACTACCTAGGATTTCATATGCTCTAGTATAATTCATTAATGGGAAATTTATTTTAAGAAACCTTAAAATACAATTAAGTTTCATTCCCCCATTTCAAAAATACCCATTTCCATTTAAAAAATAAAATGAGTTTTTAATCAAAAAACATGCCTTTTAACCAAGATAAAACCCTAAGGTTTCTATCAAACCATTTTTAATCCATTTTCACAAATAGAGATTTGAAATAAATTCATAATTCAATTTCATAATCTACTTTCACAATTAAATTCAAAAATTTAATTGCAAAAAAAATCCATCAATTTCACAATAAACCCCCAATTCAATGGAATTGGGGTTTTTCACAATTTTTTAATCAAAACCATTTCATGATTTAAATTAAACAATTTAAATTTTTTTAATTTCCATAAACAAACCCCAATTCAATGGAATTGAGGGTTTTCTAATTTCATGAAAAAACCCCATTTTTAAAACACCAATTCAATGGAATTGGGTTTTTCCAAAAAACCAATTGAAAGAAATTTAATCAAAACCAAGAAATTGAATTTAATTCAAACCATTGAAATTAAATAAATCAATTTAGGGTTAATAAAAATCAGGCATCATGATGGAACCACCTACCTTGGGATCAACGGATCTTGTAATTCCAAACCCTAATTGGGATTTTCCATGTAGAATTAAGAACATAGAAATGGGAATCAAACCTAAGTTTAAGATCTCAAAAAAGAGGGTATTATATCCACAAATCAATACAGGGATCCACGGAACCCTAGGGAAGAGAGATCATGGGAGATAGAGATCTAGGGGAGGAAACTAACCCAGAGAAGATCGAAGGGTGTTCCTCAAGATTAGAATCGCTTCCAGGGGGATCTAAGGGGCCAATAATTTCTTTTGGATTCTACCAAGGAAGAATAACTCATATGGGTTTGTACTAGGTCTGTTCGACACCTAAAATGGGGGGGTTGGGATTTTTAAGTTGGATTTTCATATTAAAGAAATCCCATGCATGGTTTGTTGGGTAGAGCCTCGTGGTTTGACAAACCATACGGCCTAACCATGCACCGGTTTTAAATGGGTTGCATGGTTTCTCCTGATAGGAAACATGGCTAACTAACCATGCACCAACCATGGAAAATCCCATTGCATTGGGTTGTATAGTTTACTCTAAGAGGGAACATTGTTTGGGAAAAAATTTCACCAACTGTGCACTATCCCATAATTTTAAAAACTCTTAAAAATTCAACTGGAAACAACCCCAAACGAAACCCAACCAAATGTTAGTAAAAATATGGGTTTATGAATACTTGAAAAATAGTAATAGGATGTTACAACCTCCCTGCCATAGAAACTTTATGTCCCCATAAAGCCTACTTAGAAGCTTTCATGCCAAAAATATGAGTCCATTGCTCTCTCATCAGTTCCTCCCTCTCCCACATCTCATGATCATTAAAATTGTTTTGTCATATAACTTGAACCAAAGGAATTTTCATCCCATGAAATACCTTAGTGTCAGAATTAATTATCCTGAGTGGTCATTCAGTCACGGATAAATTAGGTTCAACTTCAAGATCACGCCAGCTCAGATTATGAGATGGATCATATAGATACTTTCATATATGAGATATATGGAACATTTTTTGTATTGATGTCATCTATGGTGGAAGTGATAAATAGTAAGTAACTTTCCCCACCTACTCAACAACCTCAAAAAGTACCACAAAATGAGGAGTAAGATTCCCTTGTCTCCCAAGCCTTCGATGACCCAAATGGGCTGAAACTTTCAAGAATACCTAGTCACCAACTGAGAACTACAACGGCCCATGATGATGATTATCATAACAATTATATTGGCTTTATGTCATCAACATTCTCTGATTAATTAACTGAATATTTGTTGTTGTCTCTTGTTCCAAACTTGGTCGAACTAGGGAACTTTCACCAATCTCTGACCAACACAATATAGATTTGTAAGGCCAGCCATACAAGGCCTCAAAAGGATCCATTATGATCATAGATGGGTAACTATTGATATAATAAAACTCAACCAGCCTCAAATGATCATCCCAAATTCGACCAAAGTCAAGAACACAAGAACGAAGCATATCCTCAAGAATATGTATAGATCTTTTTGTCTGGCCATCTGATTATAGATGTTATTCCATGATTAAATGGACGTGAGATCCCAGTGCCTCCTGAAAGCCACTCCAAAATAGAGAAGTAAAGTGAGGATCCCTGTCAGATACTATATCATATGGAACTCCATTCAACCTAAAAATATTTTTCATATAGAGATTTCCCAACTCCTCAACTTTGGTTGTATCATGAATGGGTAAAAATTGATCTAATTTCATCAGCCAATCGAACACATACAAAATTGAATTCTTATTTCTCTAGGTACATGGAAACCCAACCAAAAAGTCCATAGATATTTCATCCCACTTCTAGGTAGGCACTGGAAGTGGCTGAAATAAACCTAAAGGTTTCTAGTGCTCGACCTTAACCGGTTGGCACACATAATAGTGAGAGACAAAATCAACAATGTCTTGTCTTATACCTAGCCACCAAAATTTTTATTACATGACATAAAAAATATTCTTGGTTCCTGGGTTTACAACCCATTGGGATTTATAGAAATCCCCCATCACATCTTTCCTCTCCACTAATGGCACAACAAAATGATTCTGAAAGCCTAGAATGCCCTCTTTGGAGAATGACCACTCAAAAATAATCCCCCCACTATAAAGATATTATATAATTATATAGAACTCATCATCAAGATGATTCTCCTAGAGAATCATCTTGAGAAGTGCGTATATCAAATGAAAACTGGCCAAAGATACCTCAGTCCCTGATTCCTAGACTCCAATATGAAACTATTAAAAGAGATCCATCAGGTTCCACTCGTCTGAAGATTCTTTTACTGCCTGGGTCAGAAGTTTCCTGCTCAAAGCATCTACAATGACATTCCCTTTTCCCAGGGTATAGGTGTTGTCGAAGTCTAAATATTTCAATTATTTTACCCAATGCCTCTAGTAGAGATTAGAATATTTTTGTTAGAATATATAACTCAAGATCTTGTGGTTAGAAAACACGGTAAACCTTTCTCCATAAAGGAATGACGCCAACTCTTAAGCGTGTGCATCAAATCTGCGAGTTCAAGGTCATGGGTCAGATAATTCTACTCGTGTGGCCAAATATGATGAGATCCATAGGCAACAACATGATCACCTTGCATAAGAACACATCCCAAACCTAAACCTGATGCATCACAAAAGACTAAATAGCCTTGTATGGCCTCTGGAAGATTCAACACCAGTGCAGTAGTAAAAATATGGTTTAGATCAACTGAAGAACTCTGAAATTTTTCATCCCAAGAAAAAACTACTCCCTTATGAGTCAAAGCAGTCATCAGAGAAACCACATTTGAGAATTCCTTAACGAACCGATGATAATACCCAGTTATACCCAAGAAACTACAAATCTCAAAAACATTTTTTGGTTGTTCCAATTTCATAATAGCTTTTACCTTCTTATGATCAACTAATATCCCATGTTCTGACACCATGTGTCCCAAGAATTTCACTTCCCAAATCCAGAAATCACATTTCAAAAGCTTGGCATAAAGTCATTGATTTCTTAGCAACTCCATAACTATTCTTAAATGATGCACATGTTCCTCCTCAGGTTGAGAGTAAACAAGGATGTCATCCAAAAATATTATCACAAAGGTATCTAGATACTCATGTAAAATCTTGGTCGTTAAATCCATAAATAATGCAGGATCATTGGTTAGACCAAAGGGCATAACAAGGTACTCATAATGGTTGTACCTACTCTGAAAGACAGCTTTCTAAATTTTAGATTCCTTTATCATCAACTGATGTTAATGAGACCGAAGATCAATCTTCAAGAACCACTTCACCCATTTCAAATAATAAAAAAATCATCAATCCATGGAAATGAATACTTGTTCTTTACTTTCACTCGATTGAGCTTTCAATAATCAACACAAAGGAAAAGTGAACCATTATATTTCATAGTGAAGAGAACTGGTGCCACCCAAGGTGACACACTTGGGCATACAAAGCCTTTCTCTAAACGATCATACAACTGAGTCTTCAACTCTTTCAACTCAATTGGTTCCATGTGGTAAGAAGGAATAGAAACTATTTCAATACCAGGAACTAAATCAATAGTAAACGCTACCTCTCTTACTAGGGGAAAACCAGAGAAGTCAAAAGGAAACACGTCGGCAAACTTGAAAAAAACTAGAGGGAGATCATCACTCAAAAATTACCACTCCAGATATAAAGAAAACAATGATATTACTTTCCCTAACTCTGTATAATAATATTCGTCCTTGCTCGACCGTGGGCCCCATTCTCCTTGAAAGAAACGGCACACACTATTGGTTGTAGTAAAGGAGTCCCATTTAATATAACAATAAATCCAGGCTTTATTAGTAATTATACAATCCATTCTAAATATGACACTAAGTGGTTTCGTGTCAAGAACCAGAAAACTACAAGAAAGATCGACATCTGAGAGAGAGAAAACACAAGCGGGACTATGAAGACTCTACTCTCTCTTCATAAGAGGGGGTATTGTAATATCCATGACATAAGATAAAATCTCCATATAAATATTTTGTAGATTAACAAAATGGGTTAAAATAAATGAATTAGATGCACCAGTATCAAATAAAGTAGTCACTAATGATGAAGGTATAGTAATGGTACCTCCCAGGGTTATTGGACCCATATCTTCTTCCTCTAGAGAATCTTCCACTGCATGAAGAAGATTTATTTCGGATTCTTGTGATTGGAACCCTTTTATATGTGAATCATCTGATTTACCCATAGATTTAGGAGGAGATGATGATCCTATTCCACTACATATAGTGGAATAAACATGGAATGATTTATATAATTAACCTGAGTTTCCACAAGAACCACATACCTTAGGTGCCTTAGTGCAAAGCCTCTTTTAATGTCATGACTTTCCATATTGGTAAAAAATCAAAGGACCTATGCCGGGTACTGTATTAGTTCTATAATGATATTACTATCAAGAACACCCATGAGAATCATCATACTTCTAATTTCCTTAGAAGAAACTCAAACTACCACTGGGATAGAAAGAAACTCCTAATAACCCTGACTTTCCAACCAGGTCCATTTCAACAATCAGTGCTCTATCCAGCACATTAGCATAAGAATGTAGAATTAACAATAAAATATGAAAATAAATATCTTGAAGAAATCCCAACTTGAACCTTTGATCCATTATCTTCTCATTCGATACAATATCAGGTGAAAAATGCATGAGCTCATCAAAACGGTTTGTATACTCTATCACAGTCCAATCAGCCTACTCAAGTTTGAAAAACTCTATAGCCTTGGAAAATAGCATCAACTCTGGATAGAACTGGTCAATGAAAATAACTTTGAATTCTTTCCATTATAAGTCGTCATACTTCTTCTTTGTCACCATAGTGTCCCACTATCTCCTACTCAGTCCTTCCGTCATAAAGGTGGAACACTTCACCTTAATTTTTCTAGGTGTCTCTAAGAACCCAAAAATACATTCCATTATGATTAGCCACTCCTTAGCCTCTTGTGGATAATTTGAGCCTTTGAAGGGTGATGGATTTTGGAAAAGGAACTCTTGAGAATAAATCTTGAGAACATCCCTCTAAGGTTCCATAGCTAGATCCTGAATGGGAGTAGGTGGTGGTGCATGTCCCAGATCTTGGATAGTACGCACAATCACCTCAACTAGATTCAGGTCCATAAGAAGATTTTCTCACTGAGGTTTAGCAACAACTTCCTCTTGGATCCGATCCACACGTCTTCTTATAGGCATGTGTTATACAACATCAATAGACAATAAGGAATACATTAGATCACACTCAAACAGAGCAATAAGGGAAAATAAATCCCAACAAATAGACAATAAGATTTGAATTTCACTCTATCCAAATCAAAGAAGGGTAAAGACTAGAATTAATCCTCAAGACATCTTTCCCTAACCCCCAGGAGACTTAAGGTTCATTGTAGTGAGAGAAGTACAAACACTCAATCACAACTACCTCCTAAGTCCCAACAAGAAAACACAACTTCATATTGACGTCAAGTAAAGATAAAAAAAACTTGCACCTTTGATACCACTTTTCCATGAACCATCCTGGGTACCCTGGTAACCCGATAACTGAGATGGTCTTTACATAGCCTAAAGGGCGTTCCTGATCCCCATGAGTTGGAAAATAGCACCTAGCATCATACAAAATGAGAGTGACGATGAATTTTCAACTAAAAATGTGGAAATAAGGTAACCAATCAGTATGCATACAAAAGAAACTCCATTTTGAGAAGAGTAACAAAAGTAAAATAGGTATGAAAACCCAAATTACCATAAACAAAGAAAGATAAACAACCCAATTCCCAATGTATGCAACACTATAAATCCATGTATCAACAGCTGGAACCACCTCTAAGTGGTGCTTTACCCCTACTCGAACATGGAAAGAGATAATCTAAAAACCCCAAAAGGCATAGGTATGGTGTGAGCTAAAATACTAGTGGGGTCTCACCAAGGATTCCATAATAATATTCCAATATCAAATTAACCAAATAAAATGATTTAAATTTTTCAAATAAACCAGTTTGACATTTAAAGAGAATATTTCAACAAATCATGCTTTACATTTCAAAAGATGGAAATACATTCACAAATTTTGTTTTACACAAATGGATTAAATAAACACTTTTATATAAAATATTTTATATAAATTCACAAGTAATGTAAAAACATAAACAATGGAATACATTTATATATCATATATAATTAAGTGATCAACATGGTCATCTGTCAAGAGGTATAATAGTTCTAGGTTATGGGATCCTCACACACTCATCTGATAAACTGCAATGTGTACACAAATCCCTCAGAAATGGAAAGAGAGGACTCATCTATGTCCCAATGGGGGAAAAATATGTGTTTCCTAATATTTTTTTAGTATTGTAGACAATTCTAACCTAGTTTGTATGTCCCAAATAACTCACTAACTAACTAGGATTGCATGTTCTCTAGTACAATTAATTGATGACCAATTTATTTTCAGAAACCTTAAAATACAATTAAGTCTCATTCCCCCATTTCAAAAATTTCAATTTCCATTTAAAAATCAAAACATATTTTTAATAAAAAAACATAAATTTTCACTAAGATAAAACCCTAAGGTTTTTATCAAAACATTTTAATCCATTTTAAAAAATAGATATTTGAAATCAATTCACAATTCAGTTCCACAATCTATGTTTAAAATTAAATTAAACAATTTAATTTCAAAAAAAATCTATCAATTTCATAACGGACCCCCAATTCAATGAAATTGGGGTTTCTTCACAATTTTTTCATCAAACCCATTTCACAATTTCAATTAAACAATTTCAATTTCACTAATTTCTATAAATTCACCCCAATTCAATGGAATTGGGGGTTTTCTAATTTCATGCCAAAACCCATTTTTAAAACCCAAATTCAATGGAATTGGGTTTTTACAAAAAAACAATTGAAAATAGTTTAATAAAAACCAATAAATTGAATTTAATTAAAACAATTGAAATTAAATAAATCAATTTAATGTTAACAAAAATTGGGCATCATGACGGAACCACCTACCATGAGATCAACGGATCTCATAATGCCTAACCCTAACCGGGATTTTACATATAGAATGAAGATCATATAAATGGGAATAAAATCTAGGTTTAAGATCCTAAAATATAGAGTATTATATCTACAAATCAATACAGGGATCCATAGAACCCTATGGAGGAGAAGATAGATCACGGGAGATAGAGATCGGGGGGGGGGGAACTAACTAGGAGAAGAATGAAGGGCATTACTCAAGCTTCAAATAACTTCCAGGAGGGATCCAAGGGGCCAAGAATTTCTCTTGGATGCTTATGAGGAATAAAAACTCATATGGGTTCATGCTAGGTATTCCCGGCACCTAAAATGGATAGTTTTGTATTTTTAATTTGGATTTTCGGATTAAAGAAATCGCATGCCTGGTTGTTTGGGCAGAGCCGCATGGTTTGACAAACTGTGCGCCAGTTTTAAATGGTCTAAAAGGTTTCTCCTAATAGGGCGCATGGTTGAATAACCGTACATAAACCATGTAAAAGCCCACCGCCTTGGGTTGCACGGTTTACTCTGAGAGGGTGCACAGTTTGGGAAAACTGTTCACCAACCATGCACTAGCCCAGAATTTTCAAAACTCTTAAAAATTCAACTAGAAATAACCCCAAACTAAACCCAACCAAACCTTGGTAAAAATAGGGTTTGGGGAATACCTGAAAATAGTAACAAGATGTTACATAAATAATTTCATAACTCAAATTCTATTCATCGGGTTATATTACTTTTTCATTATATTTTATATTCTTAGATTATGTGAGTAATGGATCTTGATTATATTATGTTGTATTCCCACTCATTTTATATGGATTTAAATTTTATACACATAATCTATTCATTTATTAATTATCACTTTAATGTTATGATCATTGTAAGGGTTTCTCGTATTATATTGTCTTCTTTGGAACATATGTCATGTTATAAAGGTATCTTATTTTATGTGGTGTATCTTCTTCCCGTTTGATATGTTATATCATTAATCTCTTTATATTCATGGTAATCAATGTTTCATTTGATATTATTCCTTTCAAGGGGTTTTCAATTCAAAAGTTACCAAAGTGGCATGAGATTTATGTTTCAATCTCATTTTAATCGGAATTATTTATACTTGAATTTCCATTGAAGGAAATTATTTGATCATTGTATAATAAATCCCTTTAATTTTATTCCCCTCTGTTTATTCATGAATTTTTCAAGTAATGGTACCATTTTTCTCTCTTTGGTACTTAAAATTATTGATAAAATGTTTTTAATAAATCTGACTTCATTTCTCACTTTGGTCAAAAATAATTTTCCTTCCAAATCCATGTTTTCTAAAAATGTTTTCAATTTTTTTACTTTGATTGTTTAAATTTATTTTTACCCATAATTTTTTTTATAAGATTTTTTAAAATGAATCTTCTTGTCATTTTTTGAACAAAGTACTTTTTGAATTTTCTTATAAAAATGTGGAAGTAATATTTATTCTTAACATACTTAGAATGAACGAAACCTTTTAGAATCATAACCACTCAATTTTTTTAAGCTTCCTTTATAATTTTAAAATATTATTTTTAATGAAAATTGGTTTTCTAATATTATAGAAATTTTTAGTTTTTAAAAGTTGTTTTCAAGGTGAAAAGTTTATTTTCATCAAGAATGTATTTAAAGATATTTTTATGGTATTTCTATTCATAAATAACAATAACCCTTCATTTTACATATACTCCACTGGAGATATGTTGCAATGGTATCATCCTTATTATTTATCTGGATGGATTACAATCAATTTGACCAAGGAAAGTATCGACATCCTCTTTCTTGATTAATTTTTGTAATCACTAACTTTCCCTTAAAATATTCACTTTTTTGTGATCATTGGACATTACATTTCCCTTAAATATATATATTATTTATCATGGATATTATTATTACTTAAATCATATATCATTTATATATACAACATTTTATTTTTAAATTTATATGATTAATAGAGGAAATTATTGTAAATCTATATTCCTTACTCAATATAATTTTTTTTTGATAAGTCATATTGTTCATGAATTAAATTTATCATTCTATATATGATAAATTTTTTGGAAATATAGTTATGGGTGGGGCTTGGTAATAGATATCCCCTCAATGCATCGGTAGTATCATGTGATGAATCAGTTGGCTAGCCTTATTTAAATGGATTTTTATGTATACCTACCCATCATTTAAATTATCTTGTCACAAGGTCTTGAAGATAAAGGTATCATGATATATGAGATCATGACGTCCAATATTAATTATTTACTTCATTCAGAATTCATTTATTATTATCCATGAGATTATTGCACTGATATTATCCATGGATGCATTTTGTTCCCAAGTTATTGATTAAATGACATGTTTTTTTAGTTACTTACCTTGTCATATTGACTATTTCTTATATAATTATGATAGCTAAATTATTGATTAAATTACATGTGTGTTCAGTTATTTATCTTTCCTTATCAATCATGATTTATTTAATCATGATATCTTCCATTGTACGTGACCTTTACTGAGTATTTGAGCTCACCCTTATTTTTTTCCTTTACTAGGAATCCAAGAAGTGTATTGTGAATGATATACAAGGATATGATAGGGGGAATAATGATACTCTCAAAAAAAATTATGTATTCAAATGTAATATGAAAATATTGTGTAAATCTGGTTTACCATGACTAATAAACTATTCAGTTCTTTGAGATGTGATCGCTTGTATTCAGTACCAATGTAATAAAGTAACCACCAACTCTAGGCTACTTAGGTTAGGGTATTTACAGTTTGTATCTGAGCAAGTTTAGTAGAAACCTTGGGAACTAGATTTAGGAAAACATAGATTAGAGAACATATCCCCATGACTTACTTTGAGGATAAGTCTTAGTATAGGATAAATCATAATGTTTTGGTAATGTAGAGATTACGTGTTTTTTCTAACAATACATCCTTGTATGGATATTATAATTGGATGTGGTTCTAGCACAGATGTACCTAGGGGTAATAACTTTGAAAAAAGTGTATCAAGCTTGACTCGATCATTACCTTATACATAACAATGACCCTTACTGCACACCCAGTTTGACACTCCTAAGGGATATGATTTAGTTAATTCATATTTTCTCTATGAACCGTTATAATAAATTAAATAATAGAACCTATATAAACCTATCATATTACATAGTGATATGATATAAACTTAAAATGTATTGGGATGATATATGCAAATTTAATCATATTATTACAAGTATAGATACTCATGTTGAGGTTTTAAATGATGGAAGTAAAATATGATTAAGAGTATTTTGGGAGACATTTATTGTAAAACAACCCTTGGGATTAGTATAGGTTTTATAAAAAAGTTATTTGAGGAAGAATTCCTTTACATTTTATGGACATAAGATTAAAGGTATTGGTAACCTTTAAGATTTATCTTATCTTTTATTTTGTGGTGATTATGGGTCATTACAATTTGATAATTTTATAGGAATTGTATTAATATATTTTTATAAAAAGGAAAAAATGCATGTTGGGGGATAACTCATCACATCTGGCAAGGTCGCAGGGCTTAAACCCACAACCAAAGTCTGATAGGGGTGCGACACCTACCACTAGACTATGTGATGTTTTGGTTGATATGAAATTGTTTTTACCTAAAATATTTGATGGATAAATAATTATGTAATGGATTAAGTTGAACTTTGGGTGTTACTTTTGAGGTTTATAGATTAATGTGGTTTTATTGTTGAGGTTTAGATATTAATGTATTATATTAGGTAACTTGTGCTAACCATTTTTCTTTTGGTAAAAATTTAGAGACATGTCGAAGGACTTTTCACTCTTGTATGAATCTTATGATATTTTAAAAGGTTAATTTTAGTGCTTCAGGAATAAAAAAATCATCTTGGATATTCATTTCTTGGAGTAAGAAATGAAAGGAAAAAATAATCAAAGCACAACCAAAGGATGAAATTATGCTTATTAAATAAGAATATATGAAGTGCGTATATTTTCTAGTGTTCTATATCATGATAGTAAAAGAATCCCTAAAATTATTAAAAGGATTGTGAAATGAAAATTTTATCTTATTACCTTCATTTCCATCATAGATTTATGGCTTTGTGGTCATTACCTTTCTTTTGACCATTCACTTTCTTTTGATCAATGATCTCTACCAATATACATAATCATTTACACTTTTCTTATATATACCACTAATGTTTTCCTAATAGAAAACTTAGTTATGTGTTATTACAGATGAAATTCATATTTACCTTTCCCTCTTTTAATAGGAATTTTTATTAACCCTTTTTATGATATGGGTTTTCAACAAAAGTTATACCTATGATGACCAAAATAGAATTATGAGAGCGCAATTTATTTAAGGGGGTAGAATGTAACACCCCGAGATTTCAAAAAAAGATTATTGTGTTCGATAGCATCCATGACACATAACACTGATCTTAAATGACCCATGAAATATATTTATTTAAATTTAATCTATTTGATATCTTTTGTTACACACAACACTGAGTCTAAATGAACCGTGATATACTATTAAAACATTATTATTTACTTTGACTATTATAACCTAGTTGTTAAATTGGAGGGTATGAATAGGAATAAATAAATTATGAAAATTATATGGTTTACACATTTATAAAATAAATTTAGTGGTTATCTATTTATTATAAATAAAATTATAATCATTTGAAAGAAAAAAAATGTTTTCTGAAAAAATGTATTTTTCTAAAAGGTCGTTTCATCGCTCTTTACGCACATAATTTAAAATTAAATTTTACCAATTTTTTAAATTTTATTTTAAAAAATGAAAAAAAAATTAAATCATCATGTCAAAATTATCTTAGAGTTAATTTTTGTTAATTTTCTGAAAATATTAATTTTTCAATGAATTGTGAAAAATATTGGTTTTTAATGAAAACTGTCTTTTTGTTTATAGAATTTAAAGGTTTAAATTTGATTTAAATTTGTTTTAAAAGTAAAATTAGGTAAATTATATTATAATTAATTCAATTTAGGTAATTTAAATCAATTCCATATTGAATTTTGGTATTAAAACTTTCTATACTAATGGGAATTGTCTCTTTGGAAAACTTCTTTTTCGTTGCATCTACGGGTTTAATTTGAAATTAAAATTTCTCAATTATATGAATCAAATTTGGTAAAATGGATTGAATATTTTTAATCATAATAATTTATATTATATAATAAGTTCAACTTAATTTTTATTCTTAATAAATAGTAAAAATAGTAAAAATTGATTACCTGGGTTAAGGTTAAAACAAGTTTACCGTGTGGTTAAACTAAAAATATCAGGGTTAAAAATAACCTAAAACATATATAATTACCATTGCATGACCATATTTTAATTCTTATTACCTTGGGATCTATTTTTATGTGGTTTTAGGACACTTTTCTATAAAATTGACCAATGTGATTATTTAAATAAAGAAAAAGTCAAAATGTCACCCTCTTGCTTTTAAATTTCAATTATGAATTCACACAGGGAAAAAGAAAGATTTGAATGAATATTAATGATCATTTTTTGAATAATGAAATTAATTTCATGTGAGTAATTTATTTTTATTTTTTATTAATTATATAATTACTTTAAATTCTTAAGCAACACCAACATAGTAATTGTTTAATTAATAGAAAAATAAAATAAGTTATTCCAAAAATATTAAAAGTAATATAAATAGATTGAATTGTTGTATTACATGAATTTTTTAGATAAATATAACATTATATATATGTGTGAAAATAATATATTTGAATTCCACCATTGTCTTGATGTTTTTAAAGTCAAATTAAATAAATAATGTCAAATTTGACATTAATGTCATTTTATAATTAATAATATTTTATTAAATGATTTAGAATTCATAAAAATCCTATAATCTGAAAATTTATTGGTAAATTTTTAAAAATATAAACCATAATCTATTCATGGGCCAATTTTCCTTTTATAATAATTATATTGACCTCTAAATAGTAAAAACTTTGTAACCATGGTAAAGGGGAAAATAGAGTTTTGCACGTTACATGCGCACGTGTTAATTCA
The DNA here is from genome assembly GCA_963277665.1 of Viscum album. NCBI lineage: Eukaryota > Viridiplantae > Streptophyta > Magnoliopsida > Santalales > Viscaceae > Viscum > Viscum album. Next base: position 115,902,622 of record OY728157.1, on the reverse strand, counting down.
TTTTATTTCTATAAATTTTATGGATTACTATAAATACATGTATAATGAATATATATGATATTTATATAATTTTTAACATTCTAGAGATAATGGAACCATGATCAAAGTAAAAATACCGGAATTACTGAACCAAAACATGCATGAGAAAACAAGGCAGTTGACACCCAAAACAATAGTAATAATGAAAGATTATTAATGAAAAGGTAATAATGTATTATAAAAGAATAATTTATGATATTATGAATATTAATATGGTTTTGTTATAAGTTAATAACATGTTTTAAACTGCTATACAGGAGGTTCAAATGCATCCAACCAAAAGGAAGCGCAAGGTAATGGATTTTGTCTCAATTTCCTTTCATTGAGGCATATTGTAATGCTATGAACATAATTTATTTTATAGGTTGTATATAATACCCCTTTTACATTTAATATCATGAATCCTTCATACTTCATGGTATTTTAAGTTTCAATTTTATTTTTTATCCAAGGGGATTTGAATTGAAAATTACCAAGTGGTAAATAATTTCATAACTCAATTTCTATTCATTGGGTTATATTACTTATTAGTTATCTTTGATATTCTTAGATTATGTGTGTAATTACTTTTGATTATCTTATATTGTATTTCCACTTGTTTTATGTGGATTTAAATTTGATACGCATAATTTATTCATTGATTAATTCTCACTTCAACGTTATGATCATTGTAAGGGTTTATCATCTCAAATCGTCTTCTTTAGGGCATATGTCTTGTTATATTCCTATATTATTTTAATATTTGTATCTACTAAACATTTTATATTTTATATCATAAATATCTTTATATTCATGGTATTTAATTTTTCATTTGATGTTAATCCTTTCATAGGTTTTACAATTCAAAAGTTACCAAAGTGGTATGAGATTTATGTTTCAATCACATTTTAATCGAGATTGTTTATACTTGAATTTCCATTGAAGGAAATTATTTGATCATTGTATTATAAAACCATTTAATTTTCTTATCCTCTGGTTAGAAATTATTTTTTCAAGTAGTAGTAAAATTTCCCTCTCTTAGGTACTTAAAATTATTGAGAAAATATTTTTAATAAAATCCAACTTCATTTATCTCCTCGGTCAAAAATATTTTTTCTTACAAATATATGTTTTATAAAAATGTTTTCAAAAATGTTTCACTTTGATTTTTTAAATTCATTTTTACCCATAATTGACCTTTTAAAAAAATTAAAAGGAATATTAATATCATTTTCTGAATAAATCACTTTTTGACTTTTTCATACAAAAATGTGAAAGGAGTCTTTTTTTTTAATATACTTGGAATGAACGGAACATTTCACCATCGTAACCACTCAATTATTTGAATATTTATTTACAATTTTAAAATATTTATTTTAATGAAAATGGTTTTTATAATATTCTATAATTTTTTAGTTTTTGAAAGTGGTTTTCAAAGTGAAAAGGTTATTTTCCTCAAGAATGTTTTTAAAATATTTTTATAGAATTTATATTCATAAAAAACCATTTATTTTACATATACTCCACTGAAGATATGTTTTAATGATTCCATCCTTATTATTTTTCTTTATGTATTATGATCATTTTGACCATGGAAAGTATTGACGTCCTCTTTCTTGATTAATTTTTATAATCATTAACTTTTCCTTGAAATATTCACTTTCTTATGATCATTGGACATTATATTTACCCTAAATATCCATATTGTTTATCATGGATATGATTATTAATTAAAACATATATCATTTCTATATATGGTATTTTACTTTGAAAGTTATATGATTGATTGGGGAAATTATTATTAATCTTCATTCCTTACTCAATGTGGAAATTTATGGACAAGTCATATAGTTCATGAATTAAATTGATCATTCGATGTATGGGGAATGCATTGGATATGAAGTTACTAGTGGGGTCCATTTATAGATATCCCCATGAATCATCAGTAGTCTCATGAGACGAATCAGTTGGGTAGGCTTATTTAAATGGGTTTTTGGTATATACATACCCATCAGTTAAATTATCTTGGTACAAGTTCATGGTGTTAAATGTATCATGATTCCTGAGATCATGACGTCGAATATTAAGAATTTCCTTCATTAAGAATTTATTTATTATTATCCATAATAGTATAGCATTGATATTATCTATAGATACATTCTGTTCTCAATTTATTGATTAAATGGTATGTGTGTTCAGTTATTTTCCTTTCCAGATTGATTATGTATTTTCTAATTATGATATCCAAGTTATTGATTAAATGACACATGTGTTAAATTATTTACCTTACCTTATTGATCATGATTTATTTACCCGTGATAACTTCTATTGTACATAACCCTTACTAAGTATTTGATCTCATCCTTATTTTTTTTCCTTTCCTATTAATCTAGGAAGTGTATTATGAATGATATGAAAGGATATAATAGAGGAAATATTGATACTATCAAAAAAATATTGTAATTTTTGTATTCAAATGTAATATGGAAATTATGTTTGTATCTAGTTTACTAAGGCTGCTAAAATATTTGGTCCTTTGAGACATGGTCTCTTGTATCTAGAACCAATTTAATAAAGTAACCATCAACTTTGAGATACTAGGGTCGGGGTCTTTACATACACCATGAGTGATAACTTGTTCCCTAATTGGACTACCTTGGACGAGATCAGAGGGTTGTGAATTTCATTATTCCATGAGTGATACTTGGGTTCCCTATATGGAATTACAAAGATGGGATCAGAGGTAAATTCCATTATACCATACCTTGGGCAATACTTGGGTTCCCATGAGGAATACCATGGATGGGTTCATAGGGTGACGGGTTCATAGGGTGATGGGTTCATAGCACACCTAGAGTGATACCTGGGTTCCCTTTTTATTAAACACCTTAAATGGGCTCAGAATTCCAATTAATTAAATCAATTAATGAGTCTTCAAAGTCAATTAACATACTTGGATTCGATCTATACTTTACATACTTGATGTCTTGGTTATACTTCATTCCTAAGCTTAAATTCCATGATAATTATGGAACATCTTATGATTATTCATGGACACCTTGGGCATACACCTCAATTCCTGGATACTATTACATATCTATATATATTAACATATATGTTTATACATATATGATGTATATATATGCATACATATTTATACATATATAAATATAGGGTGGAATATGTTTAAAGATATTTCAACTTAGACTGAAGCAGGTGGTATCGATCAGGTGTCCCGTATGAAACTTGGATTGATGTGGCTTATTTTATTTATTGTCATACATTGATTATTACTTTCACACCACTCATTTTGTATAATCATAATGGGTAGTTATAGAAATTGTTGGTGGTGGACTACTGAGCATATATCACACCCTATTTGGGCCACCGATTGGTACTAGAATAGACTTCATGGATGCATGTAGGGACAAAGGAAAGCCTCCAACTCTGGATACCTGATTTTCTATACTATGATGGATTACGGGAGAAGAGGACTAATATTATGATCATGATTCTTATGGAGATAAATTTTGGTCTTTTTTTCTTTTGTATATCATGTTGTATATTTCTACTACTTTGTTACCTTGTATTCCCATTTTTTATAGCATACAGACATAACATCATCTTGTACATGATATTGGTTCTGCTTTTTCCTATTTATTATATCTGGATGACTTATTATCATGAACTTCATTTGTTATACTATTTTCTCTATTTTCTATTATTGTATACGGTTGTGCTACACTCTGATCATAAGGGTATAGTCTCCCCACCATACCATCATAGACCCTTACTGCTAGTTAGTGAACTCTAGAATATGGGGAGGAGCACTTGATTCCATGTGTCCAACCAGGTTCAGTTACTTATGAGTGAACCGGGTATGGGATTTTACAAGTGGTATCAGAGCAACTTTTTGTTTTGTCTTACTATTTGGATTATTAAACAGGAGACTAAGAATGAGTCGAAATTTGGTAATGTTCTTGTTCTTGGGAGTAACTAACCCACATATATGGAAAATCCAAATTACCTGGGAAGGGAATTGTTGTTCTGGTTTTTGCCTATTACAGTTTTATTGATTTCACCATTGGGTGATGTACATGATTTGTGGCATTATTATTGTTGTTGTTGTGATGTGTTTTCTTTTTTTACTTAGCCCGGTATGGAAAGGAGGTATCATTTCATGCATCATAATATTCACCTAAGTATTCACATGTCATGCATATGTCATTACATATTTATATTATTACGTACATTGTCTACTGCATATTTTTGGTGCCTTGGCTATTATATTCAAGACAGTGCTAACATTTCTTGCAATGATAGAATAATTGGATTAATTAAATTGTTTACATCAACCTAAATAGTGTTTCTGCATATAACTTGATGGTGGAACCTTAATTAAACAATTATGCCATGTTTGAGCCATGGACCACTGGCCACATGGGCTAAAACGTTATTTGATTTTGATTACATGAATGCCAGTAGTAATTTATGAGCCATTTACTTCTATAAATTGGAAATGATGATTCATCTAATCAAATAATTTTTTACGGACTATTAAGTCCTAATACTAGATGTAAGGTTCGGGTCGTAGTTACATGACTTGTCAATTGAAACTTATAAATATTATGCCTTTATAACTTAGGAATGGTGACTCGTCTAACTAGACCTTGATACATATATACATATAAATGATTACAAACTTAAATAAATTTAAATACTTAAATAAAATGGTTATCATTAAATGGGGATGCCAATTGTAATGTAAAGGGTGTTTTCCTCTATACTTTACAAATGACACTCCATATATTGGGACCTCTTTTGTATGATGTGGGGCCATGACCTTGAATCGACCATAATATTGGGAAGTAGAGAGTGTCTCTTTTTATCCTTTATGATCTTCTATGTCTCCTAGACCTAGCTTTGGGAGCAGTTAGATGGTGTTGGCTCTTATATAGGAAGGTTATTCACCTATATTTTTCTGGTATATTGAGATATGTTTTGTTATCAATTTCAATTATAAATCATGTACTTGGAATTTTAGAAATATTCCACCATGACAGTCTTAGGTCATATGCTAGGAAGGTGGTGATGATCTTGCTCCGGAGGTGGTGCGCCCTGATCCATCAGTATTACATCTTGTAGTTCATCATGAGGCACCTTATGCTATTCATAATCTAGCTATTGATGATTGGTTCCAAGAGGATTTCTTGAGACTAGTATATTTTATAAAGGGATCCCCATAACCTACCCTACTATGGAAGATCTGACACATGAATTCCAATAGCAGCATCCTCCTACCTTTATAGGTGAAGGTGGTCCTCAAGTTGCTGATTCAGGGCTAGAGACCATGTTATCCATATTCGATCATTTAGATATTCCTCCAGATAATAGGTTCAACCTTATAACTTATATGATTCATGATTCTTACAAGAATTGGTGGGATGTGATTACCTAGGAATATCTTCATTAGGATATGTTTTGGTGGTTATTCTATGATTAATTATTTCTATAGATGTTGAGAGATGACTGTGCTGGAGATTTTATACACCTAAAACAGGGTAATATGTCTGTGATAGAGTATTCCGCTCATTTCATCGAGCTTCATCACTTCGCACTAACACTTATTGGTGATGAGTTGACAACATCGAGACAGTTTGATGATGGGATCATGTATGCCATATGATCCCAGGTGAATGCTTTCTGATTGAATACCATTTTAGAAATAGTGAACCGATCCTTTATCATGGAAAGGAACTTGAGGGAAGTTGACAGTATGGGCTAAGGCAGTTCATCATCAAGATAGAGAAGTAGTTCTTCTAGCGATAGGAAACATCACTTTGAGTCTGGTCGTGGGGGCAGCAAAAGTCAGAAGGCATGTACTGACAGTTATATGGTGCATCACCAATGTGGTAGGTCATGCCATAAGAAGTACTAGTGTACCAAAGACCCAATTGAGTGTCGAGATTGTGAAAAAATGGGTCATCTTAATATTTTTTGGAAAAAAAATTCCTCCATTGCCTAGTGAGAAGGGATTTGTACTGACTCCACATTCTAGAGCATGATCAACAGCTCCATGTCAGGCAGGGATATGGACTATCACCGACCAATCAGACTGAGGATGTGGATGTTTCCATGGAATCTATTCGTATGAGATACAATTCCAACATAGGAATTTTTCTTAGGGTAGTCAGGTTGTAGCTCAGGGTCATGGATCTGGCCAACGACATGCAGTACAACCTATAATAGTGGTGTAGAGTGTTGGACCTTCTATAGTTTGATGTATTATTCTAGTAGCCTCTACTTTAGTATCTTCTGTATTCGATATAGCTGCTTCACAATCTTTTATTCCTATAGAAATTATGGAAAGTCTATTCTTAAAGATAAAGTATTTTTGTGGTGTAATGACCCTTGATACTCTATTGGGGATCTGATCCAAGAGCGCACAATAATGTAAGGAATTACCTATTGATACAGGTGGTTATCTTTTTATATGTAACCTCTTTTTACTCAAGATTATGGGCTTTGACATCATACTCGAGATGGATTGGTTAGTATCTTATCATGTTCATGTTGGTTTCTATTACTAGAGGGTGTCTTTTACATCACCTAAGGGCAGTACCTATATTAATAAAGGATAATGGAATGTTCATGTGATTTGAGAGAGACTTGAGCATCATGGGCTAGGTAGAGTGTCAGCCTAGATTACTAGTCTTTTTTTGAATGATCAGGGAATGTGGCATATATATTTCCCTCCTATAGTGGATCATTTTAGGGATGTCTTCCCTAATGATTTTTTTAGACTACCTCCTAAGAGAGAGGTGGAGTTTACAAATGAACTAGTTCTAGGATTAGCACCAGTATCCATACCCCCTTATAAGATGGATACTACTAAGTTGTGGGATCTCAAGAGGCAGCTAGAGGACTGGTAAGATAAGGGTTTTATATGACATTGTACTTCACCTTAGGGTTCGCCTGTTATTTTCACCAATAAGGTGGAAAAACCCCTTATTATTTGTATGGATTACCACTAGTTGAATCAGCTTATGGTCAAGAACAAATATCCACTACCTCGTATAGATGACCTCTTTGATCAGCTCAGAGGAGCTTGGGTTTTCTCAAATATCGATTTGATGTTGGGATACCATCAGTCATGAGTCATACCTTCAGATATACCACGTACAACATTCCATAGTATATTTGTCTTGTATGATAATTTGGTAATGTTGTTATGTATTATAGATGCGCTGACTATTTTTATGGATTTAATGAATTGGGTTTTTCACTCATATCTAGTCTATTTTGTGGTAATCTCCATGGAAGACATCTTGGTGTATTCTCACACCTAACGTGACCATGCCAAATGTATTGAGATCATACTAAATACACTGAGAGGGAAATAAATGTATGTTAAGCTTGCTAAATTACACTTTTAGATCGATAAGGTCCACTTCCTATCTCACATTATCTCATAGGCAGGAGTATCAATTGACCTAGAGATTGTGAGAGCTGTTGTTTCTTGGGATCAGTCCAAGAACGTATTTGATATATGGAGTTTCTTGGGTTTGGTGGGTTATTACAAGAAATTCATTTAGGATTTATCATGCCTGGTAGCACCTATTATGGGATTGACTAAAATTTGTGTGAAATTCATATGGCCCGAATCCTATTAGAGATACTTTTAAGAGTTGAAAGGAATAATTATTTCAATGCCAATATTGATTTTACCTGAGCCTGGTATAGGATATATGGTTTATTATGATGCATCAGGCTTCGATATAGGAACTGTTTTGATGCAGGGAAATCGGTTTGTGGATTTCGAGTCTCATCGGTTGAGAGAACATGAGCAGAATTACCCAATGCATGATCTGGAGCTAGAAGATATGGTTCATGCCTTGTGTTATTAGAGGCATTACTTACTTTTAGAGAATTTGGTGGTTTATACATACCACAAAAGCCTCAAATACATATTCATGTAGCATGATTTGAACCTAAAATAGAGAATATGGGTTGAATACCAACATTCCTTTGACTTTGAGATTGCTTATATGCCTGGGAAAGACAATTACATTGTTGATGTTCTAAAATGAAAAATTCAAACATAGGAAGTTTAGAAGGCTAGTAATGGGTGACAGTTGATGGTCCTCTTTTCTAAGATACATTTAGAGATCTAGGAGTATCACAGGAAGTCTATTATTACAACTTTAGCAGTGACCTATTCACTTATGAATAGAGTGAAGATGAGGAAGCTTTCTGATCATGAGGTATTGGTTCTATAGTATAGTGTTTCAGATGAGGACCAACTGTCTGGTTGGGTTATTAATGAGGATGAGGTATTTTGCATTCATGGATGCATTCAGGTTCCTATCAATGTATAATAGGATTTTATGAGAGAGTCTCATACCTCTACTTGGGTAGTATATCCGGGTATCACCAAGATGTACTGTGACTTATGCCACCAGTATTGGTGGGCGGGGATAAAAAGAGAGATAATTGGTTTCATTACTCTGGGTTCCACTTGTTTGCTGGTAAAAAAAGAACCCTAGTGACTAGTAGGGATTTTACATCTATTTCCCATTTTGAAAAGGAAATGGGATGTTTTCACCATGAATTTCATGATGAGTTTACCTAGGTCACCTTGAGGTAGTGATTTTTTATGAGTTATCATTGACCGGGTGATGAAGTTCGCCCACTTCTTTCCTATCAGAGATACCTTTTCAATGGAAGAATTAGGGAGGTTGTATGTCAGGGAGGTCATACACCTTCACAGAGTTCCATGTACCATCATCTTAAACAAGGATGCTCGTTTTTCATCATGGTTCTTGAAGGGGTTTCAGAAGTTTCTTGGTATACAGGTTATTCTGAGCACAACCTATCATCCACAAACTGATGGGAAATCTGAACATACTATACAAGTATTAGAGAAAATGATTTGTGCATGCATCCTCGATTTTGGAGGTTCTTGGAAGAAACACCTACCACTTGGAAAATTTTATTATGATAATATATTTCAGGAAACTATATACATAGATCCTTATGTGAACTTATACAATAAGCCATGTCATTCACCCTTATACTAGTTATAGGAAGGATATGTAGTGTTATTGAGATGTCATCTTGTTAAAGAGATTTCAGAGTAGGTGTCTCTTATCAGGAAATGAATGGCTATAGCTCCATCTAGGTTGAAGTCTTATATCGATCTTCATCGATGACCTCTGGAGTTTGAGTTTGGGGATCGGGGCTTCTTGTGTGTTTCAACTAGACTGGGGCATTGATAGTTTAGGCAGTAAGGGAAGCTGACACCTAGGTTTGTTGGACCCTTTGATATTTTGGAGAGATTTGGGATAGTATCATATTAGTTATAGCTACCTAATAGGTACCAATCCATGAAAAATGTCTTCCATGTTTCACAGCTTCACCATTATCATTAAAACCCATCTCATGCCTTCCAGCCTGATGATGTTGAGTTAAAACAGATGATTATTTTGAGGAGCATCGTATACGCATCGTTGACCGAATCATGAAGACTCTATGAGGTACGTCAGTTCCTCTAGTACAGGTGTTGTGGTAGTAATATTGTGTATAGGATGAAACTTAGGAGTGATAGGCCGGCGTACATGCTTAGTGGCTGGTACTATCTCAGATGATTCTTTACCACCCTTAGAAGGGAAACTCGTAGATGAGTTATTTTAAGTATGGTAGGTTGTAACATCCTGAATTTTATTACAAGGTAAATATATTTTAAATTTAAGTTTAAACCTTTCTTTTATCCATATCGAAGTGATTAAGAGATTAAGGGTGATTTTAGGACCGCCTGAGGATCGTTTGGAACTTGAAGCTCTGAATTTTGGAGGAAATAGACTAGGTGCGCGATTTGTTTAAACCATACACCTGAGGAATCACAGTATGTTAAAACTTTGTGGGGTGTTGTAGTAAACTAAAGAGCAGTTTATGGGCTATGAATTATTTTCCAAAACCGTGTGCCTACCTGCATGGGTAGTTCCACTTAGACAATGGGTTCGCATGGTTGGCGCATGTTTTAGCCAAACCATGTGGCCAAATCGTGTTCCCTTTAAAAATATGTGAAATTATAATTTTCCCCTACCTTATTTAAAGTTTTAACCCTCATTTTTTATCCCAAATTTGTACAAAACCTCCCTTATCTTCTTGAAGCTCTTATTTTCTCCCAATCTAGGCTTTGAGCTACCTCTTTCGTCCGACATTAATTTCACTCATCATATGTCACGTTGAAAGAGTACCAATAAGATCTTTAACCCTCTTCATTCTTATTTTTTTTAATCTCTCCATATGGAATGATAAATCCGTGTGAGATAATGTGCCATATTTCTAGGTTATTGGTCTATTTCTTTGATTTCTTTCATTCTATCTTGAATCTGAAACTGATACCAGATGAGGATTCATCTACCAAGCTAAGGTAGGTGGTCTAGTTATTTTTCACTAAAGTCTCGATGTTTATATTATGAATCAATGTTCCCCACACTAGAAATTACATGGTATGCCTCATAAATGTAAAATTAATTAAATGAAATGATATTAACTTGCTTAGTGTAGTCCTAGAAACCTAAATTTTATCATTGGATGATGTTTACCTCAACGTGATCCATTCCTTAGGGGTGTCATTATTAAAGGCCTATGAGCCTTATGACTTGATGTGAATTTGAACCAAAACTTAATTTATGTTGATTTGTCCTTTTTAAATGAAGTGTAATTTTAATTGAGCAAAGGGAGAAGCATAGGCCATGTACACCGACCCTTGATTTTATTGTTTATATCTTGAGTTATGCCTATGAAATGAAATTTCCAAATTGACTTAAGTGTATTTTTTAATGGTATGGGTTAAATTATATTCATGACCATACCTCATGTTATGTTGAGGGAGATATGAGGGTTCTGATTTGGAATGACTTGGATGGGTTCAGTGAGCATAATAATTAGAAGATTCATAAATTAATTATAACACATTGGGAGTGATACACAGGTTCTTACATAGAACATCTTGGATGGGATCACTGGGAGGATTCCTTTATATTACACCATGAGTGATACCTGGTTCCCTTAGTGGAATACCTTGGATGGGATTAGAGGTCAGTGCATTTAATTATTCCATGAGTGATAATTGGGTTCCCTACATGGAATTATAAGGATGGAATCATAGGGAAATTACATTATACCATGCCTTGGGTGATACCTAGGTTCCCATGAGGAATTACATAGACAGGATCAAAGATCAATGGGTTCATAGCACACCTAGAGGGATACTTGGGTTCCCTTTTTATAGAACACCTTAGATGCGATCAAAATTCCAATTAATTAAATCAATTGATGTGTCTGAAAAGTAAAATAACATACTTGATTTTGGTCTATGATTTACATACTTGACAACCTAGTTATACTTCCTTCCTAAACTCAAATTCCATGAGAATTATGGGACCTCTTATGATTATGTGTAGACGCCTTATGCATACACCTCAGGTGCTAGATAATATTACATATCTATATATATGTACATATATGTTCATATGTATATGATGTATATATATACATACATATTTATGCATATATAAATATAGGTTGATATTTGTTCAAAGATATTATCTCTTAGGTCGAAGTAGGTAGCATCAGTCAGGTGTCCCGTGTGGAACCCGAATCGATGTTAATTATTTTATTTATTGTCATGAATTTATTATTAACTACACACTAATCATTTTATATACTCAGATTTTATAGTTATAGACATCATTTGTGGTGGTCTACTAAGTTTATCTCACACCTTGTTTGGCCCGCCGATTGGTACCCAGACATACTTCATGGATGTAGGTAGGGAAAAAGGGAAGCATCCAGCTTTGGATGCCTAATTTTCTATTTTATGATGTAGTAAAGGAGCAGAGGTCCGACCTTATGCTCATGATGTTTATGGAGATAGATTTTGGTCTTTTTGTTCTTCTATATAGCATGTTGTATATTCCTTCTACTCTGCTCCCTTATATTCCCATTTTGTATAGCATACAAACATGACATCATATTGTACATGATATTGGTTATGCTTCTACCTATTTTTTATATTTGGACAACTTATGATCCTTGAGTTCATTTATTGTACTATTTCTATTTTTTATATTATTTTATACCATTGTGTTATACTCTGATCATGAGGGTATAGTCTCCCCACCATACCATTATAGACCCTCACTACTAGTCAGTAACCTCTGGCATACGAAGAGGTGTGCTTGAGGCCATATGGCCAACCAGGTTTGGTTACTTATGAGTGAACCGAGTTTAGAATGTTAAATAAACTTCAACATAAATATTGAATAGAAGATAAAGGTGAAGAAGAAATAGTTTTATCTTTTTCAACAAAGACTTGTTGAAGCTGAGCAAGGAATAAAAAACTTCCAAAACTCAATTTCAAAAGTTGGTGAAAGTTTTAAGAAATATAAAAATCAGATGGATCAAAAAATATTATCCTCATAGGTTAAAAACAAGGCTGAATATGTTCATAATAAGAAGAAGAAATTCAATAAGACCATATATGTAGCTAAAAAAGTGGTGTAAAAAATTAGAAATTTCTAAGGATTCAAGGTCTAAAGTAAAAAAATCGTTATAACTAGAGACTCTATTAAGGATAAGAAGAAGTCTAAGATGAAGTAAAAGATGTTAAGAGGCTATCAGAAATTTAATTCACAATAATAATCCAAGTATTATGGTTAGAAAGATGATGGAAAATAGGTACACGGTTTTGGAAAACATACAATATGGAAACCCATATTTTTTATACACATTATTTCATGATTTATTATATAAAGATGCACATAATACAATCCCAAAAGATTGATAGGTATTTTATATTTGATTAATTAGTTACATATCACAATAATTTTAAATAGTTCCATAACAACATTATTTAAAAACTCCATAACATGCCCTGAAATTCCATTGATCTTCTAATATTGCACGAGATAACCTGGGGATATACATAAGAAAGGGGTGATCTATAAAGCTCGGTAAGGGAATAATAAAATCATAGCTTAAATTAAATTAGTACATTTGAGTCATGAGGTATAATAAAAATGTGGGAATCATGATCATGAACATCGAAGCATGGTATAAGATGATTCAAGGCATTATAAGAATGTGGAAACAACACAAAACATGACATCGTAAGCATAAGTCAAGGATAACCACTGACGCATCATAAATAGTGTACTTAGGATAATCGCCTGTGTACCATACATGGTATCTCATGAAATAAAAATATTTCCCAATTTATTGGAGGGATATATAATTTTGGGACCACCCATCACATTCATATTATGTATATACATTTTTGTTCCATATAGATCAGACAATATAAGAACATATTTCATCAGTTTTAATCCCATGATTAAGGATTATGAGTTATATACATGGAATTCATCAATAAATGAATAATAGTTATACCTAGTTTAATATCCTTGAGTGGAAATGGGGATGGGTATTCATAATACAAAAGTTTGGTATGGAAAATCATGGGATAATTTCAGTAACATAACGGGTGTGAATAAAGGTTCATAGAAGGGATTAATGAGAGTAAAAGGTGGTATATCATACATAAGTATTATAAGGACAATAAATAAGTGTGTAAAAACATATTATAACATGGATAATTAGAAATAAAAAGGTTTAATACAAATAAAGTACTTGAATAAAGATGGGGAGGAAGAGAATCTCTTACCTTGAGAGCGTGATTTTAAAAGTTTGAGAGGAACTTATTAAGAGATTGGGAACACCTTAGGAGGTATTTAGAAGGGATAGGTAGATAAAATTCATGATCAATGTGTTTTTAGTGAAGAGTAGTGATAGGTTTGGTGGGTATTTATAGCAAAAGAGAGGGAAATTCTTTATTAATTTCTAAACTTAGGTTTTGGAATTTGAGTGATAAAATAATCAAAACCACAAACCTTCCCCTAATTTTTTCCCATGGTTTCTTCCAAATAGGAGTGGTTTTAAATATTTTATTAGGATAATAACCTAACTCCTTAAAATAATACCATTAATGATGTAAAAATGAGTCATGTTCATAAAAAATTATTTTTAAAAACTTAAAATATAATATAGATTTTGGTGGATTCATTACAAACTTTTAAAATTTATAAAAAAAACTTTAAAAATATATCATTTTAAAGGTAAAATCTATTTTTATTCATGGATTACTTTAATAGTATTTATTACATCACTTGTGTTCTATTATAATGTCATGATACATACCTTATATTTATATCGTATTTAATTTTTACCCAAAAATTTGACTATCTCAGAAAATTATAAAAAAATTATCATTGACTAATTTCAACGTGATGATTTCAATAATTTATATTTATTTTACCAAAATAATTTTCTAAATATTGTGTGCATTTAATGAACCATGTGTTGACCAGCTAGAGTGGAACATGGTTTTGTCAAACTACAAGCCATATAGATTTTCTACATGTCATGTTGTTCATGTGTTTTCACGGTGGAAAACATAGGGTCATAATGCATCATGTAATTAATACACCACATGTATTTAATACATGATGTGTATCGGTTGGAAACTGTACTTCATAAATTTCCACCAGAAATACATGTTGTGTCCCTAGGTGTGTACTGTAGACATTTGGAAAAGTAAAGTACATGTTGTGTGTTCGGCCTACACATGCTGTGTACATTACCTATTGACACAAAAATATTAAATTTAATTTTTTACTCTATAAACTCCATAATTATGTGTTCTGTGTGTCATTAATTTGACTCATACAAACCATATGATAGGTTTTATATGATATTAAATGCTTAATTAATTTTTTTATAAAATTTACTACATACTATATATAGTTACAATACGTTGGCTACTCTGTACGCATTTAAAATCATTTAAGCTGCATTAGTTAACATGTGTTTTGTGTTTCATTTAATTGACTCATAAACATCATGTAATTATGTGATAAAATGTGTATTTTAAATTTTTCAAGAGTGGACTTTATGTGATCTCAATACATATAAATTAGTTCGAACAAGTACTCACAAAGTTTCTTCCAAGTACAAAGTTGTGTACTATTTTATTAATTTTTAAATAAAATAAAATTATTATTTTATTTAAAATCACAATATATGGGAATATCAAGGGAAATTGGTTAGAATAAGATAAAATGAATTAATTGATTAATAAGATAATTAATCAAATTAATTCATGTGTGTTTTATTTTATTAAAGAATGAATTGAAATGAATGTTTGCTAGTTATTTTAAATTCATAGTCATTGCATATGTATGTGTTGGTTTTATTTTATTTAATTTATTGCATGGTTTTGCAATTATTTCTTATTAAATTAAATATTATGGTATGTGTGTGATCTCTCCCTCCTTTATTATGTAGGACCTGCATATACAAGGTTGTTTTATATAATTCACATTAATCAATATTTTGGTTTCTCTTACTTTCTTGTGAGATATAACAGTATATGTAATAAAATGAGCATATGAAGGCATGTGGTGTTTTATATTGCATGATTTATTTTATCAAAAAATATTTAATCACTTAAGTAAAATTAAATTAATATTAATAAAAAAATAAAGGATAAAATAAGAAAATGTGTGCATAATAAAAAAATCCTTAAGTTAATATTAAGTCATTATGACTTCCATTATTTGAATTAATAAAAATCAAAGTTAAAGTGTTGGTTAAGGCCATGGTTGGTGGAACTTTTAATTATCGAGGAGTATTAAGAAAGATAATGGGATGACTTGATAGAACTTGTATTGAATTTAATGTTCATAGTTTGTTTAATGAAAATTTGGAGGCCAGTGTTGAGGAAATTTGAGTCATGATTTCAGGATTTGGGAGTCCACTCAATAGAATAAGGAGTTGAAAGCCTATGGTTAGAAAGACCGTGTGATTAAACATTTTCTTATGATTTCCATGACCATTGTATGGATCATAAGGAGGTAAATGTGGATCTATTTCACTAGAATTTTCTCGCAACAGGGCATTCCAATTTCAATGGTAAAGGCCTTTGAGACTTGATAAAATAGTGGAAGTCTTAATAAAATTAAAATTTATTATGTCTCACATAGTTGGTAATCAAGATAAAAAAAATCTTCCTTTTATTATTATAGGAATGATAGAAAGTAAAACTATCAAAAAGTATGAATATTCCTTAAATCGGGGTATTTCCTTACAAATAAAAATTTCTAGATATGGTGAAATTATTTATGTCATGCATTATTATCAGAAAATTTATATTATGTATTGGAATCTCATTTCCTATTATTCCACCCCAGTAGGTGAGAAAAGGTGAAAAGGGTTCCTACTAGATATATGTAGAGGATGATTCATATGCTTATCGTATTATATTATCAACTATGTGTGGAGAGTTAATGATAAAACATAAGGACATGGATACTTACACCATAATATCCCATATTTTTTTCTTGATAAAGATAAGAAAAGGATTAAGATTAATAATATTATCAATGCACTATATTAGTGTAAACTAGAAGAAGGGAATCTAGATATTGATCATGGTTTTAAAATAATGGGGTATATCGATTAGTTAGAAAAAATGGAATTCCACTTGGATAATAAATTATCCATTAATCTCATTTAATTATCCTTACCACCAAGGTTATCCTTATTCATCCAAGATTAGATAAACAAAATGGACAAGTATCTCAAGAAACTTTTGTCCATACTTCACCAAGTGGATAAGTATTGGTTGAAACATGTTTCTCCACCCCGAAGAGTTTGAATGAGAAGGCTAAAGATACCATGGATAATATAAATCCAAAAGATCCTTTATATAATCCTTCAAAGAGACAAAGGATTTAGAATTAAAAGAATAAATAGGAGGATATTTGATTCTTATGTGAAAAGAATAGACACTGAAAAAGAAATTTCAATGAATTAAAGAAGAAGAAAAGTTACATCCACATTAGGTATATTCATCAAGTTTTTATTCACCAATTTTATATTAAAATATAATACTCCTACAAAATACATGTATTTAAATATAGGAAATAAGCAAGAATAGAAAGTTTATAGAGTAAACTCAAAAGGAGCTGATAAAGGGATATTCTTATATCAGCTAAGGGGATCTCACTACTTCTAATTTCCAAAATTTATTGATTTTAGTTTGTATTGGATTTTACCAAAACATTTATCTCAGTGTCCATATAGACACAATGAGACATTATTTCACAATTGGAATAAATTTTTTTATGGTACTTCATACTAAACTAATGGTTCAAAAACTCTTGAATCACATATATTCATGGTAATGAATGATGAATATAAAATATAATACTCTTACCTGATTATGGAAAGATAATTATTTGTCAAATAAAACTGAAAGTAGTTGGATTTTTTATACCCATAAAATTATTTTAGTCTCTATTGAGCTAAGATTATAAGTATATTAAGAAACTAATTATCATGTTTTAGATAAAAAAACCTTTATAAATAAAGGTACATCGTAAATATTTTAGTGTTAGTTCAAAATATCCACATGAAATATTCTAAAGTTAAAGGTAAATTCATATACTTCATGAGATTCCTTTAAATTTTAGATATTCTTGGTGAAGTAAATGAGCATACTTAGTAAAGATAGAGGAACCACTGATATGGATTATTGGAAAACATCTTATCCAAGTGATTATTGAACAGACATGTGGAGTAAAGTTATTCCCAAACTCACATTTCCTTATATGCATCAATATGGTGATGGAAGTAAAAGGAAGATCAATTATGAGTCTTATATATATTGAAAACATTCCATAATTTCTTACAATACATGTTTTTCAAATATTAATGTGACAACTAACCATATTCCAACTATATTGACTAATGGATATCATCTCAATTATGATATGATAAAAATCTATTGGGATACAACCACAAGTTTTTGTTGAAAACTATTTGTTAAAATATTGATTTAGCTACAAATGAACATAAAACACTATGTGAATCTCAATTAATAATCCTATAGCCACAAATTATATTAATATATAGTTAATACCAACCATGTTTCCATAAAGGAAACCTATCTCTTTAAGGATAGTGGGAGCAGACTTAACCTTTGTGGGTTAAAGCTCTAGATGCACCTAAGTTGTCATAGGAATGTTGGACTCCAATGAGATCAATGGGAGGGGTATTTTGTCACAAACCAACCCAAATAAATTGGTACTTTGACACCCAAGCCACCTATAACATGGCCCAAAGGGAAATCTCGATCCCCATGGGTTGGAGACTCGCACCTGGCATCATACAAGATAAAAGTGGGAATAGTTTTGACACACAAACAATGGAAGAAACAAATACAAGTTAGTATGCTCAAAAGAAAACTCCATAGGGAGAATAGTACTAGAAGTCAAATAGGTATATAAACCAAAATTATAACCACAAAGTACCAAAAACTGAAAGGTAGACAACCCAAGTCCCAACGGTCACAACACTCCAAGACCAAAGATCAACAACCACCAACTACAAGAGGTTTTTTCCCTTAATT
Organism: Viscum album; assembly: GCA_963277665.1. NCBI lineage: Eukaryota > Viridiplantae > Streptophyta > Magnoliopsida > Santalales > Viscaceae > Viscum > Viscum album. The sequence continues at coordinate 115,884,066 of OY728157.1, read as the reverse complement.
AAACCTAGAAGAAGGAAGTCTACAAACACATGAAGACACAAGTAGGGTGTGAGTCAACACCCCAAAAGGGTCTCACCAAGGATTCCATAATAAGATGCCAATAAAATAAACCAATACATGCTTTCAATTTCAAATAAAACAGGCATGGCAATACAGTTTCATATTTAAAACAAAACATGTTATTCATTTCAATTGATGGAAACATTTCAAAAAAATGGATTAACAAACATTTTATATAAAATAGTTTATATAAATTCACAAGGCATGTGTAAATAAGTTTTACAAAAAATGTAATATATATCAAGATAATCATAAACGAGCAACATGGTCATCTACTAAGAGGTACGATAGTTCCAGATTATGGTATCCTCACACTCTCATATGATGATAATGGAAATGTGCACACATGTCTCTCCAAAATTGGTCAAAGAGGAATAATCAATATCCTATTGAGGATAAGATCTTCTAAGTTATGTTTCTGTTAGAGTTTTAAAGTGTCAATCTGGTGCTATGAAAATTACAACCTAGCATGTTTGTCCCTAATAAATCATTAACTACCTAGGCTTGCATATTCTCAGAAAACAATCAATAATAGAAAATTATTCCAAAACTATTCAAAAAAAATTGTCCCATTTTCCATCTCAGTATTCCATATTCTCTTTAAAAACCAAAACATGGGTTTTTAATCAATTAATGAATTTTCCTGGATAAAACCAATGGGTTCTTATCAAAAAAATAATCCATTTTCTAAAAATAAATTTCACAACTCAATTTCCACAAATCAAATTCCACAATTTCCATAAAATCTAAATCACACCCCAATTCACTGGAATTGTGGGTTTCCCCCAATTTTCATGCCAGAGAAAATTAAAATCCCAATTTAATGTGAATTGATATTTTCATAATATAATTGAAAGTAATTTAATTTAAATACAGAAATTTAGGATTAAATCATTTGGCCCAACTTATACAGAAGCACATACCTTGGGATCATAGGATCACGTAACACAACACCTTTAATAGGAAACTCCAAAAAATAATGTTGAAAATGGATATCTGAGAATCAAACCTAGATTAAAGATCTAAAAAAATAGATATTATATCCTCTAACAACATATAGATCTATCAAACCCTAAGGAGGAGAGAGGAAGAAATTGGGAGATAAAGAATGGGAGAATAACTCTTACTGGGGAGAGATCAAACGTCATTTTACTAGCTTTGATTCACTTTGAAAAGAGTTTGTGGAAGCCCAAATGGGTCCATGAGAGATTCCAAGACCTAAGAAATTGATCCAAGAGGATTTGGGGCTGAGCAATAGATAAAAAGAAGGGCTAGGTAATTTTTAAACATTTTTCGGAATAAATAATTATCGTGTTCATGGTTAGTTGGGAAGGGTCGCACATTTTATCAAACCGTGTGTAAACCATGAAAACCCCCACTATATGGGTTTGCATGGTTTTCCCTAAGTAGGAATATGTTTTGGGAAAACTATGCATCATCCGTACATAACCCAAAAAATTATAAAATTTTCAAATTTCCTCCTGAAACCATCCGAGACAAACCCCAAATAAATCATAAAAAAGGATTGTTAAGGAGTACTTGAAAACAATAATAGAATGTTATAAACTCCCCACCATAGAAACCTTTTATCCCCAAAAATTCTATCAAGAAATCTCCATGTCAAAAATATGAGGTCAATGCTCTCTCATCAGTGGATCTCTCCCCCAAGTCTCATGAGCATCAGAATTGTGCTGCCATAACACTCAAACAAAAGGTATCATTCTCCCATGAAGTGCCTTAGTTTCAGAATTAGCTATCCTGATTGAATACTTAGTCATGGATAAATCAGACTCAACATCAAGATCACTCTAGATCAGAACATGAGATGGATCAAAAATATACTTTTGTAGCTCAGATACGTGGAACATGTTATGTATTGATGTTGACTATGGAGGAAATGATAAATGGTAAGACACTTTCCCCACCTACTCAACAACCTCAAAAGGTACCACAAAATGAGGAGAAAGATTCCCTTTCCTCCCAAGTCATCGATAACCCAAACGGGGTGAAACTTTCAAGAACACATAGTCACCAACTAAAAATTCTAATGGTCTATGCTAATGATCAGCATAAGACTTATACTAGCTCTATGTCATCATCATTCTATGATGAATCAATTGAATATTTATCGTCACCTCTTGAACTAAGATTGGTCTAACTAAGGAACTTTCACCAATCTCTAGCCAACACAACAGAGATTTACAAGGTCAGTCATACAAGGCCTCAAAAAGATCCATCCTAATCACAGACTGGTAACTATTATTATAGGAAAACTCAACTAGTCCTAAATAGTCATCCCAAGCCCCACAAAAGTCAACAATTAAGTCACAAAGAATATCCTCAAGAATATGTATAACTCTTTCTATATGTTCATCCAACTGCGGATGGTATTTCGTACTCAAACAAACATGAGATCCCAATGCCTCTTGAAGCCCTCTCCAGAAGAGAGAAGTAAAATAGGGATCTCTATTAGATACTATAGTAGATGTAACTCCATGAAAACAAACAATATCTTTCACATAGAGACTTCCCATATCCTCAACTTTAGTTGTATCATGAATGGGTATAGAGTAATACAATTTGTTCAACCTATCAATCACAACCCATATCACATTATTCTTTTTCTAGGTCCATAGAAACCCAACCACAAATTCCATATAAATATCATCCAACTTCGAAGTTGGTACTAGAAGTGGCTGAAGCAAACCCAAAGGTCTCTGGTGTTCTACATTGACCTATTGAAACATATAACAATGAGAAAAAAAACAACAATGCCCTGTCTGATACCTAGACACCAGAATTATCGTTGCATATCATAGAACATATTCATGTTTCCTAGGTGTACTCCCCAATGGGAATTATAGAAATCCCCCATAACGGCTTTTGGAATAGGAAAAGGCACTACGTACTAGTTTCAAAAACATAGAATACCCTTTGGGGAGAATGAACACTTAGTAATAGTATCCCCACCATAAAGAGAGCCTCTAAAGTTATGAAACTCATCATCAAGTTGATGTTTCTGAAGAATCATCTCGAGAAGAGTAGGGGTCAATTGAACACTGGACAAAACAACCTTAGCCCCTAATTCCCAAACTCTTATATGCAACTTTGAAAAGAGATCCATCAAGTTACACTCTTCTGATGATTCGTTCATGGCTTGGTTTGGAAGTTTCCTGCTCAAAGCATCTACGACGACATTACCTTTCCCCAGGGTATAGCTGATGTCAAAGTCAAAAGATTGTAGGTATTCCACCCAAAACATCTGGTGTAGATTCAAATATTTTTTAGGGAATATATAACTCAATCTCTTGTGATCATAATACACAGTAAACCTTTTTTTAAAGGTAATGTTGTCAACTCTTAAGTGCATGCATCATAGTTGTTAGTTCAAGGTCATGGGTTAGATAATTCTTCCTGTGTGACGTAAGTTGCCAAGATCCATAGGCAACGACATGATCACCTTGCATAAGAACACAGCCCAAACCTGAACTTGATGCATCACAGAAGACCACATAGCCCTGCATAGCCTCTAGAAGATTCAACACCAGTATAGTTTTCAAAAGAAATTTCAAATCAACAAATGGACTTTGAAATTCCTCATCCCAAGCAAGCTTTACTCCCTTCTAAGTTATATCAGTCATAGAATAATCCAACTTTGAGAAGTACTTTACAAACCGATGATAATATCCAGCTAAATCCAAGAAGATCTGAATCTTGAAAACATTACGTGGTTGTTCACATGTCATAACAGGTTTCACCTTCTCAGGATTAATTGAGATACTATGTTTTTGCACCACGTGTCCTAAGAACTTCATTTATCGAATCCAAAAATTACATTTTGATAGCTTGGTATAAATTTAGTGATTTATTAACAATTACAGAACTTCTCTCAGATGACACACATGATCCTCCTCAAACTTAAACAAGGATGTTATCCATAAAGACCACCATGAAAGTATCAATATACTCATGGAAATACTATTCATTAAATCCATAGAGACTTAAGGAGAATTTTTTAGATAAAATGGCATGACAAGGTACTCATAATGGATATAACTTCTATGAAAGGTGGTTTTCTAAATGTCATATTCTTTTATTCTTAACTGATGGTAACCAAATTGAAGATCGATCTTCAAGAACCACTTCTCCCCTTTAAACTGTTCAAAAAATCATCAATCTATGCTAATGGATACTTATTATTTATCATGACTCTATTGAGTTTTTAGTAATCAATACAGAGGTGAAGTGACCCGTCATCTTTCTTAACAAAGAGAACAGGTGTTGCCCAAGGTGACATACTCAGGACTATAAATACTTCATCTAACATATCATCCAAATGAGACTTCAACTCTTTCATTTCATTTGGGTCCATGAGGTAAGAAGGAATAGATACCGACTGGGTACCCAGTACTAAATTGATAGAAAACTCTACCTCCCTTACCGGTGGCAGGCCAAAAAAATTAAAAGGAAAAACGTCGGGAAACTCAATGATGGATGGAGGGGGGTCACCTATCAAAGATTATCGCTCCAGATCAAAAGAAAACATAGATATTACTTTCCCCAAATCTGGATAAGAAGGCCAAACTCTACTCGACCTTAGGTCCCATTCTCCCTAAAAGATATAAAATTCCCCCTCAGGTGTAGTAAAAGAGACCCACCGAATATAACAGTCAATTCGATCTTTATTAGCAATGAGACAATCCATCCTAAAAATGACGTTAAGAGGTTTCATGTCGAGAACCAACAAATGTCAAGCAAGATCAATTTCTGATAAAGAGAAGACATGAGTAGGAAAATAGAGACTCTTCTCTCTTTTAGTTCCAAGGGGTGTAATAATATCCATCACATAAGATAAAAGCTTCATAGGAAGATTAAGAAGATTCACAATACGGGTTGAAATAAATGAGTGAGATGCACCAGTATCAAATAAATTAGTCTCTAATGATGAAGATATAGTGACGGTACCTCTCATGGTCGTTGGACCCATATCTGCTTCCTCTGGAGACTCTTCCATTATGCGAAGAAGCTTCATTGTGGATGTGTGTGGTTGGAACCCCTTAGTCCTTGAAGAATCTGAGTGCACTACAATACTTTTAGGCGTAGATGATCATGTGCCACTACATGGAGTATAATAGATATGATAGAACTTCTGAAAGTGACATGAGTGTCCATAGGAACCACATACCTTGGGTGCCTTAATATAAACTCATTTTGAGTGCCCAGGCTTACCACAATGATAGAAAATTAAAGCACCTCTGTCAATCACTACAGGGTGTCTATAAGAACCCTGTTATCAAGAACCACTATAAGAGTCATCATTTTTTCTCTTTACTTTAAAGGAACTCATAGAATTGCCACTGGTATAAAAAGTAACTCCCATCAACCCTAACTTGCCAACCAAGTCCATTTCAACCATCAATGCTCTATCTAGAAAATCAACATAAGAAGGGATATTCAACAAGAAAATTTGAGAATTATATCATATCGATGTACCATCTTGAACCATCGAGTCTTCATATTTTCATTCGATACAATCTCGTATCAGAATTATATAAGCTCAACAAAGCGATTTTCATATTCTATCATGGTATTGTCATCCTTATCATGTTTGAAAAACTCTATAGCCTTAGCCAACACCATGGACTATGGATAGAATCGATCGGTGAAAATAACTTTAAAGTGTTTCCACTCTAAGTCCTCATACTTCCTTACCATCACCATTATATCTCACCATCTCATGTTAGTACCTTCTAGCTTGAATGTGGCACATTTCACCTTTATAGAATCAATCATTTACAAGAACTCAAATAAAATTTCAAATCTCCTCAACCAATCCTCAACCTCTTGGGGATTGTTTGAGCCTTAGAACACTAGTGGATTCTAGAAAAGGAATTTCTAAGCACAAATACTGAATACATCCCTATGAGGTTCCACAGTTAAATCCTGAATGGGAACAGGTGCAGGTTCCTAACCTAGAGCTTGGATGACATGCACAATAAATTCAATCAGATCTTGGTCCATGGGAGGATTTTCTCATTGTGATTCATCAGCATCTTCCTCCTAGATCTGATTCACACATATTCTTGGATGCATGATGCTACAAAACATCAGCAGACAGCATTGAAGATGTAAAAACATTACACAGATCAACACTCAAATAATAGAAATAGGGAAATTAATACCATCAGATAGATAAAAAAGATTTTGATTTCAACCTATCCAAATAAAAATTAGGGAAAAACTAGAAATAATCCTCAAGACTTCTTTCCCAGAATACCCCTAGTGACTTAAGGATCATTGCTATGAGAGATAGTCAGGCACTCACTCGTAAATACCTCCTAAGTCCTGAAAAAATTACACAACTACATACTAACATCAAGGTAAGACGCTTAACCTTCACCTTTGATTACACTTTATCATGAATCATCCCAAATACCCTGGTACTCTAATACTCGAGTTGGCTCTGACATAGCTCGAAGATCATTCTAGATCCCCACGGGTTAACGACTAGCACCTGTAATCATACAAGATAAAGGTGGGAACAGTTTTTCCACACAAACAATGGAAGAAATAGATACAAGTCAGATGCTCAAAAGAAAACTCTATAGGGAAAACATTATCAGAATCCAAACAGGTATATAAACCCAAAGTACAACCACAGAGTACCAGAAAATGAAAGGTAAACAACCCAAGTACCAACAGACACATCACTTCAAGTCCAAATATCAATAACCACCACCCCTAAGAGGTGTTTTTGCCTTAATCTAACCTGGAATAACAAAGTCTACAAACACATGAAGTAATAGGCATGGTGTTAGCTAACATCCAAATAGGGTCTCACCAAGGATTACATAATAAGATGCCAATAAAATAAACCAATACATGTTTTCAGTTTCAAATAAAACAGTCATGGAAATGTAGGTGCATATTTAAAACAAAACATGTTATTCATTTTAGTTTATGGAAACATTTCAAAACAATGACTTAATAAACATTTTATATAAAACAGTTTATATAAATTCACAAGGAATGTGTAAAGTAGTTTTAAAAATAATGACATATATATCAAGATAATCACAAATGAGAAACATGGTCATCTACTAAAAGGTATGATAGTTCTAGGTTATGGGATCCTCACACTCTCATATGATAATAATGGAAATGTGTACACATGTCCCTCAGACATTAGTCAGAGAGGACTAATCAATATCTTACGGATGATAAGATATGTTGAGGTGTATTTTTGTTAGAGTTGTAAAGCATTAATATGGTGATAAGGAAATTCCAAACTACCATGTTTGTCACTAATAACTCACTAACTATCTAGGAATGCATGTTCTCAAACAACAACCAACAATGGAAAAATTATTTCAAAACTATTCAAAATAAAATTGCCCCATTTTCCATCTCAATATGCCAAATTCTCTTTAAAAACCAAAACATGGGTTTTTAATCAATTCATTCCTTTTTTTAAGATAAAACCAATGGGTTCATATCAAAACAATTTAAGACATTTTCTAAAAATCAATTTCACAATTCAATTTCCACAAATCAAATTCCATAATTTCCATAAAATCTATATCATACCCTAATTCATTGTAATTGGGGGGTTTTCTAATTTTTATGCCAAATCAAATTCAAATACCAATTTTATGTGAATTGGGTTTTTTATAATCCAATTGAAAACAATTTAATTTAAATAAATAAATTTAGGATTAAATCAATTGGCCAAACTTATACGGAACCACCTACCTTGGGATCACAGGATCACATAACACAACACCTGCAATAGGAAACTTCAATAAAGAATGTTGATAGTGGAGATCTGAGAATCAAACATATATTCAAGATCTAAAACAACAAAGATTAGATCCTCCAGCAACATGGAGATCTATAAAACCCTAAGGAGGAGAGAGAAAGAGATCATGATATAAATAATGATAGAAGAACTCTTATCGGGGAGAGATAGAATGACATTCATCTAGATTTGATTCACTTTATAAAGGGTTTTGAGGATCCAAAATGGGTCCTTGAGAGCTTCCAAGACCTAGGAAATCAAGCCAAGTGGATTTGGGGATGATAGGGAGGTAAAAAAAGGGGTTTAGAAATTTTTAATCATTTTTTGGAATCAAAATTTACCGCGTGCACGGTTAGATGAGCAGGGTCGTACAGTTTTTACTAGGTGGGAAAATAGTTTCTCAAATCGTGCATCAATCATGCAAACCCCCATTGTCTAGGTTTGCGTAGTTTTCCTTGGGTAGGTGCACGGTTTGGGAAAATCATGCCCCAACCATGCACATCCCATAAAAAATCAAAATTTTCAAATTTCCTCCTAAAACCACCCAAGGCAATCCCCAACTAAAGAATAGATAAAAAGGAGGGTCAAGGAGTACCAGAAAATAGTAACAGGATGTTATATAGTTCCAAAGACACATATTGTGTAGGAATTCATAACCAAAGATGTGGTTTATGTTCACTATGGTGGGTGATATATATATTATTCTTTCAAAATAAAGATTCCTACAAAGAAGTAATAAATGGAAACCTTTTAAAGTTGAAAAGTATGTATAAATTCAAATAATGGACTCTATGTATCAATATTTGGGGACTCTATATTTTGAATGTTTCTAATACTTGATACTGCTAGTCAGTATTCAAGAGAAACAAGACATGGATGGTACAATCTGGTACCAATAAAGCGTGATTGGTTATTAAAAGGTGTATTCCATGATAAAACCTATACACAGATCATCATAAATAAAATCATTTTGAATTTCACTTGTCAAACCATCCTTATATCACTACTAGAAAAGGGGGCAGTGGAGCCCCCCAGACTCGGGCGACCGCCATTGGCGGTCGCTATAGCTTACCATTAGCGACCGCCAATGGCGGTCGCTAACCTGCATAAAAAAATTCGGGGGGTTTCTGCGCCCCCCCCCCCCCCCCCCCCGCGCCCTCGATCTCCCTCCGCCATAACCCCCTCCCTCCCTCGCCGCCCTCCCCTCCCCCGCCGCCCGGCCTCCCCCGCCGTCCGGCCTCCCCCGCCGCCCGCCCTCCCCCGCCGCCCGGCCTCCCCCGCCGCCTGCCCTCCCCCGCCGCCTGCCATCCGGCCTCCAGCCGCCTCCCTCCGCCCTCGGGCCTCCGGCCGCCGCCCTCCGGCCTCTCGGCCCTCCCCCCCCCCCACCCCGGACGGCACCCGCACCCTGGACAGCCCCCGGCGCGCACTCCGGACCGCCCCCCGCACCCCGGACGCCTCCTCGCACCCCGGACAGCACCCTCCCGCGCACTCTGGACCGCCCCCCGCACCCCGGACGCCTCCCCGCACCCTGGACAGCCCCCCCCCCCCCCCCCGCGCACTCCGGACCACCCCCCGCACCCCGGACGCCTCCCCGCACCCCGGACAGCCCCCCCCCCCCTGCACTCGGACACCCCCCTCCGAACCCGGACAACCCCCCCACACCCCGGACAGGCCCCCCGCACCCCGGACACCCCACCCCGCACCCCCGACAGCCCCCCTGCACCCCAGACAGCCCCCCCTCCCCCGCACCCCGGACACCCCCGCACCCCGAACACCCCTGCACGCACCCCTGACAGGCCCCCGACACCCCGGACACCCCTCCCCGCACCTCGGACAGCCCCCCCCCCCCCCCCCCGACCCCGGACACCCCCCCCCCCCTCGCTGCCCGTCCCCCGTCCCCTCACCGCCTCCTCTCCTCCAGCTCCCCGCCGCCGCCGCCGCCCGTCCCCTCCCTTGCCGCACCGCCTTTGGCTCCGGCTCCCCTTCGCTGCCTCCTCTCCCTCGCAGCACCGCCTTCGGCTCCCCTCCCTTTCAGGTTTGTAGCTCAATCATTTTATAAATCCTTATAAGTTTTAATCCTCACTTTTGTAAGTTAATTCAGTCATAAATATTTAGGTTGATTAACTTTCTGATTTTTTAAAATTCATTCACTACTAATTATTCAATCCATTTTTTGTTTGATTAACAGTTGTACAAGTTTGATTTATTAAGAACAATCCAATTTATCTTTTAAACACTTTGGACTCATTACTGATATTTTGTATGATTGCAGACATGTCAGGGGAAGAGGCAGAAAATCCACATCATCCATCTGAGGCATCTACGTCTCAGGGTCGAGGTATGTTTGACAGTCATTATCTATATTATTTATGTAATTAACATATATATATATATATATATATATATAACATTTTTCAATTTATATATAAAATTGTTTTCAACAGGATCAGACTCGGCTGCTTCTTCCTCTCGCAGGAGAGGCCCTGGTCGTGGCATATTAGCATGGAATTCCGACACGATGATAGATGTTTCATTTGATGAGGTATTTCATCCCGTGGGACCGAATTCCCCGGAATTTATTCGTCAGCTGGGTCATATCATACGTGACCCACATCGATTTCCATTGACCACGCGTGATTGGGCTTCTATCCCTCAGGACACATTAGATCGTCTATGGAGGGAGGTTCAGGTAAGAAAATAATTTTACTTTATTTTCTATTTATAAATAATACTAATATGTTTGATTATTTTCATTATAGCAAAATTTGAAAGTATGCCCTGAAGAGTTTCGGCCCGTGTGTATGAGCAAATGTCGTAAGCTGTGGAAAGATTATAAAGGCAAAGTGAAGAGGGACCACTGGGTACCAAATGTGGGTGCCCCTGACATTTTGGAAAAAGTCCCGAGAGGTGTCTTCCCGGCTCAGTGGCGTGACTTGGTTGCATATTGGTCTACTGAGGGTGTTGCGGTTTGTATATTAATTATTTTGCTGTATATATATTTTCAAGAATATGTGATTTGTTTGAAATTTGAATGAATTGAATGTAGGAGGTGTCAACACGCCATTCGGAGAATCGAGCGTTGCAGGGACCAGCTCACAGGCTCGGGACTCGTCACGTGTCTCAGATCCGACATGAGGTATATATTTTCATTTTTTAATTTATTAATTAATATGGTTTTGTGTTTATATTCTTTTAATATACAGTTGCGAGGGCAAGGTGCAGCAACTGATAAAATGTCGGTGTGGATAAGGACTCGTGATCGCAATGATCCAGAGGTTGCAGCATTGATAGTAAGTGTCTGTACTTACCAATAATTACATAAATCTTTATATTAACATATATATATTTATATATATTTAAATATTTCACAGGATCAATTTGAAGCTGAGTTAGAACATCTGCCAGAGGACCAGCGACAGCTTCCCATGCGACGGGATGAGATCTTTCATCGCATTATTGGTCGGGACGAGCATGGCTATAGTTTGACCTATGGAGCAGGGATTCCTCGTTCTGTAGTGTCACGCGTTGCGGTTGTCGGTCCTGCTGTTGCTCATATGACACAGCAGATGTCAGATTTTGAGGCACGGCTGCGCGCTTCCGAGGAGACAAATGACCAATTGACAGCTGAGGTTAGAGCACTGCGGGAATATGTGCGTCGAGCTGATGGTACAGGGGATCATACGACGCAGGTATATACTGTATTTATTTATTTAATTTAAATTATTTTTGTTATTAAAATATTTATAATGTTTATTTGTTGTAGGCACCTGGCCCACCAGAAGGAGGTAGCAGTGATGGCAACGCGTGACGCACCATATATTCACGAGATATGTTTTTTGTTTTTACTGGTAGGGTTGACATTGATGTACTGTATTTATTCATTTAAGTAATGCATTATTACCATCCATGGTGGTCTTTTAAATATTTTATACACATATTGAGTTTTTGATCAGATAATCTTGAATGATTCTACATTTGAAAAAGTCGAACTAATTTCAACAGATCAATAAATCTGATGTTATAGATTATGTATTATCCAATACAGCCCCCCCGCACCCCCGTACAGCCCCCCCGCACCCCCGTACAGCCCCCCGCACCCCCGTACAACCTCCCGCACCCCCGTACTGCACCCCGCCACCCCCGTACAGCCCCCCCCCCCCCCCCGCGCACCCCCGTACAGCCCCCCGCACCCCCGTACAGCCCCCCCGCACCCCCGTACAGCCCCCCGCACCCCCGTACAGCCCCCTGCCACCCCCGTACAGCCCCCCGCCACCCCGTACAGCACCCCGCACCCCCGTACAGCCCCCCGCACCCCCGTACAGCCCCCCGCACCCCCGTACAGCCCCCCGCACCCCCGTACAGGCCCCCGCCACCCCCGTACAGGCCCCCGCACCTCCGTACAGCCCCCCGCACCCCCGTACAGCCCCCCCCCCCCCCCCCCCCGCACCCCCATACAGCCCCCTGCACCCCCGTACAGCCCCCCGCCACCCCCGTACAGCCCCCCGCCACCCCGTACAGCCCCCAGCACCCCCGTACAGCCCCCCCCCCCCCCCCCCCCGTACAGCCCCCCGCACCCCCGTACAGCCCCCCCCCCCCCCCCCCCGCACCACCGTACAGCCCCCCGCACCCCCGTACAGCCCCCCCGCACCCCCGTACTGCCCCCCGCACCCCCGTACTTCCCCCGCCACCCCCGTACAGGCCCCCGCCACCCCCGTACAGCCCCCTGCCACCCCCGTACAGCCCCCCGCCACCCCGTACAGCACCCCGCACCCCCGTACAGCCCCCCGCACCCCCGTACAGCCCCCCGCACCCCCGTACAGCCCCCCGCACCCCCGTACAGGCCCCCGCCACCCCCGTACAGGCCCCCGCACCTCCGTACAGCCCCCCGCACCCCCGTACAGCCCCCCCCCCCCCCCCCCCCCGCACCCCCATACAGCCCCCTGCACCCCCGTACAGCCCCCCGCCACCCCCGTACAGCCCCCCGCCACCCCGTACAGCCCCCAGCACCCCCGTACAGCCCCCCCCCCCCCCCCGTACAGCCCCCCGCACCCCCGTACAGCCCCCCCCCCCCCCCCCCCGCACCACCGTACAGCCCCCCGCACCCCCGTACAGCCCCCCCGCACCCCCGTACTGCCCCCCGCACCCCCGTACTTCCCCCGCCACCCCCGTACAGGCCCCCGCCACCCCCGTACAGCCCCCCGCACCCCCGTACAGCCCCCCCCCCCCCCCCCCCCCGCCCCCCCGCACCCCCGTACAGCCCCCCGCACCCCCGTACAGCCCCCCCGCACCCCCGTACAACCCCCCGCACCCCCGTACTGCCCCCCGCCACACCCGTACAGCCCCCCGCCACCCCCGTACAGCCCCCCCCCCCCCCCCCCCCGTACAGCCCCCCGCACCCCCGTACAGCCCCCCCCCCCCCCCCCCCGCACCCCCGTACAGCCCCCCCCCCCCCCCCCCCGCACCCCCGTACAGCCCCCCGCACCCCCGTACAGCCCCCCCGCACCCCCGTACTGCCCCCCGCACCCCCGTACTTCCCCCCGCCACCCCCGTACAGGCCCCCGCCACCCCTGTACAGCCCCCCGCACCCCCGTACAGCCCCCCCCCCCCCCCCCCCGCACCCCCGTACAACCCCCCGCACCCCCGTACTGCCCCCCGCCACACCCGTACAGCCCCCCGCCACCCCCGTACAGCCCCCCGCACCCCCGTACAGCCCCCCGATTGTGTCCGTTTCAGCAGCGCGGTGAAATGGCGCGTTGGGGGGTCAAAACCACCCGAACGACCTCCGAATTCCACGAAACCATACGACAACATCCGGGGCGTGAATTGTGAAATGGTCGGCCAGACGGCACATCATTCGGAGGTGCCGTGTGACCGCGGCGGCCGGAAACGCGTTTCCGGCGCCATTAAACACCAAAACGGCGTGCGGCGGTCCAATTCGAAGCAAACGTGCTCCGAACGACCTGAAACCGCACGGGAACGATAGAAATATTATTCCTGAGATACAGGAGGAGGCCGCACGTCCATCGGACGTGCGGTGCGCGCGGCACGTCCGATTGTGTCGTTTTCAGCAGCGCGGCGCGCGCTGAAATGTCGCGTTGGGGGGTCAAAACCACCCGAACGACCTCCAAATGCCACGAAACCGTACGACAACATCCAGGGCGTGAATTGTGAAATGGTCGGCCAGACGGCACCTCATTGGGAGGTGCCGTGTGACCGCGGCGGCCGGAAACGCGTTTCCGGCGCCATTAAACACCAAAACGGCGTGCGGCGGTCCAATTCGGAGCAAACGTGCTCCAAACGACCTGAAACCGCATGGGAACGATAGAAATATTATTCCTGAGATGTAGAAGGAGGCCGCACATCCATCGGACGTGCGGTGCGCGCGGCACGTCCGATTGTGTCGTTTTCAGCAGCGCGGCGCGCGCTGAAATGGCGCGTTGGGGGGTCAAAACCACCCGAACGACCTCCGAATGCCACGAAACCGTACGACAACATCCGGGGCGTGAATTGTGAAATGGTCGGCCAGACGGCACATCATTCGGAGGTGCCGTGTGACCGCGGCGGCCGGAAACGCGTTTCCGGCGCCATTAAACACCAAAACGGCGTGCGGCGGCCCCATTCGGAGCAAACGTGCTCCGAACGACCTGAAACCGCACGGGAACGATAGAAATATTATTCCTGAGATGCAGGAGGAGGCTGCACGTCCATCGGACGTGCGGTGCGCGCGGCACAACCGATTGTGTCGTTTTCAGCAAGGTGGCGCGCGCTGAAATGGCGCATTGGGGGGTCAAAACCACCCGAACGACCTCCAAATGCCACGAAACGGTACGACAACATCCGGGGCATGAATTGTGAAATGGTCGGCCAGACGGCACCTCATTCGGAGGTTCCGTGTGACCGCGGCGGCCGGAAACGCGTTTCCGGCGCCATTAAACACCAAAACGGCGTGCGGCGGTCCAATTCGGAGCAAACGTGCTCCGAACGACCTGAAACCGCACGGGAACGATAGAAATATTATTCCTAAGATGCAGGAGGAGTCCGCACGTCCATCGGACGTGCGGTGCGCGCGGCACGTCCGATTGTGTCGTTTTCAGCAGCGCGGCGCGCGCTGAAATGGCGCGTTGGGGGGTCAAAACCACCCGAACGACCTCCGAATGCCACAAAACCGTACGACAACATCCGGGGCGTGAATTTTGAAATGGTCGGCCAGACGGCACATCATTCGGAGGTGTCGTGTGACCGCGGCGGCCGGAAACGCGTTTTCGGCGCCATTAAACACCAAAACGGCGTGCGGCGGTCCCATTCGGAGAAAACGTGCTCCGAACGACCTGAAACCGCACGGGAACGATATAAATATTATTTCTGAGATGCAGGAGGAGGCCGCACGTCCATCGGACGTGCGGTGCGCGCGGTACGTCCGATTGTGTCGTTTTCAGCAGCGCGGCGCGCGCTGAAATGGCGCGTTGGGGGGTCAAAACCACCCGAACGGCCTCCGAATGCCACGAAACCGTACGACAACATCCGGGGCGTGAATTGTGAAATGTTCGGCCAGACGGCACCTCATTCGGAGGTGCCGTGTGACCGCGGTGGCCGGAAACGCGTTTCCGGCGCCATTAAACACCAAAACGGCGTGCGGCGGTCCAATTCGGAGAAAACGTGCTCCGAACGACCTGAAACCGCACGGGACCGATAGAAATATTATTCCTGAGATGCAGAAGGAGGTCGCACGTCCATCGGACATGCGGTGTGCGCGGCACGTCCGATTGTGTCGTTTTCAGCAGCGCGGCGCGCGCTGAAATGGCGCGTTGGGGGGTCAAAACCACCCGAACGACATCCGAATGCCACGAAACCGTGCGAAAACATCCGGGGAGTGAATTGTAAAATGGTCGGCCAGACGGAACCTCATTCGGAGGTGCCGTGTGACCACGGCGGCCGGAAACGCGTTTCCGGCGCCGTAAAACACCAAAACGGCGTGCGGCGGTCCCATTCGGAGCAAACGTGCTCCGAACGACCTGAAACCGCACGGGAACGATATAAATATTATTCCTGAGATGCAGGAGGAGGCCGCACGTCCATCGGACGTGCGGTGCGCGCGGCACGTCCGATTGTGTCGTTTTCAGCAGCGCGGTGCGCGCTGAAATGGCGCGTTGGGGGGTCAAAACCACCCGCACGACCTCCGAATGCCACGAAACCGTACGACAACATCCGAGGTGTGAATTGCGAAATGGTCGGCCAGACGGCACCTCATTCGGAGGTGCCGTGTGACCGCGGCGGCCGGAAACGCTTTTCCGGCACCATAAAACACCAAAACGACGTGCGGCGGTCCCATTCGGAGCAAACGTTCTCCGAACGACCTGAAACCGCACGGAAACGATAGAAATATTATTCCTGATATGCAGGAGGAGGCCGTACGTCCATCGGACGTGCGGTGCGCGCGGCACGTCCGATTGTGTCGTTTTCAGCTGCGCGGCGCGCGCTGAAATGACGCGTTGGGGGGTCAAAACCACCCGAACGACGTCCGAATGCCACGAAACCGTACGACAACATCCGGGGCGTGAATTGTGAAATGGTCGGCCAGACGGAACCTCATTCGGAGGTTCCGTGTGACCGCGGCGTCCGAAAACGCGTTTCCGGCGCCATAAAACACCAAAACGGCGTGCGGCGGTCCCATTCGGAGCAAACGTGCTCCGAACGACCTGAAACCGCACGAAAACGATAGAAATATTATTCCTGAGATGCAGGAGGGGGCCGCACGTCCATCGGACATGCGGTGCGCGCGGCACGTCCGATTGTGTCGTTTTCAGCAGCGCGGCGCGCGCTGAAATGGCGCGTTGGGGGGTCAAAACCACCCGAACGACCTCTGAATGCCACGAAACCGTACGACAACATCCGGGGCGTGAATTGTGAAATGGTCGGCCAGACGGCACCTCATTCGGAGGTGCCGTGTGAGCGCGGCGGCCGGAATCACGTTTCCGGCGCCATTAAACACCAAAACGGCGTGCGGCGGTCCAATTCGGAGCAAACGTGCTCCGAACGACCTGAAACCGCACGGGAACGATAGAAATATTATTCCTGAGATGCGGGAGGAGGCCGCACGTCCATTGGACGTGCGGTGCGCGCGGCACGTCCGATTGTGTCGTTTTCAGCAGCGCAGCGCGCGCTGAAATGGCGCGTTGGGGGGTCAAAACCACCCGAACGACGTCTGAATGCCACGAAACCGTACGACAACATCCGGGGCGTGAATTGTGAAATGGTCGGCCAGACGGCACCTCATTCGGAGGTGCCGTGTGACCGCGGCGGCCGGAAACGCGTTTCCGGCGCCATAAAACACCAAAACGGCGTGCGACGGTCCCATTCGGAGCAAACGTGCTCCGAACGACCTGAAATGAGATTATTTCTTGAATCGAAGTTTTCAAATTATTATAGCACAATGATTTGATATTATATATATATTAAATATATATTAAAACATTTAAAATATATTATATATATATATATATATATTTAAAATATTGTATTTAATAGTATATATATGAATATTTATATATATATATATATATATATATATATATTTATATTCAATTCAATAAAAAAAAATTTAAAAAGATTTTTTTTTTAGAATAGCGACCGCCATAGGCGGTCGCTATAGGGTGCCCAGCAGAGGGCCTTCAGCGACCGCCTGGCGGTCGCTGAAGGCCGATCTGCCGTCCTTCTTTAGCGACCGCCATTGGCGGTCGCTGCGCGGCCGCTAAAGACCTTTAGTGACCGCCAATGGCGGTCGCTAATAGCCTTATTTACAGTAGTGTATAATCATCATATTAGGATATTGATTTTCAATTCCACCTCATTTGGAGGAAAACTTACAGAAAATGTCTATATGACTCGAACAACGAGGGACTATAGTATATGTTTATAAGGAATAACTAGAAAGAGTTTGTGACATCAATAAATGATAATAAGATATGCAGATTACATAAATTCATTTATGTATAAATCATTCATAATGATCATAGAATATTCATTTGGAAACAAATAAATGACATGTGTTTCTAACAGGTTAGTGGCAGCACAATAAGTTTTCAAGATAGATATGTTGATAACATATGGAAAATAAATGTTACTTCTTATCATCTTGTTATGAATAAGGAATAAATTTCTCTAATAATGACTTAAAATAGCAACCATGTTATAGGGAACAAGATCTATAAAAATATATTCATGGGTTGTATAAATCTATTCATAGTATATATATTAACAAAGTATTGAAAAATGAAATTTAAAATAATTCAAGACCGAATTGTTATTGACAAATAATATTTCCAGTAGAACATGAATGGGAATAAAGAAGTGATTATTAAGATAAAAATAATTTCAAAAGCTTAAGTGATAGGAATTTAACTCATATTCCATGATATGTAGTAATATTTAATTTTACTGATGCATGATGCATAGTTTTTGAATATCAAATAGATCCATCATAAGTACATCGACTTGTAGTTAAAACTATCTAACATCACTTGTAAAAGTGGAACTCGATGAATTACTAGTGCCTAGAGAAGTGGGAATACTAGTGATCAAGGTAATTGGACACTTGTTTTTATTTAGTTCAATTTGATCTAGTATCACAGTAAGACTAAGGTAATATGAAAAACAAACTTATTAAAACCAGTGGATTCTATATCTATAATATCTTGGTATGTTGCGGCTTCTGACGCGGCCTAAGAGGTGGTTTAGAAACATCATATTCCCATTTTGAGTTATAATAAAAGTAAAAGTTTTTATCATAATTATGATAAGATTTGACTATAGACTTAATCAATATGTCAGGTCTCTGACTAGGGGACAAGAGGTGGATACTCCATTATATCACTACTTAAGGTATTTTCTCAAGGTAGTGATATACTATTAAACATATTTACCACAAAAACATGTGGCTTTACCAACCCTAGTCATAGAAACATGGTAGGCCTATCAGTTGTATCCATACATAGTAGAATCATGTTTAACATGTGAGGACTAACCAGTCGTTATCAGTTGGCCCTGGTGCGAGTGGGAGTCTATTGAAGTTGGTACCCTAGAACCAACTACTCTATACTTTAGATTTCCTAAATATTGTTGAATTTGAATATTTATAAATACCTTATCACATATTTATTATCCTTATTCACAACATTAATGTGATAATGTCCTAGGGTAACTGTCACGTCAATATACATCATAGTAGTTCTTTGCTATAATGAGAACCTTGAAAAGGTATGATGATATCTCTTAAATATTTATTCTACTGTCAGATAGAATTATATGATGGGACACAAATTGTGTTTATTATTAGGTGTAATAACACATTAGTATATGAGGCTTTATCTTATAAAGTTTTCACTTAGTAGTCTCTATGATGAGAGATTGTGATAACAAACCTGCTTGTAGGAATTATACATGTTTTTGTGTCATCAAATATTCATATTTATGAGTGTGTGTAATGATCCTTAGACTTTAAGATTATTATTATTGTATTTCATGACTCACACACTTTGATGTATTGTCATAAACCATGATGATACGGTTCATGGCGAAGTTGGGATATATTGGGTGTGTCATGAATGATGTGTAATTAATGAATAAATCGAGGAAGTATTTGTCTCTACCATATTTATGGAAGTTGATATCTCTGACCTTTTATTGAAATGAAGTTGTCACGGTAAATTTCATAGTCGTGGTTTAATGATGAGTTTATTTCAGATAGTCAAAAAAAGGCATATCAAGCATAAAGGTTGATAACATGGGTATGCAACCTGCTTAATGAGATATCTAGATAAAGGGGTTATATTACACAATTAGTGTTCATATGTGGTTATTTTCATTGTGACATACCATATTCCTCTATGGGTGTCTTGACCCATTGCTAGATAGTAATCTTGGACAATAGGCAAGTCCACCTAATGCCATTGAGGAAGAGTCCTAGAGGGTCACACACAAAGTGTTTCATTTTATCTTAGTTAAATATTATATATATTTAACAATTACAATGAATATTATTATCCAGATCCAGAATTAATATTTATTCAAGGTTTATTAAATGATAGAAAATATTAAATAAATATTTATTTTCAAGGTAATTAATTAATTACATGAATATATCATATTTATTTATCTCTTGTTATTCATACTATAATAAATTATTAATTTATTTATTAAATAAATATTTATTCACTAGTCTGTGAATAAAAATTTTATTTATTTATTTATTGAATAAATATATAACTAAATATGTATCCATGTATTCAATAAATGTTGAGGAAAAATGGACCAAGATGAGGTCTGATAATAAATATTAATTTGCAAGATGGTAAAATAATATTTATCATTGTGTCAGTTAATGCATGTAATGAGAAAAAAAAATATCACTATTATTGCATGGAATTTAGTCATTTAAGAGTTTAATATATAATTAAGGTCCTATGTGTAGTTAAATAATATTTAACCATGACCCATAACTCTATAAATATATTTTTATGTCTATTGTACTAGGGCGGCTCGAATTTGGAGAATTTTTGTGCACAAAATAATCTTGATCTCTCTCTCTGGATTCTGAAGAACGCTCTAGAATTTCTTCTCTCAATACCAAGAGATTATCCTCTCTCCTATATATTCTCAAGAATGATATTGCATGGAAAATTATTTAAGCCTAAAAAAATCATCATAGCGATCAAAAAAACATTGCAAGACAATCGATCCATCGTGCTAGCACCTAGTAATCCATCAGCATTATTTAAATATCAAAATATTGTGTGTAGATCACTACTAGAGGGGATATATATTAGGTCCTCACATTGCAACATCACTATGATAATCGGGTTAGAATGATCAACATCCCCAATTAAGAAAGATCTCAAGATCGAGGCAACCTTTCTTCTTATGCTTAAATTGATTATAAAATTAACGTGAAATATATTCTCTTGGTTCTGGTGTTTCATTTGTCAGTATTCTTTGGGAAAAAAATTTATTGGTCATGACGTTTATGTCTTGTAAATTGTGAATGATCTGTCAAATCTAACAATTGTTGAGTTTTTCATTATCCTTTCATGATCTTCTGTTGTGCTCGGGACCAAAAAGACACAATATCAAAACCATTTCCAACATTGTGTGAACTTGTCATAGGATCCTTCTCTAGATTCCACAAGGGAAATACCTATGGAAAAAAGTTTTTTTCATCCCATGATGAAACCCTAACATGGTATCCTTAACCCAATAGAAAATTTGTATTGGGGGGAAACGGGGAGGAAGGGGAGGAAGATGATAATGGAATTAGAGAAAAAATTAACCTAACACAAAACCATCTCCTCCCATGGAAAATAAGAAGAAGAATAATGTAAAAGATGGTATAGGGAGTTCTCCCCCTCTTGCCCCATTCATACACCCAAGAATAAAGAATAAAGGTCTCTTTAACCCTTTAAAAAAATAACCTATTATTATTATTATTATTTATTTATTTTTATTTTTATTATTAGTATATCATGAGTAATAATAATATACAATTTATAACAAAATGTACACCTTATAATAATTACTAGTATTCCCCCTTGGGCATTTTCATAGGATGTAGTAGCTTGTGAAACAAATAAAAAAATTGTTTATAAAAAATATAGTTAGATACAATATATAAAGATAAAAAGAATTTAGAATGAATATTAAATCAATAAAATAAAACAAAATGACATTGATCTTGTGTTGTGTGTGATTGTATGCATAATATATGCCTATAGGTGTATGTAGATTAGTGTTTTTTAAACAATGTGCATCTATGTGTATAGGTTTATGTAAATTCAAACAATGTATACATAGTATATGAAAACATGTGTGTGTGATTTCAAATAATGTATACATATTGTATACATACAGTGTGCACTTGATGCATACCAAGGAGAGATAGGAGTCCCAAAATTTCAATATGTAAGATTCAATACAGAGGAGGAGATAAACCTATAATTTCAAGAAACTGGATCTCTGACTATCCAAATAAATATAATAATAGTGAATAAAAATCTAAATATTTTGTGCATCATTTCCAAAAATAAAAAAGATAGAGAAGAAGAATACAAATTATTTAAGAAGTATATAGAATGAAAAGGAAAGATTTAATTAGGTATATAGTGATTTAGAGAGATCCTAACACAAATGAGGGAACACCTTATATTCTCCTACAATCATATAGAATGATATATAATAAAAACTAAAAAACAAAAACATAAAACAAAGATTGAATTCTAAGGAAAATGATATTTTCAAGTTAGAGAGTAAAAAAATGAAAAGGAAAAAATAAATAAATAAAAAGAACCTTCACTTTTTACAGATTTATCACATATATTAATTTATAATTAAGACTTTTACCATGTTTTTCAATTTATTTTTAGAGTTCAACCATAATATATTTGAAGATGGTTTTTAATTATGAGTATTACAGGGTCTCCAAATAGGGTCCAAAACATAAATAATATTGATTTTAATATTGGTACCTATAATATACAATTGAGAATTGGAATTCAGATGATGGAAATAAGCCCACCCAATGACCACAGGCTGAATTGATAAGGTGTGGATTAGATAAAAATTACAAAACGGTAGAGAAATTAGGGTAAAAAATATATATTAAATTTTTAAATATATTGGTACATGTAATGACAACATTGAAGAAAGTGAAATAAAGGCAATTTTTAGGGTTATAAACATAAATATTATGAAGTTTAATATTTAAACATGTAAGATGCAATATCGAGAAGAGGGGGAAACCTAGGATTTATGGAAATCTGAAAAATGTATTTATACACACAATTGTAAAATATGCACAATCAAAAAATTGTATTCATGTGAAAAATTGTGATTTTTTTAATTCATTATCACATTTTTTCTCTTTCCAACTACATGTAAGATCCTGTGTTTTGGGATGGATTGAAATTTCCAAATTAATTTGAGTTTTTTGTTTGGTGGATCATACAAATTGTAAATTGAGATTTGAAATGTAATTATGAGAGTTGGAACACTTTAAAATATATTTTTTATGGGGTTTAAGGCCCGAGAGTTGTCTCAAGATCCCGAATGAGTTTCAGAAGCATTGGGATTTGAAAGATCAGTTTTGGGAGAGACAACCTTGGGTGCACAGTTAGTGCTAACCGTGCGGCTCAACTCGGCAACCCTGTAAGGGGTGTCACATGGTATGTCAAACCATGCACCCAATGTCGCATAATCATGAAATATTTTTGTATAAAACTATAGAGGAGAATCACACAGGCTACACATGATTTGTCTAACTGTAATCTAGCCATGTGAGGGGAGTTCCATGTTGGATAGGGGCACCGCACGGTTGGTGCACAGTTAGCCAAACCGTGTAGTCAAACAATGAACCCCTTCAAAAAGGGTGAAATTAAATTTTTTCCCCTCACTTATTTAAACCTAAAGCCTGTTTTATTCTCCCTTAAATGCACAAAAACACCTCCCATTCATGGAGATCTCTCCCTCTCCCTCACCTAGGCATGGAGGTATCTCCTACTTCCAGCATCATAATCAAACATTGTCGGTCATGTTGGATTTTCCTTGTTTAGTCTCTCATTCCTCTTTCTTGATTTCTCCAATTATATTGCCATTTGGAATTCTATTTCCATGCGATCTCATATGCCCTATTTTTAGGGTGTTTTTATATTATTCTAATTTCTCTTGTTCCAACTCGAATTAATGATCGATAATGGATGATTGAGGCTTCCTAAGAATGAGGTAGGTGTTCTATATGTTTTCCCCTTAAAGTTTCATCATTTATAAAATGTGTCATTGTGTCTCACACTAGAATTTCCACGCATTTCTTATAAAATGTGAAATACCTTAAATTAAATCCTTACACTGCAGTCTTGATGTTCCTTAGACCCCTTACATGGTTAAAGGTCAATGAACTCAGCTTGAACTACCTCTTAAGGTGTGTTTGATTTCATGCCAATGTCTACTGCCTTTTCTTTATGATTAAACAGTCCTTTGGGTGTGTTCTTTAAATGCCTTATCACATTTATAAGTTCTTATACGACCAAACCGCCTCCTGAGGTGTGTTTGGCTTATCAATTGAGATGTTAAATGGATGAATACCATCACTTTCCTCTTTAATCCATTCATGATGGAATTGGTTAATGGAATTAATGAATTTAATTGGTAATTGATTAATTACATGAATCATGATGAATTTAAATATGGAAATGATTCACCCTTGTCCATGCTTAAACCATTAAATGGAATTGTTAAATTGCATGTATATCAGCATGGCCACTTTTATCACTTGAGAGTGAATTGATAAATGAATAAATTGAATTGGTATATAGCATGAATTTTATTCCTTCTCCTTGACTTATATTATGGAATGGATATTCTCATGGTATGTATTTAAATATTAAATGCAACATGAAAATGAAAGTACACTACGCCTTGAGTGATACATGGGCTCCTCTTTATGGAACTCCTCAGTTACACGCTCATGGGGAAAGTGGGATTACTTTATCCTTAATTATCACTAATAGACCTTGGTTAGGGTTGTTGGATAGGATGCTTCACAACCCCTTGGTCTAGGATGTTGGGCATAGTGTTTCACATCATTTTAGGTTGTTGGATATGACATTTCACGCCCCTTGATTAGGATGTTGGACATGGAGTTTCATGTTATTTTGGGTTTTTGGACATGAAGTTCCACGCCCCTTGATTAGGATGTTGGAAATGACACTTCACATCATTGGTATATACATATATGAATATATATACATGATGACACATGTTTAGAGACATTTCAGCTTAGGCTAAAGTAGGTATAGTTGACCAGGTATCTTTTGAGGAACCTGAGCCTGACTTGATAACATTTATTATTTACTAATTTTTTTATTATACCTACACATAGCTTTATTTTATACTCATGGATTGGATTGCATTAGACATCATTGGTGGTGTCCTACCGAGTTTTACTCACACCTTGGGGGACGAGCATGTACTCAGGTTACCTATAGGAGTTGGATCTTTTATTTATTTTGTCAGTTTAGTCTTATTGTACATATTACATATTGCATGTTGACTGTAATATTGTGACTCAGCATGTTCATGCATGGTTAGATTATTTTGCATTGTACTGGTTGTCTGTTTATTATTACTTCTAATTTATTATTACCTATCATTGATCACTTTATATGATTCATTTATTCCATCATTTAGTACTGATTTAGAGGGTATAGTCTCCCTACTGTACCACCTTCAGACCATCGCTACTAGTCGGCAACCTCTAGTGTACGAGGAGGTGCACTTGAGGCCTTATCACTAACCAATTCAGGGAACCCTTTTCGTGGATCTTGGGTCGGGACTTGACACTACATTTGAAAATATTATTTTCCTTATTGATTATAAATTAAAAATATTTTTGCATGGGTTTTAATCAGTAGTGTGATTAATTAATTTAACACTATGTTGAAATAAAATTAAGTGTATGGATTCTAATTAAAATATACATAATAGAAAATAAATATACATAATGATATAAATATGAAAAAAATCAATTAATATGGAAAGACATTTGAAATATTGTAATTATGTTAATGAATACATATTATAATTGCATTAATGATTATATATGAAAAAATGAACACATATGATTAATTGTAAGAGTTATTATATATACACTTATATATACCTGGAAAATTGTATTCATATGCATGATTATATACACATACAAAATTATGTCAACTAATATAGCACATTCATATTCATATGTAGTTTTGTATTTATTAATACACATTTTCAATATGTAGGCTGAAATATAAAAGTTGATTAAGGATGGAAACAATATGCATACATAGTTAGAAACTAAACTATGCAAACCCATTTCTAGAATTGTATACAGTGTGTAAATTTTCACAGTTGTATTCATATTTGGAATCAAAGTAATTAATATACAATTATCTGTATATACGTATTTGTATTAAATGTACAAATTTTGATAATTGTGTACACATAATGGATTTGAAAAGAAAATAAAAATATATATAAGGCTATTTTAAGGATCATATATTATGAAAACAAAAAATCTAACAACATAGAGAATACACTTTCAAAAAGGTATACATATACAATAGTTTTATGATTCTCATGTATTTAACTAAGATGACAAAAAAAGACTACTATTGGGGTGGGATTTGGAAGCATTATATGTTATCACTTATGAAACTAGGGTTATTACTAAAGAGGCTGATAGAAAATTGGTCTCTATGGGGAGGTTCATTCATTATACATGTTTTTGGTGTTCTTTTTAGAAACAATGCAAAATGTATTAGATAAATATATGTAACTTTCTCATTTAAAGTTTATTTCAAACCTGTTATAATTCACCATTGCCTAAGTATAATAAGAAATAATGAAATTGCTCATAGGAATTTCATGTAAGAGTTCAAGTTACTTACATGTACTATACGGGTCACTTAGGTGCTTTGAATGACAATTTTCTGATAACTGATAAAAATTTATTATTGGTATTGTGGCACGCAATGGAAGCCAGTGGGTTAGGGATTTTAAAATTGTAAAGACCCAGAAATTCTGTGGAAAATTTTATCTTAAATACATGGGATTTTTACGAGTTCGTGAAAATTTACAGCGCTTGATTCCGAGGCCCGGTGTGCCCGGAATCAATTTCTGAAGTTTTGTTCGGGTACGTTCAGTAAACGTACGAGCGAGTTTTTATAACTTTTTGAACCGGTGCTTGGAATTGAAATCTGAGGGCACTGTTGAACTCGTAGCGCCGGTATTCGCTTAAGAAGACTGTCACCTCGACGGGATTTGGTCGAGAATGAAAGTTAGTTTTTGAGTTTTTAAGATTAATTTAAATTAAAATAAAGTGTGACTTTATTTTTATTCTTGGTGGTTAAAACCTCCGATAGGAGGTTAGAGGTGGGGGCCACCACACCATAACCACCCATGAGAGGTTATGGTGGTGGGGGCCACCCGAACATAACCTCCCTTGGGAGGATAATTTTGGTGGGGACCACCTGGGCTTGTAACCCCTTGGAACCCCCCATTTAAGGTGGAGAAACTCTTCAACTCCCCTTATTTATTATGCCAAATCCACCTCTTTAATTGTTGAGCCAACACATTTAATTAAAGGTGATAACCTCAAGAATTAATTAGGCGGAGCCTTATCATTTATTTCTCATTTTTGAAATTGTTGTGCCAACAAAATAATAGACGATCTATTATTTCATTTGGTGGGCATCTTTCTTTTGGTGGAGCTTGGGAGAAGAGAGAATACTCTCCAACGAAGAACGCTCTTCCAGAGAAGAACGCTCTCCTGACTAAGAACGCCGATGAGGGACGTCTTCGACTATGAAGAATGACCCCCTCCAACCTTCTTCCCCGGACTCCTTCAACATGGGACGTGTTCGTCTACCACGGATCGACGACCATCTTTTCGCGACGTCAACGAACGACGACCGGTGAATAAAAGGTAGGGGTTTGTTTCCTTTTTGTGTCATGTTCTTCCTTTCTTTCAAAACGAAGAACGAGGTTACGATTCTATTGCGGGTGAGTTGTTGTGCTTTGTTCTTAAGAACCTTTTGCTATCACCCTAATCGCGGAGGGTGTGGGTCAAGCTAACATGGCTCGACACCCTCTGTCGATCTTCTTCCTTGTGATAAACTTTGGCATGGCGATGAGGCAACGACGACGAAGGCCGCACTACCCACAGCCTCCGCGAATTGCACCGCCCCCACAGCGCATCGATGCTTCCAACTGAACACCGCCAGCCCGAGCGGCGCCCGAACCGCCTGCCCGCGGCCTCCTAACAACCTGCCCGGCGTGCGGCCCGCCTGCCCGCGGCCTCCCGGGGCTCTGCCCGGCATGCGGCCCGCCTGTCCGTGGCGCCCCTGTGGCCTTCCCGGTACCCTGTCGGCGCCCCCACGGCCTACCCGGCCCCTGTCGCGGCCTGCCCGGCGGCCCCACGGCCTGCCCGGCCCCTATCGTGCCCTACCTGGCGCACCTGCGGCCAGCGTGCGCTCCGCGCGGTCTACACGCTGGTCTTCCGACCGGCACGCCCTCCAGGGCCGAGTCGCCCGAGTCGCACCCCTCGCAGCGCTGGCCGAACCGCCCTCGCAGTCCGTCGGCCCGGGCCCAGCGGACCGGGCCAAACTTAGCGGGCTGACCCGCCCAACGGGCCAGGGTCAGACCCAGCAAGTCTGACCGGGTCGACCCAGACCAGGTTGGCCCAGACTGGGTCGGGCCGAGTCGGTTCGACCAGGTCGGACCAAACTCAGGCCCATTACTGACCCATTACCATCTTGGGCCATATCTTTGGCATTGGACATCCATTTGATGAACCGTCAGTGGCGCCGGTATTCTTGGAGCGAAGTCATCCCTTTAATAATACCCCACTAGAGTTCGGGGTATAGTTGAGATACGGTCACGTTGGATCGTACACGAATTCAACCAAGCCCCCGGGACTAAAAGGCTAATAACTAACAGACCGGGCATCCGATTGACGCGTCGTCTATTGCGTTGAGACCCATATGATGTGGCGGACCTTTGAGATACTTATATGTGGGACTTCGTGAAAGTTGGAGTATCGACCAGTAGCTTGTAGAGCAGATCTTCCAGAGACGAGCAGGCATTTGTGCGGGAACCTAGTAGCTGACTGAGACTTGATGACTGCTGACCGATTCGACTCAGAGTGATTCGACTAGCCCATTGGGGAGCGCCTCTGTGTGAGCGCGGAAGACCCACAATGGGGAGTGCCTTTGTGTGAGCGCGGCAGACCCACGGTACTCGACATGTGGATTACCTCAGCAGGCTACTAGGGGAGCGCCTCTGTGTGAGCGCAGCAGACCCACGATGGGGAGCGCCTCTGTGTGAGCGCAGCAGATCCACGGTACTCGACAGGAGGAGTACCTCAGCAGTCCAAGTTAGTGTGAAGCGCCTCTGTGTGACGCGGCAGACCCACTGTACTCGATAGAGAATGCGTTCTCCAACAGTCGAGGGTTCAGATTAATAAAAATCCTGGTTTGAGATGAGTCAATGACTTTTGTGTTTTCCTCATGATTGAGATGGGTTACTAGATAACTTAGGTATATGTATGGGCATATACCTAAGTAATGGTTATCTGTTGATTTCATACTTTGTGGTTTATCCTTGTTGGATTTAGTGAGACCTTGAGGGTCTCGGGTCCCCTACTGAGTATCGTTATACTCACCCCTGCACAGGTTATGCCAACACCTCATTGTGTTGGTTGCAGACGACGGACAGCGCTGACTGAGGCAGAGAGTAGCAGGACTAGATGGTACCCGGAGGTGGATCACTCGGTGTGACAGTGCACGGAGACGGACAGACGTGGAGTGCTGAGGAGGTCATCTGTACACTACTAGAATTTAGAGCTACCACCACGGAGCTATACCCACGGACAATAGGAACTGTGGCTATATCCGGTGTACAGCCACGGCAATTTTGCATTCCGTGGAAATTAACCCACCCCCACTCCCCAATTTACCGTAACCCTCTCTCCTCCTCACGACTCTTCTCCCCGACGTTCCGTGATCCTCCTCCTCCGATGGGCCACCCAACCTCCCCACGATCGTCCTCCTCCAGCGCGGCCACTCCACTTCCCCGTCGTCGCTGCTCCGATGCAGACTCCCCACCTCCTCCGACGACGTGCCTCTGATGCGGCCACCCCACTTCACCGCGATTCTACTTCTCGTACGCTGCCCCGACACGGCTTCGACGTTGCCCCGACCAGCTCAAACGCGGCCACTCCACCTCTCGGGATCCTCCTTCCACGCGGCCACCCCCAATTCTTCTCCTCCGACGTAGCGGCCCCACCTCCTCTCTTCCTTCCCGACGCCTCCCCGACGCCTCCTCCCCG
Source organism: Viscum album (assembly GCA_963277665.1). Taxonomy (NCBI): domain Eukaryota; kingdom Viridiplantae; phylum Streptophyta; class Magnoliopsida; order Santalales; family Viscaceae; genus Viscum; species Viscum album. The sequence continues at coordinate 115,854,301 of OY728157.1, read as the reverse complement.
ATGCCTCCTCGCCAACAGCCCTCAATACCCACAACGCCTCCTCGCCACGACCCTCCTCCCCACGATCCTCCTCCCCACGATCCTCCTCCTCCAGCGAAGCTGCTCCAAGCGGCCTCCCCACCTCCTCTCTTCTTTCCCGACGGCTCTCCCCCACAACCCTCAACACCCCGTATGCCAAGGTCGACACCCCCCACACCCTATCATCAAGGTATTTGAAAATTTCTATAATTTCTTCTGTTCTTTCTTGAATCTGAAACTAATACTGGATGTGGACGAAGCTATGGTAGATGGTCTTGTTCTTTTTCAATTAATGACTTGATGGTCCTATTTATTTGTTAAAGGATGTTTCCCATTTTGGGTTCATTCCTCATTCAACACGTTTTGGTGTAGTGGTAGATAATGAGAGAGGGAATTCAGAATAAATTTCATACATTATCTTGTTGTGAGATGGGATTTTGGATGATTTTATAGATGGAGTAACCATTTTAGATACTTTTGATACTTCTAGGTTCTCACGATAATTTGGTCGTTTAAAATAGGTTACATCTTTACCTATAATCAATATTTAGAGATAATATAACCCATTTTTCCTTTATGAAATGTGGCCGATGATGATGCAGGAGGATTCTGACATAGAAATTTCATTACATCTTAAGAATGGTCCAAATAACAGGCCAAAGAAATCCTGAAGACATCTTGCCTGATGTAATCTCATAATAGGCCAAATAAATCCTCCTCAATTGGGGTAATTATAAACACAAGCACACACACACTCAGGTACATTAGTGGATCAAGCCTCATCCCTCCAAATTAGCATTGTCAATCCAACTGGAACTATTTATAAGAATTTGAAATGTCTCGAAGGCTTAGATGATGGCTTACCAAAGGCCCCTAGATGAGATTTCCTGAAGTCCTTGTGGCACAAAGACCATAATTTATAGATTTCTCAACTCAAGCTGCCATGGGGGTCAAATGATGTGCCCCTGCCCATGAAACCAGGGCCTAGGTCAAGTAGCCCCCAGTGGTCCCGTCAGGTACCTGCGTTGCCCTCACCAATGCCCCCTTCCTATTCCTCGTGCATGCCACACCCCATGCATGCCCACGCTCTCCCCGCGCTCACCAGCACTATCGCTTGTCATGCTCACCCATGCCCTCGATTGATGGCTTTCCCGTTGGAGTGCTACTTCAATCCAGAGGAGGATTTCATTAGAGATTTTGAGGAAGGTTGTTACTGGACATGGCGTGATTCAAGTGCCTTTGGGTTTGGATGAAGATAGTCCAGTGAATCATGAAGTGAACGATCCCTGCAATGTGAATGTTCGAGACGATTTGAAGGATAACCATCTCTCTTATGCTTGGATAGATATTTTTTAACCTTATATCTAGTTCTGATTCATAAAATAAAAGAATTATGAGAAATGGTACTTTAGATCTTATTGAGCCGAATGCTAAAATTCTTGAAGAGATTTTAGAAGAATGAAGTATTTAATTCGTGGATGTTTAATGTTGCAGCAGAATAATAACCCATGGAAAATTGAAGATCTCCTAAAGCGGTTCCATCATATTTTGGGCTTCGGTGGATGGCGCATGGTGTCGATTGGTAGGGTATTTTTTCCTCTTCTCCCTATAGGATGAATTAAAATCAAGAACACAGGGCTTCAGTTTTGTCTCCCTCAAACCTGGAATCTTGAGGTTTCAAGATTGGGATCCTCTCTTTGATCTAGCTTCGGTTAAGAATTTAATTATTCAAACTCGGATTCGCTTTCAGGGCTTAAGTTGGTTTTTTTGGAATTCTCAAATCCTTTGGGGTAGTGAACCAGTTGTGGGAATTCCTATCAAATTCAATGGGGAGACTAACCGTGCTTGATATGTTCATTTTGTAAGATTTTCTGTTGAGGTTGATTTATGTTTGCCTCTCATTGAAACTATTTTCCTTGTTGTTAATGGTTATAAGCTTGAATTATCGTCTGAGTTTGAAAGGTTACCTGAATTTTTCAGTAAGTGTAACTACATTGGGCACTAGTGCCTTGTTCATTTTATTAGGGGTGGGGCTGGCATTTTGTATATGATATTTAGAAGTCACGTTTGGATCTCTAGTATGATTGTGACTTTCTTTTTTATAACAGTCATGTTATAGGAGGAATAAACTATCAAACCTTTCTGCGTCTGATATGGGATTTTTTTGTAATGTCTTCTGTCTTGGTGTAAAATGTCAGTGGAAATCATAATATAATTACTATTTCTGGTGTACTGCATCTCTTTGGATGTCTTTTAGCAATTTGCATGGTTCAAATGATATTTTTATTCATTCACATCATGAAATGATAAATTTCTTTAGTTTTCATTTTGGCATTTCAGCTCAGCTGCCAGGATGCTTCTCTTGCCATAAAGCCTGTATTTAGTCGTTTCCAGTCAGTTGTGATCTCATCTGGAACTCTTAGCCTGATTGATCTCTATCCTCACCTTCTGAATTTCAACCCAGCTGTTAGTCAAAGCTTAACAATGTCCTTAATAAGGGATTGCATCTGTCCCATGGTTCTCACTCGTGGAAGGTGAGATATTATCAAATTTAGTATACTAGGTTAAATGTGTTTTCTATTTAGTTGGCTTCTCCTCACCCTCACATAGGTGTTATTTTAAATAAAATAAGACCCATTACATTTAATGTTGTCATGTTATTCTGGAACATATTTGTTTTTTCACAGTGACCATCTTCCTATAAGTACTAAATTTGATATGAGGAGTGATCATGGCGTTGTAAGAAACTATGGGAGACTTTTGCTAGAGATGGTGACAGTTGTCCCTGATGGGATTGTGTGTTTCTTCACCAGTTACTCGTACATGGAAAGAATAGTCAATAGCTGGAATGAACTTGGGATTTTAAAGGTGAATATGTTCTACATTAGCTTTGGTGATATTGGTTTTTTGTTGACTACATTTAAATCCATTTTGGGGAAAATGCCATGTTAATGCTCAATGGAGATATTGAATTCACATTTATACATTTTGTTATGAAAGAAAAATCTTTCTTATGGGTATAATAAAATCCCAATGTGTTTTTTTACAATTCTTAACTTCGTTGTAGTCAAATGTTTTTGCTTTGGGTGCGCTGGTTCTTTAGCTTCTTGGTATCAGCATGGGTATTAGGTCCTTGGTGTTGCGTAAGGTTCAATATTCAAATCATTGTAGGTGATATATGGAATCTATCTTTATTTACCAATTAAAAAATTCATGCAGTTTAATGTTTTTCAAACTATATTTACGGTAGCTTTTCTATGAACTTATTCAATTTTTTTTTAAACTTTTGTTGCAGGAAATAATGCATCATAAGCTTGTTTTAATTGAGATTCAAGATGTTGTAGAAACAACTTTGGCACTTGACAACTATCGCAGGGCATGTGATTGTGGGATAGGTGCTTTATTTTTCTCTGTTTCCAGGTATTTGATCTAATTAAACTTAGAGCTCAATTCTTATTCTAACATAAAGTGAAAAAGGATTGTGGTGGACTGTACTCTTGACGTGTTTAGTTAGAGCAGTTATGTACTTAGTATGTGGGTGTGTCTAGGTTATTTCTATCTTTTATCTAGCGTGTTTAAATTTTGAATCCCGCACCTATTTCAAGTCCTGTATTTCTCATCGTACACTATTAATTAAATGTTTCAGTCTAACTTGAGGTACATGGTTTCTGGTTATATTCCTTTTACACAGTAACAAAGACAAACCCTAGGAAGCGTCTCTAGATCAGACCCCCCCCCCTTTCTTTCCCCGGAGCCCTCGTTGGTCCCTGCCAATACCCCCTTTATTTGCCACGCACCCTAGTTGCGTTCGCTGCCTTCATCAGGCCACGCGCCCCCCCAAGCACATGCTGCCCAGCCAGCCTGTCTCACCCAACCATTGATGTTGCGCCTTAGTGATGCTCGCTGCACTACATCAACCATGCACACCACTTTGTGATGCTCTCTACAGAGCTATGCTTCCCTACAGTGCTTTTTTCTTGGACCGGTGTTCCTTTTCTACCCTTTCTTTGATGAAGGAAGGAATCTTGCTACTTCACTGTGATGGTCATTGCACCCCTAAAAAATTCTTCAGTTTGTGTTGTTCGTAATGTTCATTGATATGGGTGCCGTAAATGAAACCGCAACCAAACTAGAGATGATTACAGTATCCTCTCGGTTGGCAACGCCTCAATTTCTCAATTTTTTACGTGTGGCAGATGACAATGACTATATTTTTGAAGGGATTCTGTTGTGGCCATTTTTTTAGTCCTCCAAATTCAGCGGATCCTCATATTCTTGTTATGAACCTGAGGATGGCAAGTTGTTCAGTTTTTTTCTCAATTTGATGGACAAATTGGTTAAACGTGTGGCCAGAAACTTGAATACCAGGGATCCTGGCTGATTCTTGCATTTTTTTGACTGGAAGATTATTGTGGGTGAGTTCATCGACTTGTGATCTATTCCCCAAACTCCAGAATAAATACACACTCAGCATGAGCAATTATTCTTTTTTTTTCACTTCAGGGATTGAACCCAGAGTTCAACCTTGTTGGGAAAAAGATGCTCGCCAACCCCATCACTCTATATATGTCACTTGTTTGTAGTCTCCTTATCAAGGAAAATCATCTATCTACCACTACTGTGTCTGTTGATTTCTTTCACACGACTGTTGCATCTCGTTGCAATGGTTGTGGATTTGGATGCTTTGGTGGTGGTAGCTTCGGTCATATATGGTATCACCATTATGGTTGACAAAATCACACAATTGACACTTGCTGAAAACATCATGGCCACTTGAAGCATCCTCAACATACTGGTTGATCCAGTCCTATTCAAGTTGTTGTTGCTGATTCCCCCACCTCTGCTCTCGACACACGATTTCATGGTCAAGCTCTTAGATGAGTTTTTATATATGCAGTCTCTGCTTGTAGAGTTTGTTTCATCCGGTGCCAATATAACCCAGTCTGATGTCCACGATGCCTGTCTATAGAATGTGATATAGCCACAATAGTTTTAAAAGCGTGGCTACAGGTAGCTCACGGTTCCTCAAATCATCGAGGATTTCCTCCCTCTCCCGTATACCCGCTCCCTCTTCCGTCGCGATTATTCCACCTCCTCCTTCGCCGCTCCTCCTCCCCCCCCCCCCGCGATTCCTCCTCCTCCTCCTCCGGCTCTGATGCAGTCAGCACGACTCCCCACCAACACGCTCCGGCGCCTCCCTGTCGACGCGGCTCCGGCACTGCCAGCCCACCTCCTGGCCAACACGATCTCCCCACCTCTCTGCCAACGCCCCCCCAACCTCACCGCGACCCTCCTCCTCCGGCACTGCTAGCCCACCTCCTTCCTGAGATCCCATAGTCATGCGCACCTCCCTCCTCTGACCACCTCTCCTGTTGCATTTTTTTTGTGATTTCATAGTGATTCATGGCCGATTCTTCAAGGTATGGCCTCTACTTCAATTATCCCTCCTTTTCCATGCATTTTTCTTCCTTCCCCGTTGTGATTTTAGTTCGGTAAAACACTAGGGGTTCTGATTTGGCCAATTCTTTATGTTCTATTTGTTTCTAGGGCTCACGTGGGTATCTTCATACTTGTTTGGGAATCTGCCACTGAAGGCTATGTGTTTCGGACGGTTCCAGTTCACCCGCCATTGATTTTAGGTAGGTGTTACTTTGGAACTCCCTTGTATTATGTGTTATAAATTGATGAGTGTTTTAAATGCTTCTTTATGAATTTAAAAGCATATTTCATGCGCTTAGTAAGCTCAAAATGGTGTTTGGATGGTTTTAATGCTTGGAATAGGCTTAAGCTATTCCAAATGCTTTTAAAATTTACCATGAAGTGACTAAGGGCATGAAATATGCTTATGATGTCATTGTTGATAGATTATAAAAAAATTTAAGGATGGTCAATTATAAAAATGATCCATAAGATGGTCAATTATATAGAGGTTTGGATGATGTCATTGTGGAGATGATGTCCATAAGATGGTCAAAAGTACGGTCAATCATTTTTATAATTGACCATCCTTCTTATAATTGAATGCAAAAGTAGCATGTATGATGTCATTGTTGATAGATAATTGACCATCATTCTTAAAACCTTTCTTTATTTCTAAGTGATAAATCTTCAAGAGACACTCTTTAAGTTTATTTTTCAGCATAAACTCTATTTTTATATCTCTTTCATTTTCATCATTGCTTCTATCATCACTTTTGAATACTTCATTATTCACCTTCTCAGTTAGTAGCATTTCACCATCTTCACTAGATGATTCTACCTCTTCATTATCCTTACTAAAATCACTATCTTCACACTTAGATAAAAAGTTTCACATCTTAAACTTAGATAAATTCTTACCTTTCCCATTAAGAGAATAATTTTATGCCTTATTATTCAAGTAATTTCTTGGAATATCATCTTCATCTTCACTCTATTTTTATATCTCTTTCATTTTCATCATTGCTTCTATCATCACTTTTGAATACTTCATTATTCACCTTTTCAGTTAGTAGCATTTCACCATCTTCACTAGATGATTCCACCTCTTCATTATCCTTACTAAAATTACTATCTACGCACTTAGATAAAAAGTTTCACATCTTAAACTTAGATAAATTCTTATCTTTCCCATTAAAAGAATAATTTTATGCCTTATTCTTCAAGTAATTTCTTGGAATATCATATTCATCTTCACTCTCTTAATTCAAGATGTTTACCAACATTCTTTTTCATTTGATCATAGAAACGTCAGTCACAACCAATTTCAAGGCCAACTTCCAGATATGTTTCGAAATCTTTCTGTCCTTTCCAAAATGTAAGGATTTCTTCACTGTATTTCTCATTTGAATAACCTATTCAGTGATGTCAGCATGTCGATGACTACTTAATTGGTTCCATCATTGACAGGGACAATTAGTAATTATTTTTTGTCACTTGCTATTGTTTTTTTTTTCTTATGCTAGATTCTGTTTAAGATTCATCCATTGAAGTTAAGGCATTATCTCTTATAATATATGTTTTTCTTGCTTGAAAATGGAAATATTGTCAGGATTTCCTTGAATTACTTTCATACAGGGAATGAATGATCTGAAATAGTTTGTCCCAAAAGATATCAATCCATTTGGTTGCATTCCTAACAGTACTGTTTGTGGAGAACCATTTCTGATTCTTACATTCGATTGAAGCATGGAAATATTCTGAATGTATTCCTCCATTTTCTACCAGGATATGCTAATGGTATTCTTGTGAAGTGGTGGGGATATGTGCATAATCCCTGTTTTCTTCTGAAATATATTGGTAAACTTGCAATATTAGCTCATTCCCTATGATCGACAACTCTCTATTCCTAGAAAGATTTCCAAAGGGCCCTAATTTCGGAGTTTAGGGTGACAACCTATAGCGCGACACCCTCAATAGTAGACTGAGGGGTAGTAATTGTATTTCCCTATGATCAACAACTCTCTATTCCTACAAAGAATGTTTGAATAATAGGTGCTTGGGAAGACCATGACATAGACAATGTTTCCATGAGATTATAGAACTTTTAGAGATTATCATAAAAGAGCTTTTCCAAGAAAATTAGCTTAGAAAAATTGAAATTAAAAATGGGTTATAGGATCTAGATATGACATGAATCACTTTTTAAAGCATGTATAAACTTGGTTAATGCTTTAAAACCATCCAACATACCCATTAGTTTTAAAGATTCCTGAAAACAGAAGCATATTTCAGTATTCTACATCACAGTTTGACACTTTAGCATGTAGTGATAGGTCCATAGAAGCTTCCTACACCTGTTAAGCAAGTTATACTTTTTACATTTTCAAACCCATGTTTTTATGCTCTTTGCAATGGTTGGTGCATCACCTGATAATATGCTTTTGTTGAGCATGAGATTAAAAGAGAGATAAGGCGTGCTTACAAGTTAACGAGGATGAATTGTTTCTATTCACAAGCATAAGAATGAGGATCTTCTTACATGAGTGTAGATTATTAGATTCTTTCAGCCACCTATGTTCAATATATGAGTAGTCATTCAATTTGACATTACCGTTTATCTGCTTATAGGGTGCTTCTTCTGGTGCAAGATCCCAAACAACTGACTCAGGTACTATATCAATGTCATCATTGTACCTAACGGTATGTAATAACTTATTCCATCATGCTTTTTGTTTTATGTACTCTGAATTCTTTATTCAAATTACAAAATTGTAAATGTGCTTTTCAAAATATTCTCTTAATGAAAAATATAATTTTATCTTATGCAATTTAATTTCTCCATGCATCCAAATCTAACATATCATTCTTTATACATTGAACATCAACTATTCTCTATACTTTCAAGGGAGTTATATGATTATTAGCTGCTTTATTGTATTTATTACTCAGCTCGATTGTATTATTATCACATGATCATCAGTAGTTGCATTTTTTTTGGTTCTCCAACTCTTGTGTATGTAGATTCATATCATAGTCTTTCAACTTTTCTACTACCAGGTATGTTATACCTGAATCGTCTGATCATAGGGTGTCTACTTAGCATACAATTTTATTGGACCATCCGATGATCCTCCATTGCATATTGTATTATCACAGTGCATATTCTTTCCTCTGATTGTAGTGTACTCCATCCGATGATCAATCCGATATTCTCACTCTGCCCATTCGTGTCATTGCACGACCCCTTCATTTGGTTGTTTTACATTAAAATTCTCATACTGTGTCTGGTTATCTTGAACCATTTCATCTATGATTATAACCTTCTGATAGTTACTGCATGTGGAAGTATTGCTAGATCGCATCTATCCGAGCAATGGAGTCTTGGTTTATCCGAGCATCTCGGTCGGTGTATTTATGTCTGAACATCCCCCCTGCCCGTGTCACGAACCAGCCCGGGTCAACCCTGAACCGGTCACCCGAGCCGATCCGCGGCAAGTCCCGAGGGGCGTTCCCGATCCCCCCGGGATGGCAACCAGTGCCGGGCATTAAAATTTTAATCGTTGGGAACGATTTCAGCCCGAACTCAAAGCAGGATCGGAAGAAAGAATACAACTTAAACAAACAAACAAACACTAAAGACATAAACAAACTATACCACGACATACCTCCATGTGACCTCGCGGGTCACCACCCAACTACAACCAACGTCGCTCCCACACTGAGCGACTCAAGCAGGAGAACCTGAACAAAAGGAACCTGCAACTGAAAAGGTGAAAGATAGGCGTGAGCACAAAAGTACTCAGTAGGTGAGCCCCACAACAAATCCCAAAGCACTGCCAGTGAATATAGAATCTACATAATCCAGGTTTGAACTATAATGTATCAAAGTAATTTTTCACAATGTTTTACTTGAAAATCAAACACGAGACATTTCCCTTATTCTTTTTCGAAAGTTAGTTCCATTTCATTAGTTTTAAACTCATTCCGAAAAGCAAAGTGTTACATTTTCAAATCAAACCCAAAGCGAATAAAGCATTTTCATTTGATAACCATTTTTCTCAAAGTCTAACAGTATAGGCTGTGAAATATGACTGAAAGAAAACAAGCAGGGAAAATAAGTGCAAGTAAAGGTAAACAGGCAAGGAAAACCAAGTGCAAGTAAAAAAACAAACCAGAAGTTATCAGCAATAACCATGGGCGATCCTGAACATCCCTAGAAAACCCCTGGACATACTCGGGTTCAGACTACCTGCCGGCATGGTACTCCACAGTCAATAACCAACTGGCCGCCCTAATAGCCAACCAGTGGCACATCCCACCTGGCCTGTCCACAACTCCAGAGGGTACCAACCCGTCTAATCAGGGTTAGCAAGCAACCGTCACTCGATAATCTACAAGACGCCCAGGAACCCATAGTAGTTTTTGTAACACTGTGTAAGTGGGAGACCCGCGCACGCGTGACTCATCTCACCGCACTTGCCAACCCCTTACACGGACATCGCTACACGACAACCCTCGAAGGGAAGTCCCCCTGTAGAAATGCCCTCACAAGTACGTATATATATATATAAGTATAATCACTTCACATTCATTAAAGTGCCAACCGGGCCACCATATCATTTACATTTTTACCATTTCATATTAAAGAATTTCTAAAGGGATATTACACACGCCATTTCATTGAAAACCAAAACACACCTAGAACTTTGTTTAAGAAACTCCAATCAGCATATCACCCTGGAACACAATTGTTTCACAAGTAGAGTTATTTTCTAATATCAAGACGCACCCCACTTTTATCAAGAGCCAAACGGGCCTTTAATCACCTTTTTAAGGAATACTATTTCTCAAATGAAATCCAAACTTTTGTTCACACAACAAAGGAAAACATCTTTCATCAACCAAGAACCACACATGAAGTTTCCAAAAACAATTTCAAAGGGGCACACGACGTTTTCTCAAATCAAGGTTCTCAGAAAACACCATTTTCCATAAACAATACATCTACTAATTTACACACGCCAAAAACATTTCAAAACCCAATTCAACATGTCTTTCATTATTCAGGAAGAACCATCTAGCAACACTACCATGGAAGCACACAATTAAATCCAAGAAAACGCTTTTAATGAAACGCTAGAATTAAAAACAACTTCTATCATCAGCAGATCACCAAACTATAGATAACTACTTAGTAATACTTTTGAATTTGCTGAAACTTAATAAAGAATCAAGGAATAAATAAATTCTAAATTTAAAGGCGAGTGCAAAGGGAGACCTACCTCAAGATCCAAGCGCGACCGTAAAACGACCTTGGAACCAAGGCGTGATGACACGACGTGTGTCCGAAGCCACGTGATAAAGTCCAACACTCTCGAAACTGAGGCGCGGAGACGGCGGAACCTCGAAAACAAAGCGCAGCGATGGCACTCTCTCGAAAAAGCCCTGCGTGGGTCCTAAAACAGAAGACCGTAGAACGGGTTCAACGATCAATAATAATAATATAACAGTAGTAACCAATATATAAAGTTAATATCAGTCATAATATAATAATAATAATAACATAGTCATAATAATGACAATAACACTAATAATATAATTAGCATAATAATAATATATCAATAATAACAACAATGATAATAATAATATCATTATATTAACATAATAGTAATAACAATAACAATTTAGAATAATCATAATATAATAATATAATAGTAATAACAATATTAATATAATAATAATAATAATAACAATAACATAATATAATGATGAAAATAATAACATAACATAATAATACTACTAATAATAATAACATAATAACAATAACAACAAGAATAATAATAATAATAATAATAATAATAATAACATGATAATAACATGATAATAATAATAAAGTAATAATTTAATAATAATAGTAACAATATTAATATAATAATAATATAATAATATTAACATAATAATAATAATAATAATATAAGCATAATAATATTATAATAATGATAATAATAAAAATAGTAATAATAGCATAATATAAAAATAAAAATAACAACATAATATAATGATAATAATAATAAAAAAAAAATATTAACATAATAACATTAATAATAATAATATTATTAATATGATAAACAAAACAAAATGTAACAAAAATAAAATGAATAAAAAAACAACTCACAGCAGAGGGGGGGACGGGATCCCGAGCGAGCAGGGGGCGGGAGCCGAAAGCAGGTAGAGGGCCGGGGCGCGGCATCCGCTGGAGCCGACGCAAGGAGGAGCCGCAGGGGAGACCTGGGTGCGGCACAGGGTCGGCGGGCGGAGGGGAACCGAGACTTGCAGGGGGCGAGGGCGGGCGAAGGCCGGGATACGTGGGAGGCCGGAGCGGGGAAACGAGGCGAGACCTAGGACAGGTCGGCAGGGGCCGCTGGGGAAGATGTCGTCGCTGCGCAGGGGGGTGCCGGGCTGGCCGAGGGCGAGCAGGGGTCCGGGCTGGCCGAGGGCGGATGGGGTGGAGGCGGAAGGGCGCGGCGACGCGCAGGAGAGGTGCGAGCGGTGGAGGGCGCAGGAGGGGGATCACGCCGGATCGGGAGGCCGGGACGGCGGAGTCGCCGGAGGCGGCGGGAGCAGGGCTGGGACGGGAGGAGGGTGCAGGGGAGAGGGCGGCGCGGTGTCGGCGCAAGGCGGAGAAGCAGGGGGGGAAACGGGTCGGTGACGGGGACAGGAGCCGGACGCCGGGTGCGGGGCGCGGAGGGAGTCGAGCGGGACGGCGCCGGAGTCGCGCGGAGAGGCTGGCGACACCGGGACGGGGAGCGCCGGACGAGGCCGGGACGGCGACGGCGGCAACACGCAGGGGAGGCGGGATGCCGGAGGCCGTCGCGTAGGGGAGCTGGGAGCCGACTGCGGAAGCGGGGAGGTGAGGCCGAGGTGCAGGATGCGGGGAAGGAAAGCGGGGAAGGAGAGAGAGAGGTGGCGGCTACGGGGAGAGGGATTAGGGTAGGTTTAGTTTAGGTTCATATATATATATATGTATATATGTGATAAAAATAATAATTATAATTATAATAATGATAATAAAACATATAATATTAATAACAATAAAACTTATATAATAAAAATAAAACTTATAATAATAATAATAATAAAATGTTATGATAATAATAATCGCTTTATAATAATAATAACAAACCTTCATAATAATATTAATAATACTTTATAATAATAATCATAACAATAAAATAATTAAAGTAAATAAAAGTTAGTTAATTATAATAATAACGCGACTCAAATAGTAATAATAATAAAAGGTCAATGTAAAAACTTTAATATTTAAAAATGTCGGGTGAACACATAGTCACCCGGGCCAAACGCACGATCACCGCCAGCGATGCGATGACCGCGCACCGGCGCGAAACTGCCGACACCACAAAACCTCGAAAAATTTAAATCAGGACCAAGAAAGAAGAAAACAATACGGACGTCCGCGGTCGATGTGTGACAATTCTCCCCACCACAGACACTTTCTGCCCCCAGAAAGTCACCAGGCCAAAAGTCGATCAAGATTTAAGTCCATGCCCCAACGGAACTAAAGGTATCAGAGAGAACTGAGAATCTCGGGGATGACCTTACTCAGCACAGGTCACACACGACCGATTCAAGAGAAAACTGGGGTCCGCGATTGAGGGGAGAACACGAAGGGGTTCTCCCCACCACAAGAACTCAACTAGTGCAGAAAAATTTACCATCTAAATAGACAACCCTAGAAAAAAGGGGGGTCGACGCGGGAACTCCCAACCGGTTTAAGCCAACTCTCATAGCACGAGTGAAAAACAACACCTTCGTCAAAACCTTGAACCCTCGACTAGAGTCAACAACTTCAACACCAGGGAAAACCCATAGAAAACATTTGACTAACATCAGATTGGAGACATGATCCACCGAAGTCCACAAAGCATAACCACGTCAACAACATAACTAAAACGAGGTCAACCCACACAAGGATCAAACACACCAATAAGAAGGACACACGATTTAGAATATCACCCCCACACGACAAGTCTGCTTAGATTATCACAGAACAAATCCATTGTCACTTTTTAGAAAAACAACACATTTACATAAACCAGACTACTTGGATTGTAATAGAACAAGTCCATGATAACCCCATGGTAAAACAATGAACATACAATAATGTCAAAACTTAACAGCAGAAAAAAATAAGTACTAAAAGATCTTGATTGTTCCACTGCTACCACGGAACACAAAACCTGGACCAAGGCTTCACACCCCTGGGAACTCCTGACTGTGCGCGAGCTTCACCCCACGACCTGTGGCTGGGGCTCTGATGGCTGAAGCATCTCCTGCCTCACAGTCAGGTACTAACACTCTCCAACCACAGCGTCCTCTTCAAGCAACGCTTCCTGCAAAACTTCTCCAGATGACCTAGACAACTGCATCGATGACACATCTTCGGAGGGTTGCGACAAGATGGTTTTAAATGCCCGAAACGACCACATTGATAGCACACCACTGAACAATCTGTTGAACTGGAAGCTGGGACCAAAGTGGATAATTCGTTAGGAACAGGTATCTCTGGCGCCTTTTCCTCACCAGAGGGGGGACTCTTACGAACAACAACAGGGGACGCTGAAGTATTAACCATCTGCACACTGGAAACCAACTCAGCCAAAAAAAGCTTCCTCCACCAGCTTCTGGAAACAAAGGTCTTTAGAAGGGAGGACTCGCTCCTTGATCTCTGGACGAAGACCCCCAGTGAAAAGAGAGACCTTCATGAGCTCATGCGACGCTACCTCTGGAGAAAAGGAAATCAGTTCCTTGAAATGGTCAACATATGCCTTCACCGTCCGTTGGCCTTGTTGAATATGCACAAGATCTCTCTTTTTCCCCAGCTTCACTTCCTCAGGTACAAACCATTGGATGAAAACGACTTTAAAGACATCCCACGTCATTTCATCTTGAGTTGACGATGGGGTAACCTTCTTCCACTGGTCCAGAGCTGGACCCTCAAACAACTCCATAATTGCACGAACCTTAACATTATCGGGAGTTCCCAATATTCTAAAGACACACTCCACTTCCTCGAGCCATTCCACTGCCTCTAACAGGCCCTGATCACCATGGAGAATAGGCAAAGTCTGAGGAGGACCAAAAAACTGGGCATGACCCATCCGAATCCTTAGAGACCTTTCTGGGCGGCATTTCCTGAGCGATATATAAAACACAAAGCCAAAACCAACATCAAATCGAAGCAACATCAATAAAAGCGCCTTCATCAAAAACAGTCAGCACGAGGACCAAACAAATACAACACAACCCAAAACAAAATCTCCTCTTTAAAATTTCCTTTTCATTTTTGATTTCAAACCACCCTTTCTCAAGATCACTTTCCAAAAACCAATCCACTTTCAAACCAAAAAAAAAACTTTCCAAAACCATTTCCCTTTTAAAACCAATTTAGAAAACAAAGCCAAGCGTTAAATTTCAAGTACACACCTAGGTACTCCCATGACCTGTTGCACATGTATTTATCCACTGTCCATTAATACTCGCACCAACACGCATTTTGAATGCATTCTCACACATGTGCAAACGTTCATGAAGAGGAACCGAGGTTTCACCCCAAATCATTCTTAACCAATTCCAAGCAAACAACAGATTTTCAAATCAAGAGATTTCAGTTTCAAAACCCATTTTATACATTTAAAGTCCTTTAAAAGAAACCAGTCCAATTTTCAAAAACCCTTTTTCATTTCCAACTACGCACTCACACAGACCAAAACGAAAACAACATCCAAATTTGCATCAATCACTGAAATGAGGGACTAGTAGTCACACTCAACCTAGCGACATGGTAGTGGGCCATGTCCCAAGTCAGCGTCGACCACTAGGAGGAATTAAAACCACGTACTCGGACTCCACATGGGTCACTACTCCATGTGAAATCGCGATGTAACGTCAGCTTGCCTCCATTATCATCTCTCAATCCAAGACAAACCAGAAAAGGCAAGGAAACAATTCCCGAACTACCCCTGGTAACTCGAAGATCAGTGCGAGCAAGAGTTCGCGACGCTCTTCTCGTACTTACCCCTCGAGTTCCGACAGTCCTAATCTCCTTCTACCGGACAACCCAAACAACAAGAACCACCTTTGATACCATTTTGTCACGAACCAGCCCGGGTCAACCCTGAACCGGTCACCCGAGCCGGTCCGCGGCAAGTCCCGAGGGGCGTTCCCGATCCCCCCGGGATGGCAACCAGTGCCGGGCATTAAAATTTTAATCGTTGGGAACGATTTCATCCCGAACTCAAAGCAGGATCGAAAGAAAGAATACAACTTAAACAAACAAACAAACACTAAAGACATAAACAAACTATACCACGACATACCTCCATGTGACCTCGCGGGTCACCACCCAACTACAACCAACGTCGCTCCCACACTGAGCGACTCAAGCAGGAGAACCTGAACAAAAGGAACCTGCAACTGAAAAGGTGAAAGATAGGCGTGAGCACAAAAGTACTCAGTAGGTGAGCCCCACAACAAATCTCAAAGCACTGCCAGTGAATATAGAATCTACATAATCCAGGTTTGAACTATAATGTATCAAAGTAATTTTTCACAATGTTTTACTTGAAAATCAAACACGAGACATTTCCCTTATTCTTTTTCGAAAGTTAGTTCCATTTCATTAGTTTTAAACTCATTCCGAAAAGCAAAGTGTTACATTTTCAAATCAAACCCAAAGCGAATAAAGCATTTTCATTTGAAAACCATTTTTCTCAAAGTCTAACAGTATAGGCTGTGAAATATGACTGAAAGAAAACAAGCAGGGAAAATAAGTGCAAGTAAAGGTAAACAGGCAAGGAAAACCAAGTGCAAGTAAAAAAACAAACCAGAAGTTATCAGCAATAACCATGGGTGATCCTGAACATCCCTAGAAAACCCCTGGACGTACTCGGGTTCAGACTACCTGCCGGCATGGTACTCCACAGTCAATAACCAACTGGCCGCCCTAATAGCCAACCAGTGGCACATCCCACCTGGCCTGTCCACAACTCCAGAGGGTACCAACCCGTCTAATCAGGGTTAGTAAGCAACCGTCACTCGATAATCTACAAGACGCCCAGGAACCCATAGTAGTTTTTGTAACACTGTGTAAGTGGGAGACCCGCGCACGCGTGACTCATCTCACCGCACTTGCCAACCCCTTACACGGACATCGCTACACGACAACCCTCGAAGGGAAGTCCCCCTGTAGAAATTCCCTCACAAGTACGTATATATATATATATATAAGTATAATCACTTCACATTCATTAAAGTGCCAACCGGGCCGCCATATCATTTACATTTTTACCATTTCATATTAAAGCATTTCTAAAGGGATATTACACACGCCATTTCATTGAAAACCAAAACACACCTAGAACTTTGTTTAAGAAACTCCAATCAGCATATCACCCTGGAACACAATTGTTTCACAAGTAGAGTTATTTTCTAATATCAAGACGCACCCCACTTTTATCAAGAGCCAAACGGGCCTTTAATCACCTTTTTAAGGAATACTATTTCTCAAATGAAATCCAAACTTTTGTTCACACAACAAAGGAAAACATCTTTCATCAACCAAGAACCACACATGAAGTTTCCAAAAACAATTTCAAAGGGGCACACGACGTTTTCTCAAATCAAGGTTCTCAGAAAACACCATTTTCCATAAACAATACATCTACTAATTTACACACGCCAAAAACATTTCAAAACCCAATTCAACATGTCTTTCATTATTCAGGAAGAACCATATAGCAACACTACCATGGAAGCACACAATTAAATCCAAGAAAACGCTTTTAATGAAACGCTAGAATTAAAAACAACTTCTATCATCAGCAGATCACCAAACTATAGATAACTACTTAGTAATACTTTTGAATTTGCTGAAACTTAATAAAGAATCAAGGAATAAATAAATTCTAAATTTAAAGGCGAGTGCAAAGGGAGACCTACCTCAAGATCCAAGCGCGACCGTAAAACGACCTTGGAACCAAGGCGTGATGACACGACGTGTGTCCGAAGCCACGTGATAAAGTCCAACACTCTCGAAACTGAGGCGCGGAGACGGCGGAACCTCGAAAACAAAGCGCAGCGATGGCACTCTCTCGAAAAAGCCCTGCGTGGGTCCTAAAACAGAAGACTGTAGAACGGGTTCAACGATCAATAATAATAATATAACAGTAGTAACCAATATATAAAGTTAATATCAGTCATAATATAATAATAATAATAACATAGTCATAATAATGACAATAACACTAATAATATAATTAGCATAATAATAATATATCAATAATAACAACAATGATAATAATAATATCATTATATTAACATAATAGTAATAACAATAACAATTTAGAATAATCATAATATAATAATATAATAGTAATAACAATATTAATATAATAATAATAATAATAACAACAATAACATAATATAATGATGAAAATAATAACATAACATAATAATACTACTAATAATAATAACATAATAACAATAACAACAACAATAATAATAATAATAATAATAATAACATGATAATAACATGATAATAATAATAAAGTAATAATTTAATAATAATAGTAACAATATTAATATAATAATAATATAATAATATTAACATAATAATAATAATAATAATATAAGCATAATAATATTATAATAATGATAATAATAAAAATAGTAATAATAGCATAATATAAAAATAAAAATAACAACATAATATAATGATAATAATAATAAAAAAAAATATTAACATAATAACATTAATAATAATAATATTATTAATATGATAAACAAAACAAAACGTAACAAAAATAAAATGAATAAAAAAAAACAACTCACAGCAGAGGGGGGGACGGGATCCCGAGCGAGCAGGGGGCGGGAGCCGAAAGCAGGCAGAGGGCCGGGGCGCGGCATCCGCTGGAGCCAACGCAAGGAGGAGCCGCAGGGAGACCTGGGTGCGGCACAGGGTCGGCGGGCGGAGGGGAACCGAGACTTGCAGGGGGCGAGGGCGGGGCGAAGGCCGGGATTACGTGGGAGGCCGGAGCGGGGAAACGAGGCGAGGCCTGGGGCAGGTCGGCAGGGGCCGTTGGGGAAGATGTCGTCGCTGCGCAGGGGGGTGCCGGGCTGGCCGAGGGCGAGCAGGGGTCCGGGCTGGCCGAGGGCGGATGGGGTGGAGGCGGCAGGGCGCGGCGACGCGCAGGAGAGGTGCGAGCGGTGGAGGGCGCAGGAGGGGGATCACGCCGGATCGGGAGGCCGGGACGGCGGAGTCGCCGGAGGCGGCGGGAGCAGGGCTGGGACGGGAGGAGGGTGCAGGGGAGAGGAGGGCGCGGGTGTCGGCGCAAGGCGGAGAAGCAGGGGGGGAAACGGGTCGGTGACGGGGGACAGGAGCCGGACGCCGGGTGCGGGGCGCGGAGGGAGTCGAGCGGGACGGCGCCGGAGTCGTGCGGAGAGGCTGGCGACACCGGGACGGGGAAGCGCCGGACGAGGACGGGACGGCGACGGCGGCAACACGCAGGGGAGGCGGGATGCTGGAGGCCGTCGCGTAGGGGAGCTGGGAGCCGACTGCGGAAGCGGGGAGGTGAGGCCGAGGTGCAGGATGCGGGGAAGGAAAGCGGGGAAGGAGAGAGAGAGGTGGCGGCTACGGGGAGAGGGATTAGGGTAGGTTTAGTTTAGGTTCATATATATATATATGTATATATGTGATAAAAATAATAATTATAATTATAATAATGATAATAAAACATATAATATTAATAACAATAAAACTTATATAATAAAAATAAAACTTATAATAATAATAATAATAAAATGTTATGATAATAATAATCGCTTTATAATAATAATAACAAACCTTCATAATAATATTAATAATACTTTATAATAATAATCATAACAATAAAATAATTAAAGTAAATAAAAGTTAGTTAATTATAATAATAACGCGACTCAAATAGTAATAATAATAAAAGGTCAATGTAAAAACTTTAATATTTAAAAATGCCGAGTGAACACATAGTCACCCGGGCCAAACGCACGATCACCGCCAGCGATGCGATGACCGCGCACCGGCGCGAAACTGCCGACACCACAAAACCTCGAAAAATTTAAATCAGGACCAAGAAAGAAGAAAACAATACGGATGTCCGCGGTCGAGGTGTGACAGCCCGTAACACCCACCCTACCGCCTTCGAATCAGCCCGCACCATCCCCCCAACACCTGCAACTAGCCCCTTTCAACCAGCATTCCAGCCTCCTCCCGCTCCCTTCGCTCCTGGTCTGAAGATGTTGCCCCGCGGATGTCGCTGGATTGGGCGAACACGTTGCGGTCATGCCGCGGTCACTCCGCAGTCACGCAGGGGTCACGCCGCGGTCACGCCGCGGTCACGCCGCGGTCACGCCGCAGTCACGCCGCAGTCATGCCGTGATTTGGCCCTGCTTCAGCCTCATCCAGCCCACACCAGCCCCCTTCCACCTTCATTTCAGCCCGCTGCCACCAGCATTCCAGCTCGCAACAGCCCCCCCCCCCCACCACCTTCGAATCAGCCCGCACCATCCCCCCAACACCTGCAACCAGCCCCTTCCACCCGCATTCCAGCCTCCTCCCGCTCCCTTCGCTCCTGGCCGAAGATGCTGCCCCGAGAATGTCGCTGGATCGGGCCAACACGCTGCGGTCACGCCGCGGTCACGCCGCAGTCACGTCGTGATTTGGCCCTGCTCCAGCCACATCCAGCCCACACCAGCCCCCTTCCACCTTCATTTCAGCCCGCTGCCACCAACATTCCAGCCCGTAACACCCCCCCCCCCCCCACCACCACCACCACCACCTTCGAATTAGCCCGCACCATCCCCCCAACACCTACAACCAGCTCCCTTCCACCCGCATTCCAGCCTCCTCCCGCTCCCTTCGCTCCTGGCTGGAAGATGCTGCCCCGCGGATGTCGCTGGATCGGGCCAACACGCTGGGGTCACGCCGCGGTCACGCCGTGGTCACGCCGCAGTCACGTCGTGATTTGGCCCTACTCCAGCCACATCCAGCCCACACCAACCCCCTTCCACCTTCATTTTAGCCCGCTGCCACCAGCATTCCAGCCCGCAACAGCCCCCCCCCCCCCCCCACCACCTTCGAATCAGCCCGCACCATCCCCCCAACACCTGCAACCAGCCCCCTTCCACCCGCATTCCAGCCTCCTCTCGCTCCCTTCGCTCCTGGCCGGAAGATGCTGCCCCGCGGATGTCGCTGGATCGGGCCAACACGCTGGGGTCACGTCGCGGTCACGCCGCAGTCACGCCGTGATTTGGCCCTGCTCCAGCCACATCCAGCCCACACCAGCCCCCTTCCACCTTCATTTCAGCCCGCTGCCACCAGCATTCCAGCCCGCAACAGCCCCCCCCCCCCCCCACCACCTTCGAATCAGCCCGCACCATCCCCCAACACCTGCAACCAGCCCCCTTCCACCCGCATTCCAGCCTCCTCCCGCTCCTTCGCTCCTGGCCGGAAGATGCTGCCCCGCGGATGTCGCTGGATCGGGCCAACACGCTGCGGTCACGTCGCGGTCACGCTGCGGTCACGCCACGGTCACGCCGCGGTCACGCCGCGGTCACGCCGCGGTCACGCCGTGGTCACGCCGTAGTCATGTCGTGATTTGGCTCTGCTCCAGCGACATACATCCCACACCAGCCCCCTTCCACCTTCATTTCAGCCCGCTGCCACCAGCATTCCAGCTCGCAACAGCCCCCCCTCCCCCCACCACCTTCGAATCAGCCCGCACCATCCCCCCAACACCTGCAACCAGCCCCCTTCCACCCGCATTCCAGCCTCCTCCCGCTCCCTTCGCTCCTGGTCGGAAGATGCTGCCTCGCGGATGTCACTGGATCGGGCCAAACACGCTGCGGTCACGCCGCGGTCACGTCGCGGTCACGCCGTAGTCATGCCATGATTTGGCCCTGCTCTAACCACATCCAGCCCACACCAGCCCCCTTCCACCTTCATTTCAGCCCACTGTCATCGGCATTCCAGCCCGCAACAGCCCCCCTGCCACCTTCGAATCTGCCCGCACCATCCCCCCAACACCTGCAACCAGCCCCCTTCCACCAGCATTCCAGCCTCCTCCCACTTTCTTCGCTCCTAGCCAGAAGATGCTGCCCCGCGGATGTCACTGGATCGGGTCAACATGCTGTGGTCATGCCGCGGTCACGCTGCGGTCACGTCGCGGTCACGCCGTGGTATTAATATTTTTCCCTTTCATAGCATCTTTCAACGAAGTATTAATAGAGGATGGCTTGCAGAATTTCTATACAATTCTGCACTTATCAGTGGCATGGCCTATCATCCTGCAATGCTCATTGTACTTTGGTATGTTTTCTAATACAAAACATACCTCAATAAGATGATCATTTATATCAATAGAAACACATTCTAGGGGTGTAGAAAGGGGCAGGGGGAGGGGTGTCCGGCAGGGGGGGTGTCCAGCAGGGGGGGAGGGTGTCCAGGGGGTGCAGGGGGTGTCCAGTGGGGTTGTCCAGTTGGGGCATGGGGGCTGTCCAGTGGGGTGCAGGGGGCAGGGGTGTCCAGTAGGGGGAGGGGTGTCCAGCAGGGGGAGGGGCTGTCCAAGCAGGGGGGAGGGGTGTCCGACAGGGGGGGCTGTCCAGGGGGTGCAGGGGGTGTCCAGTGGGGCTGTCCAGTGGGGCTGTCCAATTGGGGCATGGGGGCTGTCCAGTGGGGTGCAGGGGGGGGCATGGGGGACTAAGGGGGGCATGGGGGGTGCAGGGGGTGTTCAAGGGGGTTGTCCAGGGGGTTGCAAGGGGGTGCAAGAGGGCTGTCCAGGAACCTAAGCCCGTGCAGGTTATGAATGTCTCTATAGAGAAAATGCAGTGCTGTCCAGATCTGGAAAATATCATAAAACATCCCACAGATACTTCACAGGCACCAGGTATAACTATTTCACCACCTATAGATAGTGAGCACGGTGCTATAAAATCTGGTAACTCTATTTCAAATCATAATTCCAATGTTTTGTTTAATGCAGTACTACATGAAATCTGATGATTTATGTTGATGACATGATTACAATTTGTAAGAACATGATCCTCATAATTATTGTAAAATCACAAAATAATGGTAAGTTTGAAGTGAAAGACTTAGGCATAGCTAATAAAACCTTAGGCATTGAAATTGTTAGAGATAGACCAAATAAATTTTCTTACTTATCTCAAATGGTTAAATATTAAATATTAAAAATAGACACATGTTTGAATCTCTCAAAATTTCCAATGTACTCCTAGTAAAACACTTTAAATTTTCTTCAACACAAAAACCCATTGTTGATGATGATATTCAATTTAGGTGTAAAATCCATTATGATAATATTTTTGGTAGCATTATGTACTCTGATTTCCATGGGACCTGATATTGCCTATGAAATCTACAGTCATAGCAGATTTATGACCACACCTGGGATGCCATATTTTCATGCCCTTAAGTGGATTCTTTGATACCCATCATGTAACTCTAATCTTTCTTGTGTTATGGTAAAGATGTCAACAATTCTGAAATTGTGGTTGGATATGTAGATGCAGACTATGAATGTAATATTTACACTAGAAAATCCTTGAATGGTTATGTGTTCACTTCCTATGGTGGCCTCATTTATTTTAAATGTAACATGCAGTCAATATTTTCTATTTCACCATGGAATCTATGTATATTTCCTTGATTGAGGATGTGAAATAATCCATATGGATGAAAGGTGCATCTTCTAAACTTATCCTTTTCAATTCTGTTATAAATGTTTATTCTAATAGTCAATCAACCCTTTATTTTTCCAATATTTTAGTTTTTCATGGTAAACTAAAACACAGACATTAGGGGGGGACAAGTGCAGGTGGGCTGGGGAGGGGGGACAGGTGCAGGTGGGCTGGGGTAGCAGGGGGCTGGGGGGGGCTGGTGCAGGTGGGCTGCGGGGGGGGGGGGGGGGGGGGGGGACTGGTGCTGGTGGGCTGGGGGGTGGGCAGGGGGATGGGGGGCTGGTGCAGCTAGGGGTTGGGGTTGGGGGCTGGTGCAGGTGGGCTGGTGCAGGTGGGCTGCGAGGGGGGGGGGGGGGCTGGTGCAGGTGGGCTGGGGTAGCAGGGGGGGCTGGGGAGGGGGGACAGGTGCAGGTGGGCTGGGGTAGCAGGGGGCTGGGGGGGGGGGGCTGGTGCAGCTGGGGTTGGGGGGCTGGTGCACGTGGGTTGCGGGGGGGGCTGGTGCTGGTGGGCTGGG